>PVLA01000048.1:0-488144 GCA_004027455.1 Hydrochoerus hydrochaeris
TCATCCTTAAAAATATGATGGCCCCTACCTCAAGAGATTATTGTGAGAATTAAGCATTAAAGAGCCAAGGCCTGGCACACTGGAAGTACTTAAAATGCCAATCATGAACGCTTATGATGAGTTCACCCTGTGTAAGCTTTCTGTTTGCCTCTTGTTCTCACTTGGGTGCTATTTTTACCTTCATTTTACTGATGTCCATAACCAAAACCAGTGGGGATTTTAGACTCAAACGTGTCTTCCTGGCTCCAAAGTCTGCCCCATTAATGACCTGAGGGAGGTGCATGATTAGTTAGCTTGATTACTGTAGCCAGGAGTCTCTACACCAGCGGCCTAACATAGTGAAAGGATCTTTCTCACTCGTGCTGCAGTCATGGGTGTTTGGGAGACTTCCACAGGATCAGACTCTTCCCTTTTAGAGCGCTGCCAGTTTCTAGGGCCTGAGAAAGGAGGAAGGAGGAAGAGTGTGGAGGTTGGCTTGAGATGTTTCCAAGGCCAGGTGTGGAATTGCTTGGCCAGAACCCAGTCATGTGGTCCCATAAAGCCACAGGGTGTGTGCTGTTTTACTAGGAAGATGAAGGGAATCACGGGAATTGGGGCCACCAGCATTCTCTGCTGCAAATGTATGAGTGGAAGCTGGTGGATGTCCTGTGCCAAGGTGGGAGAAAATACAAGGCAAAAGCCCCAGTCATCTTCTGGGCTAGAAGGTCTTCTGTCTGAAGTACAAACCCAGCATGTGCTGTCTCCTAGGAACTCTGGGCTGGCACCTTGGCTAGGGCTTTTTCCCTCTTTCTTCTCAGTATTTTCCACTTAGTTCCACCACATGTGAAAAAAAGGCTTTGGTCTGGGTTCTGGGTAGAAGCAGCAGGGAATTAGGCAGATGAAGAATGTGACACAGACCATGAAGGTGATTGTCACAGACTCTGGTACTAGGAACCAGACTTGGGAGCGGCAGAGCTAGGACACACATGTACTTGGTGCTGAGCATGACACCGTGAGTGGTCCCAGTGGTGCTCAGCTAGATCAGGTAGTTACACGGTGACCAAACCTCTGTGTCTTCAGGCTGTGGCTGGGTGGAGCACAGGGCAGGGGCCGGAAAGTTGGATGATGTGGTGGGAGGGGCAGCAAGGGGAGTTCTCAGATGCAGGGAGCTCAGGGAGGCAGAAGCACAAGGACCTCCTGTGAAAACCTCTCTCTTCTCCTCCCCTGACTTCTACTTTTTCTCTAGGCTGGAAACGGTCCCATCCTTTGTCATGTCCAACTGTTTACCTAAGCACACTCCTAGCCCCCCAACTCTCCTCCAGCTCAGGGGTGCCCACTGATGGTGCCCCCGGCCTTCACCCTTCTTCTGTGAAAGTGACATCCACCTACTCTTCTAACCATCCTTCACCCATGGATTCATCCACCCACCTACCCATCCTACACCCTGGATGCCTCTGTGGGCTCCTGTTTCCATGGTTACTCCCAGGGCCTGAGTCTGCTCTGGGTTTGCTGAAAGATTCTCCAGCTCCAGGTTCTTCCCCCTGACATCCTTGCTTCTGAGGTTCCATGTTGCTCAGGGCCATTTCTATCCACAGATGTGACATTCCTCTCATGTTGGTTCCCCAAGGCAATCAGCTTCTTGGATTGAAAACAAACCCCAAAACTCTGAGATTTGAACAGCAAGCCATTGAGTTATTGGGATACTTGAGACAGGCACAGGAAGCCAAGTCCTCAGATGTGGGTAGGGGACCTTGGAGGGAGGGAGAGGTGAATGATTACAGCAGCTAGCATGTACGATAAGCCAGGCATTGTTGGAAGAATCAACATCTAGGGACAAGGTTAATCCGCACAGCCACCCTAAGAGCTCTGTACTGTGAATGTCTCAGGAGGAAAGGGGCCTATCGTGGCCAAGGCAACAAACTAACCATGCAGAGCTGGGACTCAAAGCCAAAAAGCCTGGCTCAGAGCTGTGTTCTTAAATGCTGTGTTCACAGACTGTCTGCAGTCATACCTCCCACCCAGGGGTCTCGAAGTTTCCCTGAGTCGTTTTTCCAAGACAGAAGGTTTATGATCACCTCCCCAGCACATTGTCCTGCAAGCATGTGAGAAGCTCCCATTTTCACTTGGGAACCCTTGGGAGCAGCTGCAGCTCCTCGGAAGCCTGGATGAGGCCCAGCTGTTCTCAGGAGGAGCCTGGGGTCCCTGCCCCCTGTCTGGGGACTGCAGAGGTTTTCCGGGGGCAGAAGCAAACTGCAGCTCACCCACAAAGGCCTTGAGGAGGGTGGGAAGATGCAGTCTCATCAGAGAAACCCAGCTGAGGGAAGACACAAGATGTTCCCCATGAGTGACAGAAAACCAATTCACACTTTTCCCTGCAGCCAAAAAATTAAGCTAATTTTTCATTTCTCTGCTTACGTGCAACTCAACTAAACATAGGTCTCTAGGAATGCAAACAGTGACTGGATTTTCTTAATTTAGGGCAGTTTTAATTAAATCTTGCTAAAATGATGAAGGCTCCAGATATTTTTATCGTGGTAGGAAGCAGCGTGATTTGAGAAGAGAGGTGAGGTGCAGAATGCTAGAACTGCCCCCACCCTGGCTGTGTCCTGCTTTGGATGGGCCTCCCCACGCCCTGGTGCAGATCTCCTGGGAGAGGGCTTGGTTCTTGTGGGATTCCCTTTTCATTTGCTCCAGTCTAGATCAAAGGAACCCAGTTTCCTCGCATTGCGTGGATTCTAACTAGCTGACCTGGAACCAAGAAGATCCAAATGATTTGGTTAAAAGAGTTATAATTCCAGGGTTGTTTTCAAGAAACATGACTTTATTTTTATCTAAAGTTCATAGCACAAATATTAAGACATGCAAATCAATAAATACATGTACTTGATCATCAATCAAGTACATTTTGAGATGCAGGTACAGGTGCTCCAAGACCAAAACAGGGTGAGTCCCCAAGTGGCCCCACGGAGGCTGGTGACCAGGCACCTCCTGTAGCTGAAGCTGACTTTGCATGCTTGAGAGAAAAATGGGCGGGGATCTGTCACTGAGAGTTGGGGAGTCTCCATCAGAGTCTCTCTTCTCCTGACAAATGCAATAAATAACAGATCATTGCACAAAAACACCACATTAATTTAATTATTTCGTATTAGATTATTTTGAAATTTCGGAAATCATCTGTCCAGTTTAATCTGGAATAGGGTGACATTTGCTTTTGCTAAGTCTCAGTAAAATTGTTGGAGAACAAATGCAGCTTATTAAAGTAAAATGCACATGTCCGCAGCAGGGCTTTGGAATTTACACCATCAGGTTAAGGAAAAAAGCAAACCCCAAAAGCAGTGGTCAGAATGGGAGGGAAATTACATCTCCCAGGGCATAATGGGTGCAGGCAGCAGCAGGGATGGAAGACAGACTTCTAGAAAGGGTTAAGTTGTTAAGTGGTTGGGAAGAAGGTGAAAGGTATCTAAAGAATTTCCAGAAGCTTCTGGATGATGTGTTGCCCCACTGTGAAGTAGTTGTTGAGGGAATACAAACTTCTGAGATAAACAAATGCATTATGATTCAAACCTGGGAGAAGTTTACCTCTTATTCACATAGAGTCCAAAATATTTGTTCTAAATTGAAGGGCAGCTCTCCTACAAGTGGTGATTCAGGGAACTGGGCTCTTTTCCATCTTCAACAATCCTACCTCTGTCATGGGTCTCATCAAAATTCAGCCAGGAGCATGGAAAGAAGGTAGAGATGGATGAAGTATGCTTTCATAATCTAGGTTCAAAAGTGATACACATTCTATCCCCTGGCATTTTGTTGATCAGAACTCAATCACATGACCACTCCTAATTGCAAAGGAGGCTGGGAAATGTGAACTAGTCGCATGATCGGGAGGGGGAGGTGCAGGCTAGGCTGAAGGTGAAGGCTAGCTGAATAGCTAGCCAGTTTATGTCACATTCTCCATTCTTTTGAAGTTGCTTTTGGGTGTGGTTTAGAGTGCAGGCTGTTGGTGAAAGAGCCAAAAACAAAGCCAGCTTGTGCAGGTTACATTTGGGGGGCTGATGATGGAATTTTGCCTAAGGCACAGACTTGTGACTTCTACGTTTTTTTATTAAAATAATTATCATAGACCTGAGTCACAGATACAACTTGTGGGATTTTCAAATTGGGTTTTAATACAAACAAATGCAGATGAATCAGATAAAACACTGAATAGCATAAGAAAGTCTGAGAGAAATAATAGAGAAACTATTCTGACACCAAGGTTACCATTTTATGAAAGACTATGATTTTTCAGGACAGAGCATAAAAATTACTACCTTAGAGAAGAATATGGTTTTCAGTCCTCAGTACCACACGGAGAACTGGATGGATGCAGGGCCCTGTGAAATGGTTAAACAGAGGACAAAGACAAAAACTCTTGCAAATTTGATGTAAGCATTTAATCCAATCCTCATAGACATCCAACCCTGTTTAAGAGATAGGAGTGAGTCGATGGTTAGCACCCTTGGAGTAGTTCAAATAGTTGTCCTGCTCTAGCCCGGATCAGCTGCCCTGAAGCAGGGTTGTTGCTATGAGCCTTGCAATTGAATTGGCTTTGAAAGTGTTTGTACAAGCTCATTGCTACTAAGCATGCAACAAATCCACAGGAAGTTCTATGCAAGGAACCAGAGAAAAGGGCTTGGAGTTGTGTTAGTGATTCTACTGGAAGGTTTTAGAGAAAAGGCCATGAGGTCCTAAGCAGTGGAAATTATTTGCAACTCTAAAACCACCAGATGTCTGATTTAGCAGCTGCTCGCCTTACTGCCCTAGAGGGAGCGGAGGGTGGCTAGAATGTATACAGTGAATCCACAACTAGGAATCTCACCAAGGAAAACATCTTCCTGCATTGCAGTGGGAGGAGCTGCTATCACAAGGCATCCCGGAGGGAGCAATGGAAGCTAGCTTGGATAATGAGAAGCACTTGGATCAATCCTTGTGGGAGAAGGATCAGCGGCTTTTGGCAAAGAGTGGCTGAGCAATTGAGGTCTGATTTTTAAGCTGAATGGGCCTCCTGAATTTCTTCTGTGGTACAACTAATCAAGACTGAGAAGCAAGGAGAAGAAATTTGGAATTTTCATCTAGCAACTAGGAGTTCAAACTAGGCCAGCCAGGGTGGTTTGGGGAGCTAATGCACCTCAACCTAAGAAGCAAGATGGATTAGAGAGCAGGTTTCCTGGTCCCACCCAGAAGACACTTTACACTGGGCCAGGATTTAGGGTGGAGACAGTAGCCTGTGATAGGTTCTTGGAATTTGTCCTGAGAGGTGACATCAGTCACCCTACAAGGCACTTCTCAGGCCCTTGCCTGAGTGAGACAGTGCTGCTCCCAGTCTGCCCTGAACTTTGGAGTCAATTGATTTGCAGCAAGAACCAACATTTCTAGGTTATAACTTTGAGGAAATAAGGACTGTGTAGACTCTGTAGAAAGAGGCTGGATGGGTGGGCCCAGATGCTTATAATGGAATAGGGGCAGCATAAGCTGGAAAGGCAGCATGTCCTCCGCTTTAAATCCTTGTCTCCAGACTCAACAGGAGAAG
The DNA here is from genome assembly GCA_004027455.1 of Hydrochoerus hydrochaeris. NCBI lineage: Eukaryota > Metazoa > Chordata > Mammalia > Rodentia > Hydrochaeridae > Hydrochoerus > Hydrochoerus hydrochaeris. Next base: position 5,546 of record PVLA01000048.1, read on the forward strand.
AAAGAGTGTTATGACTTGGACCTAAATGTCCCCTGCAGAACCTCATGTAGTTACAAGTGAGGCTTTTCAGAGATGGCTGTATCTAGAATGTGTGATGTTGGGATTGATTTGTAATACAGTGATGGGATTAATGATAGGGTGTGAGTGCTAGGGCAGGTAGCCTGGGTAAGGGACAGAAAGAGGGCTAGGTTCACTTGCCTGTCACTTGTTTGCTGCCCTCTGCCTTCCACAAACTCTTTCTCTGCAATGCCTATCTGACATCCCACCCTACATTGGAGCCAATGGATTATGGGCTGAAACCTCTGTGAACTGTGAACTGAAATAAACCTTCCCTCTTTTAACATTGGGTGTTGGGGTTTTGTCTCAGCAATGAGAAAAGTAGCTAAATCAAAGAGGGAGTCTGAGTTGAATGAGAAGATGAGTTGGGTATGAGGAGAGGACTCACTGATCACAAGTCAACACTTGCATCTTGTATCTTGTATCCTGCCTACTCTGGAAGAGGAGTTATCAAATGTGTTAATTGGCTCTAGAAAAGTTGTAATAAGATGAATGACTTTATGGCATTGAGTTCAAAGCTCAGCTTGGTGGCTTTTCATGACAGCTATGCAAAATTTTTTGTCACTTCGCTGGAAATCCACTTGTAAATCTCTATTCCTCAAGGATCTGAGTTGAATGTTTCTTTCCTACATGAGCACTAAGAGAGCCATATGTAATATCATATCATTACTATTTACACAGCATTTATACTATATTAAGTAAATGTAAGTAATCTAGAGGTTGCTTAAAATACACAAAAGGATACAAGTAGGCTCTATGCAAATAGGACATCATTTTCTATAAGGGATTTGAGCATTCACAGATTTTGGTATCTTATGGGGGTCCGAAAGCATTGCCCTGCAGTTGAGGGACAGCTATAGCTTTGAGCAAGACAGATAGGTAAAGAGGGGTTGCAGAGCACACATTGGGAATGCCTGGGGGTTGCCCATCTGAAGGGTAATTCTCTCTCCCTATCCATTGCTTCCAGGAGGGCAGGGAAGTGAAAGGCAGCACACAGTCATCTCCATCTGTGCTTTGCTGGGAAGGAGGCTGAGGCTTCGGTGTTTCAGCTGCTCCTTGGCTGTAAACTCTGAGTTCTGAGCTGTACAGAGTTTAGTCAGAGGTCTCCTTCTAAAATCTTCCAAACCCTTTCAGCTGCCTTGTTTTTTAATGGAATAACCACCAAGATATTCCATTATCTCTAGATCTAATCTTTCCCTTTTCTAACAGCCCAAATTAGAAATAATGTGGAAAAACTTAGGAAACACAAAGGCAGAGAAAATAAATAAGATGGCATCGATGACCCTCCATCCTGAATGAAACCCAGTCGCTGGGCCTCGGACTTGGCCAATTCCTTCCTCTGGGACATGTGGCACTCTCTGGCCAAAGAAGGGACCATGGAGGCTGTTTGAGGTGCACGGCTTTCACCCATCATCTAGCCTGGCCTAGAAGACATTTGGCTCTGAGCTCAGAGACAGCTGAGGATGAGTCAGAAGGGACTTAAGGGCAGTACAAGGCCCCAGAGCCAGGTTGACCATGTTTCTCAAGCCTTAAAATTGAAACACATGGTTTGGCACATGGGTTAAAATAGGATAGCAAATCCGAACTTCAAAAAGTCACATCACAGGATGTTGTAGCTGAGTTCAGAGTAGGATTTGGAGACTAGCTGTGGAGTGGGATAGACTGACTGACGTCCATGCAGAACTCTGAGCACCTGTTTCCACGTAGTGGGGGCTTGAGGCTATGCTTGGCTGGAAAGCATGGAAAGAGTGGGTGGTAGAATTGCCTTGGGAAAGAAGAAAGAAAGAGACTAAAGGCAGAGGGAGAGGCAGTGTCAGTCCCTCAGAGGCCTCCCCACACGGACAGAGAGGTTAGGAAAGCCAGGGGGGCTGTGTTTGTAAGAAAGTGAAGGACAACTCTCTGGGTGCAAGCAGGGTTGCTTTGGGGCTCATGGACAAAAACCATGAGAGATGCCATTTTCCTCTCTTCTCTTTGAATGGAACTCAACACACTGCTCTTACATAAGCTAAGCTGCTGATAGCTCCCTCTCACCCAAATAATTAGCATTCTTCAAAGGGTGCTAGCAGCTGTGGATTTGCAGAAAGTTTCAGCTGAGTGACAGGCCACAGAGCTTAGTAGAAATTTAGGGATGAGACAAGGGCAAGAGAGGGAGCTCTGAGTCATTGATGTTGTCAGATTTTACCAAGGGAGATTGTATTAAACAAAGGCTATACATGCACACAGCAACAGGGACATTGCCTTCCAAATGCAAAACTAGGTCACATGGTGGGTTACATGGTTGGATAACAGGATAAAGCATCTAAATTCAGAACTGGCCCAGAAAAGTGCCAAAGCAGTATCAGATTAACTTGATTGAAGGTTTAATTTGATTAAATACTAAACCTTGCATATGTGTGTGCATTTATCCAGGCTATTGTCTAAGCAAAGTAGGAATCCTCAGTCAACTTCATAAAATCAGCAGGAGCATTGCCAGCCAGAGGCTTTGGATTTTTTTTGTGACTGAACATTTTGAGGAGGTTGTGACGATGAGACCTATTTAGAATACAGATGATTGCTTAAACTCTCTTAAAGGCTTTAAAAATATATTTTAATCATTGAGTCTACCCTGAAGCCCAGAGAGTATTCATGAATAAATTGTTGTGCCTTTGATTCAACTGAAATTGGGTAGACTTGCTGAATTAATGAACATTTTTCTTCTTCAGTCTTTCTCATGGCTGTGGTAATGTGCATTTCTGCTAGCTTTGTGAAATGCAGATGAAGTATAATTTCCCCCAAATTGATCTGTTCTACATCACTGAATTTCAGCTATTTGCATCTTTATGCCAGAATCAAATCTAGCTTATTATTATTGTTGTGGAAAATAATTATAATCCTTTAATTGTCATGGTACTTGACAATTAACATGATTCACAGACATTATTTAATTCTATGTTCATTATAACTCTGAAGACTAATCAGAGTAAGAATGATCATCTGGGTCTCCAGCTCCAAACTGCCCATCTTTTCCACATGATAAACTGAGGTTCTAAAAGGTTAGGTGATGCCCTGTCCAGGAGGAAGAGAGCCATGGAGGCAGGAATGGAAGCCAGGGTGAGTGTCTCTGCCCATCCTGAGTTCTGGCCTCACCAAGCCAGTGAGGTGGGCTTAAGCATCTGTACCCTGAAGCTTATTCTGAGGAAGGAGATGCCAGTGCAATGCCCGATACATGGTGGGAGCTTATTTGATCTCTTTCTCCACTCATCTCCAAGGGATTGCAGCCTCCGTTTGAAAGTCCTGAAGCCCACCAGGGCTGAGTTGGGACAACATAAAGTTCTCCTTCTGACCAATCTGGAAAAGAGCAAGAGTCACACCATATATACATGTGTTTACATATATGCACATAGGAACACATACATGTATATACCTGCATGGGCTTGTCTGTTGCATTATGCACAGATTTCGGCTTCCTCCAGTCCCCAAGCCTCTGATGGCTTTGTTTTCATGCCTTTCTTGTCCAATGGTCCCCTTGCCCAAAGTTGGGTATAAGGGCATAACTGTAGCTAGGACAGTCTGTGTTTGAGCCTCACATTCCCTTAGTAAGGTTAGCTTGGGTAGGGCAGGGTTGAGCCCACAAGATGGGTTATGCTATAGATCTACAATGCTCTTTAAAGCCTCATGGGTTCAGAAGGAGGGTTTTTGGAAGGTGAATGGATCATGGATACCCGTACTCATCAGTGGACTCATTCATTCATGAGTTTAGCAGCTGAGTGTGCTGTTGGGGGGTGGGGAGTGGGAAGATGCAGGTCACTGAAGGAGTGATTTGGCAGGATGTATGTCCTTCACGAGCTCCTCCCTTCTCTCTCTGCTTCCCGGATGCCATGGTATGAGCAACTTTCCTCCACCCAGGCCCTGTCTCTTTTTTCCTTGGATGCAGCCAACCATGGACTGAACCCATTGGAATGGTGAGCCAAAACAAACCTCTCCTCTTTTAAATGTTTTGTCCCAGCAATCAGAAAGTTAATATAGATTTGGTGCCAAAGTGGGGTCATTGTTTCAATTATACCTCATAATGTGGTTTAGAAGATTTCAGAACTGTTCTGCAGACGTTTGGAAAGGTTTGGAGATGCTGGCTAAAAAAAGCAATGGAAAGTTATAAGCCATGCTTGATGGAAGATTCTGATCAGAGATCAGAAGACCAGAATGATGAAAGAAATGCAGCTGATAAAGGGCAGTCTTGGGATGTTTCAGTTGGGAACTGGGCAACTCGACCAGAAGCCATCTGTGCTATGCTCTGACTGAAAATCTGTCATCATTTTGCCCATGTCCTGAGACTTTGTGAGGCACTGAGCCTAGGGGTGGTAGCTAATTAATCTGGTGGAGGAAATTTCAAGGCAGCACAACAGCATTTGGGCATGTAGCATGGGTACTGCTTCTGGCTTTTAGACAGGTTTGTACCGAAAAACAGGACCAAAAAGCCCATTTTAAAAGCTTTCAGTTTTTCCAGAAAGGAAATTGGAGCAAAGGACAGTATGATTGCCTGCTAACTATAGACTGAAACCTTTAAACATTGTAATCCCTCTCCTTCTTTAAATTGTGAATGTCAGGTATTGAGTCACAGTGACAAGGAAAGTGACTAAGGGTGTCACCATGGTCCTTCTTGTCCAGGATTCAGGAGTGGGACTAATTTCTGCCTTCACCTGTTCCAACCTCCTTCTTTTACAGAAGGGGAATTCCAGGCTTAATTCTGGATTTAAACCACCTGTATGAGGCATTTGCATTCATTTCTGGCAACCAACCGTATCTTATTTATCCACCTGTAGGCTCCTCTGGAAGGAATTAGAGGCACCCCACCTGTTTTCAGTGAGGAATTGCATAGCATTGTAAATAACAGAAGAGTTAACTGGAGCCATTTTAAATAACAGCCTGGAGACAGATCCAGGGACCAGAGACACCAAGGCTGGCTCATGGGCATCAGTCTTTTCCTTTGGCTGCCACCTCATGTTCTCAAGAGGACTGCGTACTTCCAGGTATAGTTCTACACATCAGATAGGAAAATAAGAAAGAGGAGGGAGCAGTGCTAACAAGCTTCTACTCACATCTCATTGGGCTATACTGTGTCACATGACCACTCCTAACTGCAAAGGATGTTGGGATTAAAGAGACATTTTAGCTTATCCTGCCAAGCTAAAATAGATGCAGATAAAAGAGAAAAGAATTAGAATTGAATGTGAGTAAACTAATCTACCCCACACTTCTCAGGTGTGAGCCCAACTTAATTAGATTAACAAGGAAAGCGTATGTTTCTTTCATCTACATGTAGCAAAGAAAATACATGCCTTTCGTACATGTAATCAGTTGTCAAGTGTTTAGTATGGGCTCAAAAGTGTAATAGATATTAAAATACCTAGGAAAGTTAATACGCAAGTATTCATTTGGCAGACCCTAACCATCTGTCAGGAGCTAGAGATTCAGAGACTAGACACGAGGCCTTGGTGGCACATAGTCTATTTTGAAACAAGAGCATTGGAAATAGGAGCATGCAGGGGGCTGCAAAATTCAAAAGGAATGGGAGGCTCACTGGTGGAGATGACACTAAACTGACTCTCCTTCTGATCACCTTTGCAGTGGGCACCTGTATTCTCTAACCCTCTGGTAAGAGGCTCTGGGATATCTGCATTGGGGGACTTGGCCAAGGGTATCTTTTAAATTAAATTGAATTCTGTATACAGTGGTCAGGTTTCCACTCTCTGCTTATTCAGTTTACTTCTAAGAAGGGATGAAAGAACAATAATCAAATAATAACAATGTCATCATCACTGCCTCCTCTCAAGGGCTATATGACAGTCAAATTCTAAAGACTCGAATGATCCTCAGAACAATCCTGAATGGTGGTATCTCCTGTCCCATCTCAAAATAATCCCATTTTTCCTCAGGGCACTGGCAGCAGTGGAATCTTAGAATATTTTGGCTGAGCAGACATGGGTGGAATAAGATTTCGAGGATTAGTAGACTTTCCACAGACAAAACTGTACAAGAAAACTGAGTCAAAGAGAAGGAAGTTTGGGTTATTGATATCTCTGGAAATAAATGGGAATGCTCCAAGACAGCCCACATGGAAACAGAGGTCATTTTTCTTTCAAACTGGAAATTGAGTTGTGGTTTTGGGCATGGTTGACAATGCGTCAGATTAGCTCAATTCAGGATTGGCCCTTACCTTGACAGCAGGTTCCATTTGATTGACTCTCTAAACCTAGTCACATCTGTGAACATATTCAGGCCACTGTCTTTGCAGAGTGAGACCTACGGTCACTTTCAGACAGCCAGCAGGAGCACGACCTGCAGTGTCACTGCCATGTCCTGGAGAGTGGCCAGACCTCGAGGAGGAGCTCAAGACAACTGTAATTCTAGGTGGAGGGAATATATTTAAAAGGAGCGATCAAAAGAGGAGCCCCAAGTTCTGTAACACCCTTGCCCAAGTCTCTGTCTGGTCCCTAAACCATACACATTTATTTATCTGGGCTACAGAATGTGTATCCTGATCTCAAACAACTTAACTGCCTGCTCAGACCATCTAATTTAACAAAACATACATCCATCTCCGCAGCCACTGTAAATGGAAACTTCCATTTCCCACATCTCAGCAGTGGCTGTGGAAGCACTGCCATGCCTCCTTGGCACTGTTGCTTGTCTTCTCTTCCACCACACCAATCGGTCTCTGCCTGCTATAACCTGCTTTGCAAGGTCAGGACAGACTTGTGCCCTGCCCCCTCCACCAATGACAGATGGGAGTCAGTGGAACGATACCCCAGCTCCTTACTGTGAGGGGAGGGAGGCAGATAGCCCCAGACATTTGGTCTATGCCACCTTTAAGCGTGACCTAGTGGGAAATGATTCGCCCCTTGCTGGCAGTACCTATTTCACTGGCTTGCTTATTTTCCTTTCCTGCTCCTCACCAGTGTCTCCTGGGAGCACTTTCCAATGAAACCAATCTGTCCTTCAATCTGAGTCTCAGGTGCTGCTCTGACTAAGATGCTAGGGTGCCCCAGGCTCAGAGAGATGAAACAAATCACCCAGCGTTGGCAGGGAAAAAGTGGGCACATCCAGGACTTGACTGGAGCTGATGGATTCAAAGCCAGTCTCCTTAACTGCACCCCAGAACTACTTCTGAGCCCCTGAAGTCAAAGGTGGCTTCCAAAGGCAAGACCAGCTTCAGGTGGAGGACCCTGATGGGTATATGGCTGGAGTGCACCTGGCTGCTCTTGGCTTCCCTCATGTGTTGGCAGCTGTGTGACCAGCTAAGAGACAGAGTGATGACTCAGTTGTGTATTTTCCTTCACAGTAGACTCAAGGCCCAAGAAAGTCATGAAGGGAGGTTGCACGGTGCTTTGTGTAGTTACCCAGGGTGGGGGCTCCTACCTCGGGCTCTGGAAAAGGCCGGAGCAGATGATGCCTGGAAAATGTGCTCATCAGTGAAGACCGAGAGAGCTCACTGCTGTTTCCTTCTGAGGAAGAGCAAGTCCCTGGGAAGCATCTCTCCTGGGACTGAGAGCACAAGCACAGGCTGCCCCCACAGCCTGTCTTCCTCAGCCAGCTGGCCTGGCACACAGGCAGCCCTTGGGACTCAGGATAATCAGTCCTGGGAGAGGCAGATGATACAAGCTGAACTCCCAAGAGGCCACACCCAGACTCTTAGGAAAGCAGGGCTTGTGCATCCAGCAGTTATGGGTAGGGGGGCTCTTACCTGGCTTTGCTTCCACTTCAGGGGTGGGGAGTGCAGAACCTTCCATGTCCCTCCTATGGGACTTAGATTTTCCTCTTAGAAGCTCAGACCCACCAGGCAAAAGGAGTCAACCACAGACTCCAGAGAGCTTAGGTCCCTTTGACCATCAGAAAGAGAAAGAGGGGTTTGTCAAGGCACTCACTCAGGTGCAAGATGCGTGAAGCTCAGTAGGCCTCCCTGAGACAGCCTAGCCATTTGGGAAAAAGACGCGGACATGGCTGCATGGTTCAGTGGGAAACACAACACTTAGATTTGGTTCAGATTCCAGCTCTACCACTCATCAAGATCCCTTAGGAAAAAGAAAGTCATGGTAATAAATGGCAACGGGTGTAGTAAGGATCAGATGATGCTACACTTACATAACTGCTTCATACTTAGCAGGTGCTAAATAAGTGCAAAGGTACCACTAATGCTAATGCCACCTGGGGAAAGCTTGCCATTGAAAGGACAGTGTTACATCACAAATGTAAAGTTGAGGTGCAATGGCAGGATGTTTACCAAATGCTTAATAGTTTTCTCTGGGTAATGGGATACAGGGGCAATTTTTACTTTCTTCTGTTATCTGTGTGTTCCTTGACTTTCTTTTTATAATGCACATGTACATAAGAAACACTACCCACCTATCACTTCAGAAGGTCCTGGAAAAGGCTAGATTCCTGATGCACTCAAGTATGGCAGCTTTGGATTATGAGTTTAGGAGGAGAACAATTAGTCTTTGTAGCAGAGGAGAGTTGGGATTTCCAGAGCAATTGGAGAGAAGAAAGGCTGGGAAGAGGTGAGAGAAAGGACAGCAAAATGACATGATCCCATGTGGTCTCCAACGTGACCTTAAAGTTTGTGTGTAGTCTGCTTACTTATCCAAATGCTTTTCCCCAAACTTTTGTGGGAACTGAAATGAGGGCCAAGTTCCATGTAATAATTAATGTGGGACAGGACAGAGGCAGCGTGTGAAGACACAAAACCCAAGCGGGTAAATAGTCCACTTTGTTCTTCCAAGAATCTACAGAGATCTTGGGAAGGCTTTTGAGTTCCACTGGGCATAGAATTGCTAGAGAAGAAGGCAAATGGGCCCCATTGTCATCCCACCTTTAGTGCCATAAAACAATAACCAGGTTCTGGGGTTGGTGGCGTGGGTCACCCCACTAGTTTCAGTAATGTAGCAGCTGCAAAAGCCATGGGGGAGCTTCAGGGTTCACATGCCTGGAGTCTGGGCTGGTGACGCTCCGCCAGTGGGGCTGAAACAGCTGGGCTCCGGGGGAAATTCTGTCTCTGTGAGATTTTTCCACATGGTGTTTCCAGCAGGGCATCTTCAGGGGAGCTGGATCTCTTCTACGGCTGCTCGTGCCTCCAAAGTCGTGTGTCCTGAGAGAGTGCCAGGTGGAAGCCACTTTGCCTTCCTGACCCGGCTTTTGGAAGTCACATAGATTCACTTCCACTATTAGTCAAAGCAAAAAAAGCCCACCCAGGTTGAAGGGGAGATGACCCAGCTTCCATCTCCTAATGGAAGGAAGAGTCGCTGAATCCTGAAACCATCACATGGGACTGAAAACATTGCTCTGGCCATGTTTGGAAGATACAATCTTCCACCAGACATTTTGCAGATGTTGAGGGGCAGGGCAGTCCTGGCTGATATCTGAGTTATGATCAGGGGGTAAAAAACAACTAAACTATTTTCTTTTTTAAAAAGGCAAAATATTAACAGGAGTAGACTTCGAATCTAAATTGTTTAGAAGAACATGGATGATAAAAAGGGACTTTTATTGTGGTGGATTTATCAGAACTGGCTGTGAAAATCATAATGAAAATCAGTGAGCCAGAAGAAAAACATTACTCTTGTTCAAAACCCTCTGGATGGAGCTGGTCACGCTGGAAAACAAACAGGAAGTGCCTGGAGAACAGCCCATGGGTCACAGGGCTCAGACCCTGGCTGTGGGCAGGGACTACCAAGGTCCTCAGGGCACAACCCAGAAGGATGAACCTTGGCACCCTCCTGCTACATGTCCCTTGCCTCTTCTCCATGTGTGACAGCTTGGGGACAGGGACTTGGGGGTGTGGGACTCTCCTATCCTGCTCTGGGCTTCAGCAAGTGAGCCAAGGCTTTGCAAGCCCTGCTCGCCTTGGGCTCTGACTCTGAGACCTTCTCCCCTCATCAGGGCCTGTACCGCAGGGCCCTCCCAGCCCTGCTCTTGCCCTGGCTTTTCCCTGACTCTGGGTCATGAGTTCCTAATCAGACCTAATTATCACTCTGCATCCCTGCCCCTGGGCCTGGAGGGAGTGTCTGGGTCCCTGGGGGTGAAAGCAGCCCTCTCCCACACTCTGGATGGCATGTGTGGCAGTGACCCATGTGTCACGCAGGATGTTGAGGCTGTGTGTGGACTCAGAGGGAAGGAAGGCCCACCTCACTGATCTCAGGCAGCAGGTGACAGTAGTGACATGAGTTTGAAAATACTTCCTAACTCTATAATAGCTCTGGGCAGTAAGATGGAGCGCAAAGCCCTCCACGCTGTTGGCCATCTACCTTTCCCCCTCATTCTCAGGCCTGCACTCCCAGGCCTCCTGGACCCTCCTGCCTTGTGGAAGCCACACCCTGCCTCCCACACTTCTGTGCATCACCGATATCAGTGGATGAGATTTTGACCAGTTCTGGTGCTGAATTCTTAGGGGACAGAGAGCAATGGATCAGCACATTCTGATTTCTCTTTAAATATGTTGTCTCTTGATATTCTTTCATGGACTCTAATAGTGCAAACACTGCAAAGACCATGGAGATCACACTTCTACCTCCTTACTGTATAAGCCAGGAAACTGAGGCTGGGAGGAGGGATTTGCTTGCTAACTTCCCTGCCAATGTCTTCGCTGGAGCTTGCCAAGGGGCCCATTTGGGGGCATGGCACAAACCTCCTTCCCTGCTGCCAACCTCCCCCACCAGCCCCTTTCTTAGCTTGCAGTGGGCAGGCCATGCCTGAGAACATGCCAAAGAGTGTCAACCAGGAACGTGTCTTCCTTCTTGAAATACACTGTGGATCAGCAGGCAGGCCCCTCAAGACCCCAGCAATGCAGCTTGCTCAGAGCCCAGCACACAGTAACCCAGAAACATATGTGGTGAGCAATAACAGTCATAAATTTTATGAGATTATGTGTTCCTAATGTGAGATTTCAGGCTGATCTGTTTGTTAAGCTATGCCAAGCTTCAATGTGATTCAATCAAATTGTGCTTAATCTTCCTTTATTTACTCTGGGTGAGGGTGAGTCATGGAGTGTGTCTCTGGGCCTGTCTGCTGAACTAATTTACCTCAAGGGTTTTGATGGACTAGTGATTTGTTTCCTCTGAATGTCCAGGGTTTATTTACTTATATGATTAGGTGGATCTGTGTGACATATGGTGAAAGTCTACGGCCGAGTCAAGGACTAAGGTCACTTTGAAGAGTCCACTAGGGACAGAGAGAAACTCAGAGGTGTCCTGATTTCTTTTCCATCTGCAGAATGCTTTGCTACCTGTTGCTTAACTTACAGGGCTTAACTCTGCACCTTCTTTATCACAGAAATGCAATTTGGCCAACTTCCTGTGTCCCTGCCACTTGGCTGTGTGGCTCTGGAATGGACAGGGACTATGATCATCTTCAGGAGAGACAGAAAAGCCTGGAAAATTTGCTCAAAGTCCAGAGGAATTCTAGTCACCAGGCATCTCCATCTTTGTCCAGCTATCTGAGCCTCCAGGGAGACAGGAACATGCAGCTGGAATTTGGGGCCCTGTGTCCTCAGTTCCTTATCTCAGTCCTCTGAGAGGTTATAGGTCCCTTTGGACTAAGAGCAGTGAGAACCAATCTGTAGCCTGACAGGATGGTTTTGGGGACTTTCTTATTCCCAGGGGGTGGAAGGCATGTGGCCTCCCAGGCTTAAGGCTTGGGTGAGAAGAATTTCTCTTGATTTCTACTTTGATCATGGCGCCAGCTGTCCTAGTTTGCCTGGGACAAAGAAGGGTCCTAGAACGTGGGACTTTTCTGTGCTAAAATGTAGAAAATTCTGGACAAAGCAGAACAAGTCAGCACCCTAACTTTGATGTCCCTTGACTTTGGCAAGTTAGGCCTAAAGATGTGGCCAGTGATTTGGGTAAGGGTAAGAAAGTCCCTCTCACCTCAAACAGGGCGTGGGCCTGGTGAGTAAGGTCACCACTTTGGTTTGGACATTTGTCTTGTCTGAAACTCCTGCTGAGATTTAACTGCTACTGAAATAGTTTTAAGGTGTGGAGCCTTTAAGAGGTGGCTTGGTCACCTGGTCCCTGCGGTCACAAAGGATTAAGGCCATTCATAACCCAGACTGAGCACTGGTTACTTTGAGAGGAGCACATGAAAATGCTTGCTCTTTCACAAGTACTTCCCTGACCCTCCGCTGCCACCCAAGGAATACTGAACTACTCTCCCAGCCCTTTTTATTTTTTATTTTGAGACAAGGTCTCGTCAAGTTGTCCATATTGTGCTTGTGACCCTCCTGCCTCAGCCCCCTGAGTAGCTGGAATTACAAGTGTGTGCCACAGTGCTAGTTTACACTCTTGCACCATAGAGTGGCACAGCACGTAGGCCTACACCAGACCCTGGGACTTCTCAGCCTCCATAACCATAAGGAGTAAATTTCTTTTCCTTGCAAATCCCCCAGTTTATGATCTTCTGATATAGCAACAGAAAATGGCTAAGATAAAGCCCCACCCACCCCCACCACTGTAAGGCAAACCTTTCCCTGCGTTGTCTCAGGCACTCGATGCCCATCTCCTGCTGGCTCAGGACGGCGACATACTCTAAGCCCACCCTAAGACAGAGAAGCCCACAGTCTCCACGGGGCGACAGGCAAGCCAAAGCAAGTGTCATGGCAGAGACAACGTGGCCCCCTGGAAGCTCGCCACGACATTCCCGAAACCTTAACGGTCTGACAGTTTTGAGCTAGCAGCAGGTGTGGGGTTCAGCTCTGGCGGTGGTGGTTGTGGGCAGCTCTGTGCTCGTGAGTTTTATTTTTAGAGTTAAAAACTTAGAACCCCTTGTGATGAACCTTTTCACTGTAAGGGGAACATCAGATTCTATTGCAGCCTAAGAAGAGTATGGACTCCGGAGCCAGACTGCCATTTAATTTAACCTTGAGGACTTCAGCGTAATCACTTTGGGCCTCAATTTCCTGACCTATAAAATGGGGCACCGTGGCAAGGTGGCTGCAAAGGACTAAAGTAACTCATATTCATAAATTTAGCATGAGGTTTGACACATAGTAATTACTCAAAAAATACTGTCTGTGACATTGAAATGGAATGAAAAACATGTTAAGTGACTTTGTTCATATGCAGGTAGGGAAATTCTAGAATCTCAGTGACAGTGGTCCTTGTCCAGGGGCCCCTCCTGGCTGGTCTCCCACTTACTAGGCTGCAAGGTGTTCTTCCCCAGGGCATGGCTTCAACCTACACTCTCACCTAGAGTTCAGATGCCAGCACTCTCCAAGTTCAGTGAGTGACACCCCCAATCCCACCCCATCTCCCAGGCAAGGCAAATGTGTGCACATACAGAATTTCCCTGGGTGCTTCTTATGTGTTGAATTTATTTTGGATCTATAGTGCATTAATCCCACTTCAAATGTCTTGCCACATTAGTCCTGAGCTACTAAATTTAATAATGAACTTTTTTAAAAGCTTACCTTTGGTTTACATTTTATAATCTATGTCTTTGTTAATATACCCAAAATGATGTAGAAAAGAGAATTGTGTAGAGTGTCTAATTGAGTTTTTATTGCCATAATGGCATAAGCCCAACTTTCCCATAGTGCATTTGTCAATGTTTCAAATCTGTGTTTGGTAAATGTGTGTTTAATACACATTTCACTGAAGCTGAAAAGTGGTTGTATAATTTTTAATGGTATAAAAAAATTGGTAGTGTCAGAAGAGATTTTTGCTGCACCATTCACTATGAAGATAAACTACCCACAGTCAAGGAAGAGAAAATGCTCTGGAATTATTTCTTAAACTCATCATTTTCAATCTGTTGTGTTTTCCATGCATATTTGCAACACTGATACCATGAATTATTTTATTCTTGATTGTTTAGGTACATCTTTCGCTAACATTATTTATAATCCTTCCCTACTTGTGTTGTTTAGTAAAAAAAATCCCAATATGTTTACATATAGAAATATTTGCATTTTAGGAATCCATAAATCCAACAAAAAATTGTTATCTGTTCTGTATTTATCAGTCTCACATACAACAGAAAAGGTTGTAGTCAAAATAATGATTAGTATTTAGTTCTTATTTTATTTATGTTGATTTCAATGCATATGTTATTATTTTAATTATTTCATTCTGTATTTCATTCTTTATATAGGTACCATATTACTTGGTGTCAACATTTATATTATACATAAATGTTCTGCCATAATATTATCAAATTTTGCTCAGGCTTCTGCCAAATGGATAAAGTTTCCATTATCATGTTCATGCTCATAAAGTTTTCTGGATGTTGTTCTGAACAGAAGATCTCATTTGCCAAAAATTAAACCATGTATAATGTACATTCAACAACAGCACAGCAATTCTTCCCTCATATTTGTAATTTATTAGCAGCACTGATCTTTTTTTTTTTTTTAATCAGATGTCAGCCTTTCAATACTGTATCAGTCAGAAGGGGTCAAAGGATGTTTCCATAACAAGCAACATCAAGACCTGAGTGGTCAACACAATCAAAGTTGAATCCACACTTGTGCAATTCTAAGTGCAGGTCTGTGTGACTTCTGGGACTTCTTCCCTCCACACCCAGGCTCAGTGACCCAGGCAGACATCCTGCAGCTGCTTCTCTGGAACCCAGGGCCTCCTCTGTCAATGTGGCAGATGAGAATGGTGGGTGGTCTGATACCAACAACAAAATGTTTTACTCGGAAATGATACCACCAGAACCAGCCATGTGGCTCCTCCAACAGGTGAATGTGGCAGAGATAAGTCATAGTTATGTTTTCCTGGAAAGAGAGAACCAAATACAAGTAAGTGCCAGACTTCTCTGCCACCTAACCTGTGTTACTGTGTTCTTCCTGTTTACAAAGAATATGTGATAAATGCTGCTAGTCTTTGTACCCATTTTTCACTTTTCATTATTCTCTCCTAAAGAATTGGCACTAGAGATAAAAACACAGAATCTTTTACAGAAGAATAAAATAAGCATGGTCTAGTGATAGCTTCTTTTCACTATTTGGAAAAATTGGGGTGCAACAAGTTTTTGATAACTTCCTATTTCTCATTCTTTTGGAAAGTTAAATTTTCTGAGGTTATCAAAACAAATCCAACTGGAGTATTCTCATGTGCAGTGTCCAAATTCTGAGGTCTCTCCAGCTCTAACCACATCTACTCTGTGAGCTTTCCAGCCTCTTCCTGTTCCCTCTAAGTCTGGCTGGGAGTTTGCAGAGATGGCTTGAGGAGGGGGACTCTTCCAGCTGGTCCTGCAGGCTCCTGTTCTGGCTGCTCCCATTCCTCATGAGTACTGAACAGCAGTAAAGTCCTCAAATACACAATCTTCTGCTGAAGCTTACCACCACACAATCCTCTTCTGTTTTCTCTGGCTGACTGGCAGCACTAAAACTCAGGATTCCCAATGTCCCAAGAAATGGTAAAGAACTAGCACTTTTAGTGTAGTGGCTAAGTAGTGTCCCCCAACAAACTATCCCAAATTTCAGAAGCTGAAAAATAATGAACACTTACTTTTCTCATGATTTTGTAAGGTGATCATTTAGGCTGGAATTAGACGGGCTTCCTCTTGTGTCTGTGGCCAGTTGTGGGTCAACTTTGCTGATCTTGATTGGTGCCTCTCACACACTTTGGGTCTCATTTGGGGTAACTGGGCTGACCAGCTCTGACCAACATGGATTCTTAACATGGATGAGACAAGAGTCCCAGGAAAAAGGGCTAGGATTAGAATTAGCAGACGTCCATTATACCAGATTCCATTAGTCAAAGTAAGTTACAAGATTAACCCAGAATCAAGGAGATGGAAAAGAGACTCTACTTCCTCATGGAGAAAGCTACAAGGTCACATGCTGCTGTGACCCATTTAACTTTGATGTTCTTGGGGTGAAAGACCATAAGAGGATGAGAAAATAAAAAAGAGACAAAGCTGAGGTCAGATGGAGCCTACTCTCCTGATGGGAGGAAAGGAACTGCCCCCTCACTGTAGGGGCACTTATTTATACATTTAGCAACACAATGTCACATGGTAACCCTTTGCCTAGCAATCCATTGCTTGGATTGTCTAGGGGCTTGGTGTTTTCCCGGCTGAAGCAGCTTTTTCACATGGCTTGCCCTGAGCATTCTTTGTTCTTGGAACAGTCAGGCTCTGGCTCTGCACGTGCCATCAACTTCCAGCTTCAACAGCTCTCTACAACACACAGAGGAGACGGACACAAGGAGGAGAAAAGGACTGCTGCCGTGCTGTGATCCTCTCCCAGACCCTCCTTACATTCGAAGCAGAAGCCCCTGGAGATCAGGCTAGAGGACATGGGCATGACAGGCCCAGCCTCACTCTGAGTCATCAAGGCCCCTAGTAGCTGTGTGTTGGCCTTGACCACGTTCAGATGTGCCAGCACCACGCAGTGAACATAGTCCAAGTTCAAGTTGAGCCTAAGAAATGTGAAAAGGCCAGGGTGCCAGGAAATGTGAGCAGGAACTCTTTGAGAAAACCCTGAGTAGCCCTCTCTCTCCTAGTCTCCTGCTTATTAGTGTTTCTTCCTGGAGACTGCCAAAACCAAGTAAGTCATTCTGGGGTGGGTTCTCCCCTCAGAGGGAGATGGTTGCCATCTTAGCCTTCTGAGTGTCATCAAGGGAGGAGAAGACAGACCAATACGTATGCTGGCTCCACCCTGGCCCTGCTGTGGTCAGGGCTCATTCTCAACTCCCTCCTTTTGAGCTGAAAGGGGAATCCTAAGATGCAGATGGAACAAAGGAAGGAGCCACAATGACCATCTTCCTCACCTGCTAGTGGGTCAGTTTCTGTGCCTCATCTGTCAGTGCCAGCCCAGAGGAGCTACACGGCCTTAGGGGCAGGAGTGGAGTAGACTGAGGCACTGTTGGGAAGGTGAGTCTGTATTCTAAATCAGATCAGGAGGGGGAAGGGCAATATTATGCTTCTTCAAGAGCACAGCATCTCTGGCATGTCTAGGACCTCTGGTTACAAGAGAAAAGGCCCATAAGCCAATTATGGGGCAATCTTGGTGAGGAGTCATGGGCTGGGAGTTCTAGGGTACAGTGTCCCAGAGGACCCCCAGAGCTCTCTAGTTTGGCTTCCAAACCACACTACTTAGCCTTGCTACACTATTGAACAGAAGATAAAAGTATAGAACAGCTTCTCCTCTCTATAAGAGACTCACGCACCCTTTCTTCTGCACATGGGATCTTATTTAAAATAAAATATGGAAACAGGTGTAGGGCAGGTTTAACAATATGAAGCATTCCATTAATACATTTTTTTCCATTTATGCCTTGACTACTTCCAAACAGAATTTGAGGCAGCTCACAGAATTAATAAGGTGAAAATAGGTCCCCAAACTACTCTCATAGAGCTCAGGAAGAAGCCAAGTAATAAAAGGCAAGGAAAGAGTAAAATTACATTCAAAAACCAGACCAAGAAGGGTTTCTTCAACTGAGCATAGCTTTTAGCTCTTGAGGAATAAAAAGACAGAAAGGTAGAGAAGATGACTAATGTTTACCAGCACCTCCTTCCTATGTGCCAGACACTGCAATTCAGTGATGGGAGCCAAACCATTTTTTTTCTGAAATTTTCAGTAGCCATGGTAAGGAAGGGAAAATTAGCATTCTAATAAAAGGGATCTGCATAGATTCATCAGGTGGTTACCTTTTAAGGGCATGGAAGCTGAGTCTTGCACACCGAGGAACATTTGTACGATGTCTTCTGAAGCAGTTGCTTTGTGTTCAGATGCCAGGTGAGACGGAATTAGCACACTCCGCCCTGCCTGTTAGGGAAATACGACTGCAAAAAAAAATGTACACGATGCTGGTGGGGGACCCTGAAAAACAAATAGCAGTGGGAGAATTTGGGGGAAAAGACCATAATTTGATGTACCACCAGTCTGAGAATGAGTTTACCACTTTTTCAATCCAAACCTCTCATGGCTTAAATTTAACAGTTTTGCGAAGTGCACAACAAAAACCCAGGGAACTGAAAGGGAGGAGCTCAGGAAGCTGGAAAGTAACAGAGTAGAGGAAATTCCTGGGAGGGTGGCTACAGAAGGTGTTTTTCAAATGCAGAGTTCATTGCTAGCTACCTGTGTGTGGATTTGACCCGGAACCGCAAGCCAACAGACCATCATCCAGAGCCCAGCCTGGCCGCTAGGGGGCGCCTCTCTGGGGGTAGATCGCAACAGCGCTGCCAATGCTGAAAATGGAACTGGGTTGGAAATGGAGGATTGAACTTAACCAAGTTCATTGCCTGTTAAGACAAAAATAGCAACATTCTTTGTGGGATTTAAACGAGGTCCAAAATTTCCTAGCAGTATAATCAAAATGTCCAGGATGCAATTCAAAATTACTTGGCACATTAAAAAAAAAAAAATTGTGTGGGAAAATACAATCAGCAGATGTCAATGTTTGGACAACCCAGATGTTGGAATTACCTGACAAAGACTTCAGAGAAGATATGATAAAACAATCCAAAAGCAAGGACAAATTTTCTTGATGTGAATGGAAAGATAGAAGGTCTCAGCAAAGATACAGAAGATATGAGAGCGAAATGGAAAACTTAGAATGGAAAAATATAATAGTAAGTGAAATAAAAGTACACCAGGGAGAATTGAAGTGACAGAGGAAAGAGGCAGTGAATTTAAAGACAATTCAAAATTAATTATCTACTCTGAATAGTAGAGAGAAAAAAAATTGGAAAAGTGAATACAGACTAAGAGACCCATCACACAATACCAAAAAGATTCATTTTAATCATCTGAGTTTTAGAAGGAGAAGAGAAACTATAGTACTGGGAACAGATAATTGAAGAAACAAAGCCAAAAATATCCCCAAATTTGGTGAAATACATGCTTACAGATTCAGGAAATTGAATGAACACCAAACAGGGAAATCCAACGAAATCCATGACCTGCCATCAAACTATTAACAACTAAAGACAAAGATAAAAATCTTAAAAGCACCCAGGAGAATAAAATCATATTGCTCTTTGTGGAACAATAATTCAAATGTTTAAGAACTCTTAGAAGCTTCAGAGGCAAGAAGGAAATGACACATTTGACAAATGCCAAAAGAAAAAGAACTATTATCCCAAAAACCTATGTCCAGTGAAAATTAATTTCAAGAATAAAGATGAAATAAAAATATTTTTAGCATAAAGAAAAGTGAGAATTTGTGACCGATGGACTTGCTCAAAAAGAATTGCTAAGGAAATTCTCCAGACAGATAGAAAAGGATGTAAGATGGGTACTTGGAACATCAAGAATTCAGGGAAGACAACAGAAATGGTAAATTACTGGAAACAGTTTTATGGAAAATGCAAAGATGTTCCAAGTTCAGCTCCGAGGGCACCAAGGACACATGTTAAACTGCAGTTCTAAAAATCAGTGCTGTGGGGTAAGTCGGGGTCAGGGGGGTGAGTGGGTGATATGTCAGACTGTGACCCTCTCTGCTCTGAGGTGTCTGTCCCAGCAAATGTCAACGGGTATTCCATTCTAAACTGAAACACCTCCTACCTATTGCTATCTATACTCATTTTCTGTTTTATTTTTTTCCGTAATTGTCATCAGCATTATCATGCTATACCTTTACTGTTTCCGTATTTATGAACTGTTAAGTCTCATGTCATGAAGACAAGAATCTCTGCCTTTTTGTTCATGGTTTTGTACAGGGCTTGGTGTATAATGGGCAGATTCAATGTCCAGTTGTTCTCCAAGGCTTAACAAAAGGCCACGATGTGTGGGAGTGAACAGGTAGGTATTTCTGTTAACTAGAATGACTATTATCTCAAGTGGCTCTCGTACTAGCTATGTTGTTGACCCATAGCCTGAACATTGGTTTAGCTGTCCAACTGTTCTTCCCCATTCTGATGGCCGTTGGCCCATTTTGGAAGCCAACCATTCCTCTCCTCATCTCTAATACACGATTCAAACAGGAGCTCCTTCTCACCTCATGGCTTTGCTGATTGGCCTGGGAATGAGCACCAGGTCAAGACCTTCTCTGGGACTCTTGAAGTGGAACAAGCAGGAAAATGTGGGAAACTGTCTGTAGGTTTCTTGCTGTCACATGGGAAGGGAGAGTGAGCAAGTCTTGCACAGCCAGTCCCTGTAGCACTTGTCTTCAGGACTGGTGTCCCCATGCCTTTCCTGGAAGTTGACTGTGTGAGCCAATTCATTGGTATCTGCTTAGACTGCTTCAAGCTGGGTTTGTGTTCCTACAAAGAGAATTCTGGATAATAGAGTTTATCTGAAGTTTCAGCTGTCACTACTATCAAAACCATTCCTATCCGTGAACATTGTGTGAGGTCTGTGATGGAGAAAGAGTAGGTAAGCGATACAGATTCTCTGGTGTTATGAATCCTTCAGTTTAGTTGAGAAGACAGATCGAGAAGTGTCATTAAGTGTACCAAGTGAGTATTTCGTTACATGGACAATGAACAGGAAAGGCGACAAAGCACCGTAGGATGAAGTGGCTTGGAAAGGTTTCATGGAGAAAGTAAAACTTGGGCTAAAAGTAGAAAGACATATAAGATGTGCAGGAACAGATAAAAGAGCATATTCTGGGGCAATTGCATGGACAGAGGCTTCAGGTACATTTGAAGGAGTTATATCAGTCAGTCGTGGGAAGCGGTTTTCATGTTGGGTAACATGCTTATATTTGTCATCTTATATTTTCATAGCAACCAAATAAGGTGGAATATTGTGAAGTACCCACTTCACAGATGGTTCTAGCCATTTGATGACTTTCTCAAAAATACATATCCTAGAGAGGTGCCGATCTAGAATTTAAAGCAAATCTTTTGTTCAAGTGGAGGGCTCTCATTGAATGTCAGGTAAGAGAGTATTTATCATGTTGTTAAAAGACATCAACTAATGCTCAACAATTTCTTAATGTTGTCAAGTAGACAATCAAAAAATACTCTTTTTTTAATTGACGTGTTTGATTCAAGATTCAAACATATCTCATGAATTGGACTTAGTTGGCAAATTCTGTGTCTTCAAAAATCTATTGCTTCTCTTGCCTGCTTTTTCCTTGTTACTTATTTGCAACAGTTTGGATTATTTGCAACTTCCTCATAATGGTGCCAGTTAACATGTTCTATTGTTCCCTGTATTTCCTGTGAACCTTGGTTAGATATTGAGTCTTGGAAGAATACTTCATTAGAGTGTGTGTTTCTAAATGCAACACAGCAGGAGGCGTTGCAACGTTTTGTCAGGTCTCTTTGTGTCATCATTGGGTTGAAGTATTGTCAACCTGACCTATTCACTAGAAAGTTCTCCATTGGTTCTTCTCTTGATGGTTTTAGCAGCTGTTGGTATCTCTGCTTAGTTCCATTGTAATGTCCAGGACCACAAAATATTGTATTTTATTTATCATTCTGTCCTCATTGATAGCCTAGAATTCTTCTGCATATCAACTACTTGGCTTCCTGAAAAATAGATTAAATGTTTTGGAGTTTTTTGGGTTTTTTTTCATTTGTTTGTTTGAGACAGGTTCTCACTATGTAGTTCAGGCTGCCCTTGAGCTCACCGTGTAGTCCAGGATGACGCTGAACTCACAGTAATCCTCCTGCCTCAGCCTCCAAGTGCTAGGATTACTAGCAGCACCACCATGCCTGGCAAAATAAATATGTTACTCTTTCTCTCTATTTATAGATTTTCAGAATTATGAGTTAGATGCCTAACATAGTCCACAGGTGACCAATTAGTTTGCTCTGTTATTATTATTATGGACTCATGAATTTTAATATCTTTAATGTGTTTTAATCCATTACAATTATTCCTCATTTTGAGGCTCAAATTGTTTAGCCTTTGCTCAGTGGGAGGCCCTCGAGTTGGCTCCTGGGCCCTTTCGGTATAATTGCCACAGCCTTTGATATCTTACTTGCTTTTCAGGTTCATCTTGCACATTTCCGGCTCCAGACCTGAAAAAAGGCCATTCCACAAAGAGCTCAGGAATGCTGTTTAGAGACAGCTCTCCAGCCCTCGGGGTATTCGTTATTCCTAAATAGGTCACTGCCTCTAGGCCTCTTCAGCAGGCAGAGGAGGAAAATAAATTTTCTTTTAAAGAAAAAATACATTATGAATTCATGCAGAGGTTCCCCACGCAAATTTAAAACCTCATGGCTTTTACTTAACTTTGTTGACTCGATATTTGTATCTCTTTTCTCTTATTCTGAAAATCATGCTCCACCGTGATTTATTTTGCACTATTACGTACATGGCTTAAGTACGTAAGAGAATCATTGTTAACAATAAAATTACTCAAACCACTGTTCAATGTTTATATTCAGATTTGTTTTTTCTTAATCATCATGATATATCTCGTGAGGGTTGCACAGGCAATTATTGTGCTTTGAAGTCATTTTAAAATCTTGCCTGTATGAACAAGCTGCAAAATCGATACAGTAAGGCTTAATTGCTTTATTTATGCTCCATTTTTAAGGATTGCATTTTAATTCAATTTGTTATAATTAGGTAAAGCATTTATATTAAGGTAAAAAATCTATAAACAAGGTGTATTCAGAGAAGTCTTGCTTGAATCCAAATCCTTTTTACCTCCCATTTCTTCTGCAAGTAACTTCTTGGTTTTTGTTGTCCTATATTTTTAAAAATATACAATTAATCCACATGTACAAGTAATCTTTTGTTTCTCGGATAAAAAATGCTATCCCGTACCCAGTATTCTGCATTTCTTTTCCTTTTAATAATATGTTCTTAAGATCACTTCCTAGTAGCATGTAGAAACAATTCTCATTCCTTTTTATAGCTTCATGGTAGTCCTCTGTATATTTTCACAAATATTAAGCTCCATACTTGACTCAACCAGTTCTCTGTTGATAGGCATTTTGGCTATTTCCAATACTTTACTATTAAAGATAGTTCTGCAGTAAATAGTCCTGTATATGCATTCTTTCATACTCTCCCAATATTCCTTTGGTATAGACTCTTACAAGGGGGACAGATTATTCAAAAGGCAAATGCATCCGTAATTTTGATAAATATTGCTGAATTCCCTTGCTCAGGCTTAAACCACTTTGCATTTCGAATGGCAGTGTGCTGAGTGTTCCCATTTTCCTCTAATATGTTGTCAAACTTTTGGATTTTTGCTTAAAAAATGACAATTCAAGGCAGTGTTGTTTTACATCATTTTTATTATGCTCAATTTAAAATTAATCCCCTAATGCTGCTTCTGACTCACTGTAGCCATTCAAAACTTATTCTTTGAATCCATGAAGGCATGAAGTAGCATTTCAGAAAGATTAATCTAGCTGCAGAATTCAGAATAGTTTAGAGTACAAAGAAAACAGAGACAAGAAACACAACAAATTTTAGGACACAAATCCAAGTCATAAGAAATGCAACTTTAGTTTTCCACTACAGTTCCTATTTTATATTTCCTCTTCTCTGGGATGCATAAACTTAGCCTATCAATGCCTACTTATCCCCACACTTGTGTGTGAATTCCAGGGTCCCAGGGCCTCTCTATAACGGTGGGAGACAGAGTGGTGCAGGAAGTGGGGTCACGGTCTTGGTCACCATTTGCCACTCCCTGAGGGTCCTTGGTCAAGATGCGAGGAGTTTACAGCTCTGTAGCCTCCCTCAGTTTCATCCAAGGGTCTTTTTCAGTTGTCTCAGCTGTGCGATGCCTCTCTTGGACACCTGAGGAAAACTGACAGTTCTCCCACCTGACCTGGGGACTTCAGAAGACTCTGGGAGGACATTAAAGCTCTTACCTTCTAGAATGGTGGTGGTGAACCTATGACATGTATGTCAAAGCTAGCTGTTTGTTGTCACTGAAAGCTCTAAAAGGTTCGCTATCACTGTTCTAGACACTTCCTGTGGCTATATCCATGCTTCACCTCCTGGGCTGCTGTGGGTGCCACTCTGGGAAATGGACATGTTTCCTCTGCTTTGAAATGTCCCCCAAATCTACATAGAGCTCAGAATGATGTGGGTAAATGTGCAAGCTTCACTATAAAGGCCCCACCAAATATTCCACTCTGTCCCCACTTCCAGTTGGAGGGTATTTCTCTCCTGAGGAGGAGAAGTAGAGAAGAGACTATCTCTGACTAAGCCACTGGTCTCCAGGCCTCATCACATTCTTGAATGTGCCTGATTTTTTTAAGCACTAACAGCCCTCCCTGAGCAACGGTAGGTGCCTTGCAGTCTATTTGGATGGAGGCACAAGGAGCACCTCAATCAACGCTTCCAAATAGCAGCCCAGTTACATCAGTTAAAAGCAGATAGCCATGGCCCAGGTATGACGTGAGGAGAGCTGGAATGAGACGCTGTCTGCAAGCATGGGGCAGACTGATTGGAGAAGGAAGGAATGGGATTTGGAGCTTCTCAAGCCAAAGACTGATTGTGCAAGGGGCTGAAATGAGCCCAGCTGGAGGTGGGCACACTAGTCCTCAAAGAACAATCAGAAACTTGGCTTGAGGTTCTGGTGAGATGCAGAGGTGATGGTTAAACCCAAGAGAGTGGCTGAGATCCCTTCTTCTGGAAAGGTGAGACAGAGACAATTGGTGAGTTTCCAGGGCTGTTTTGGGCTACTTTCTACCTATATGAGGTAGAGAGAGGAAGAGGACAGAGTTCAGAAGGCCACGTGTTTGCAGGGCCAAGCAATGTGTAGCCATGTCCTTCTTCCCACGATCTGGATACTTGAGAGAAGAATTCATTTCAGGACTTTTCAAACATACACTGGTCTGTGTTTATGTGTGTGCGACACTCCATCTGCTACCCCGGAAATTGTGCATCCTTGGGAATATCAGAGATTCTCCCTGGCTTCTCCCTGCAGATACAGCCCCCCCACCCCACCCCCTGCCGAAGCAGGGCTGGTTTATTTTCCAGTTAGTGTAACAAACATACACTGCACACCCAGGGACACAGCAAGCTGCAGTTATGTGGGATGGCATTCACAAACTGCTAGATCATGGGCTGCATCAGACTTAATGACTTCTATTGTTTAGCTTTAACTAAAACATGGATTTCAAGATTTTCTTGAAAAGTCCATTTGACCACAGTGGACTTACATTCGTTAAAGGCAAAGACAGCTAGGAGGTTCTCAGACAGGCGCACATCTTACACTTTATGATAGATCCTGACTGTTCAGCATCTTTCACTTTCCACTTCTGGTCTGCTGCCTGTGTACCTTGTGTCTGAAACTGCAGGCTTAGGCCTTGTACTGACCAACTGCTGGTGACCTTGAGTAAGTTATTTTACCTTTTAAAGCCTCAGTCTCCCCATCTTTAGAATGATAATAATAATAGTTGCTTATCTCCCAGGGCAAGGTACAAATATGATACATAAGAAATTGCTTAATAAGTGGCAACTGTTACTATTAAAAATGAGAGAAACAATTTCCCTGCTTACCAGATTCTAACACCAAAGCAAATGTCTTAGTTGATGTTGTGTTGCAGTAACAAAATACCTGAGGCTGGGTATTTATAAAGAAAAGCAGTTTGTGTAGCTCACAGCTTAGGCGGCAGGAAGCCCAAGAACAGGTAGCTTGTTTGTTTGGATTTTGGCAAGACTCCCCTGGCTGTACCACAAACATGGCAGCAAAGTGGGAAAGGAACTTCTATACCCCAGAGGGCCCGGCACATTGCAAGGCTCACTGTGTGACATCCTGCTCTTGTGGGAACTCACTCATTCCTGGAGATCAGCTTTAACCCCTCCCAAGGGTGGTGGCCCCACGATTTAATCACCTCTCACAAGGCCTTGCCTCTCTTCTCATCCTCACTGAGAACCAAGCTTGTAGCACATGCACTTTTGGGGTCACACTCAAGCCACATCCAACCATCGCAGCAAGTGAGAGCCCAAGGCAGAGTGAGCTCAGGGCAGCAACCCTGAGGCTGTGGCACAAGGAGGCCTCCCTGGGTGAGGCAGGGGCTTTGTTTGGGGCCTGCATTTCTTTCCTCCTCTGTGGGAGGCAGGCAGCCCAGCTGGGCCTGCCTGGGCTTTGACACCCCCTCCCCCCTGCCAACACAGGCCGGAGCCCAAACCCCGGGAAGGCTGGTCCCCACCGGGTCGGCCGCCTCTCTGCTGTGATTCCAGGAACGAGCTCTATCAGTTGGGCCCAGTTTCAAGGGTTGGATTTCTTGCCATTTCCCCTCAGTCATGTGGCCCTTGGAGTGGACAACACAGGCAGGCGGGAATGTGATTAGCTGTCAGGCCCTTTCCAGGCAGGGGGTGTGTTTCAGATGGGGTCAGGGTAGGGGTGTGGGGATTAGGGTGTCAGCCTCCCTTGGGAGCCCACCCCAACCGGCCCCACAAGTCTTCCACACTCCCGGGAGACTTGCGCGAGCTGGGGGAGGCAGGCTGGGCGGAAAAGGCTTTTTCTGGCCACCTGGGGCCTGAGATGTCTTCTGACCACTCTTGCCTTGGAGCAGGGCTGGGCTGGGAAGGAGGTGGCCTGACAAACAAAAAGGCAGGTGCACTGCCACTGAACTCTGAACTCACACACAGGGCGCTGC
Organism: Hydrochoerus hydrochaeris; assembly: GCA_004027455.1. Classification (NCBI taxonomy): domain Eukaryota; kingdom Metazoa; phylum Chordata; class Mammalia; order Rodentia; family Hydrochaeridae; genus Hydrochoerus; species Hydrochoerus hydrochaeris. The sequence continues at coordinate 32,048 of PVLA01000048.1, forward strand.
GTCCCTTCCCACCCTGCTCCAGAGGTCGGGAGAAGCTCTCTGCCACTGACAGCCCCAGAGGCACAGAGGGGACAGCCCTGCTGCCCAGAGCCACCCAGCGAACCCATCCAAGACTCCTGCCCTTCTGTGCCTGGCTCATCTACCTCATCCCTCCTGGGCTCCATCTGGTTTTCTTTGAAAGTCCTTTCCCTTTGGGGTGAGATAAGTCAAGCACTCACTTGGCTGCCTCATTCAACACCCAAGATAAATAATGTTCTGATATAATATATTTTGGAAAATTGAAATAAGTACAAAAGGAGAAACATCTATGATGTACAAAGCATCAAGCTTTTAAGTAAAGGTAGGAACCAACTTATTCACCTCCCCTGGCCACAGCCTGGCTGACGTGCTCTGTCCCCAAAGCCCCCATAGAGAGCAGTAAGCACTAGGTCCCAAAGTGCCACCCGGCAGCTGTGTGACTTCAGGTTAAGAGACTGAAATGCTGAGGCTCTATGTCCTCCCTCCCCTGTAATGTGGGGTCATTGATTCCTACCTCTAAAGCAGTCGTGGGGGATAACAGCTGGGGGGGGGGGAGCTAGAAATTACCCTATAAACACCGAGTCCGAGTGCCCACGCACTGTGAGTCACGTGTGCTGTCAAGCACTTGGATTGCATATGAAAAGGAAAGTGGTTCACAGCTATTAACGGATTGGAAAAGCAGATCTCAGATAGGATTGGAAGGAGTGGTAGGAGCCCCATCGGAAGCTGGATTTATGACACAGTTCACAATCCGAAATATGATAGAAGCTTGAGTTCCTTGTTGTATTTTATACTATTATGAGCCTTGGGAAAAAGATGAAGAATACTCAGTGGAAAAAATAAACCATAGCTATAAACAGGTAATTTCACAAAGGAGGAAACACAAAGGACCAAGAATCCGATGAGAACATGACAACTTTACCAATACCCAAAGAAATGTAAAATTTTTATAAACTATAGAACTTTTTTTAAAAGATCACAATCCTTGATACTAATGAGTGTCCTTTTAAAAAGCCAGGAAACCTCAAATACTGCTTAAAAGAGGGTAAATAGATTTTTCTGGAGAACGATTTGAATAAAAACTATAAAACTGTGCCAGCTTTGACTCAGTAACAAGATTCCTTGAAATAACATCTATGCTAAAGTAATAATAGATGTGGGCAAAATATTAGCTAGAACAAAGAATTGTTTAATAGGACACTTGAATGTAACTCAATCATCCTATAATAGGGGACTGATATCTTTTAGATTTATAGAAAGATAAGTAGATACAGTAGCATCAACATATTAATGGTAGTTATCACTGGTTGGTAAGATTGTGTTGTCTTTTATGCGTTTTGCTTTTCTTTTTCTTTAAAATGCATTAAATTGTGGTAAGAGCACTTAACATGAGCTCTAACCTTTTAACAGTTTTTCAAGTGCATGATACATTGCTGTTGACTATAGGTACCATAACTGCACAGCACATCGCTAGAATTTATTAATCTTGCTCAACTAAAATTTTGTATCAATTGATTAGTAATTGCTCTCTACTCCCCTTCCCATCTCCCAGTAATCATTACACATTTCTAGATCCCACAAATATGACTATTTAAAATACTTCATATGAGTGGAATTGTGCAGTATTTGTCTTTCTGGGGTTGGCCTATTTCATTAGCATAACGCCTTTGATTTTGCCACATACTCCAGAATTTTGTTCTTTCAAAGAGTGAATAGGGTCCCACTGTAGGTCTATGCCACATCTTTTTTCTGTTCATCCATTGATGAACATTTAGGTCATTTCCATGTCTTGGTTGCTGTGAGTATTGCTGCAATGAACACAGGGGTTCTGAGATCTCTTTGAGATCCCAATCTCAGTTCTTTTTTGGATAATACCCGGAAGTGAGATTGCAGGATCACATGCTAATTCTAGTTTTTTTTCTTTTATGCTTTTCTGTATACTTCCAGTTTTCTACAATGAACTTGTTATCTTTTATGGTAGTCAGGGGTTACAAGGAGAACAATTACATATATTTATTATATATTTAGTATATATTTATACTATTTTATGATGGTCACCCAGAGTTAAATACAAGAAAGTGCAGGAAATCTGTCCACAACACTAAAGACTTAGAAAATCCAGCCAAGGGCCTGGATCCCTCAGCAATGTCCTGCATGAGTTCAGCTAAAGACCTAGAACCCATGACAATGCCTCCTACTAGTCCAGCTGGAGGCCTAGAGGCCAGGACAATGACTCATGCAAGTCTGTTTTAAGTGTCTGCACTGGGAAGGCCCATATGCCATTGGGGAGAAGGATCTGTGCCAGTAGGTTGAGAGTTCTACACTGGAACCAAAAAGCAATGCTCAAAATAAAGACCAAGGCTCCCCTGAAAAGTACCACAGCCATCCCCAGTGACAATGCGGTCCTAAGCTTCCCCGACAATGAGAATAGTTGAGTACATATCAGGAAGCCAGTGTTATCTTCAAAGTAGTTACTCAGAGTACAAGATACAGGCAGGAAAAGCTGTCTAAACAATATTAGCACAAACTTTTCTTTTCAGTAAACTGATAGACTAATAATATAAATATCTTATATATTTTTCCTTTTCCCTTCTTTCCTCCTTTCCCCCACCCTAGCTCTTCTTTCCTTTTGAACAGTTTCTTCCCATTTCATGATACCTACTATACATTTTGGACCTTATTTACTCTTTCAGTTTCTCACACCTGGAAGACAATATGATGTTTACACATGTGAGTCTGATTTATTTTACTTATGGTCTCAAGTTGCATCCATTTATAAAAGTCTCAAGTTTATGCTTCTTTATGGCTGAGTAATACCCCATTCTATAAAAAGACTGATTTTTAAAATCCATTCTTCATTTGATGGACATGTGGTTTTTTCCCAAGATTTAGCTATTATAAATTATACTGCTATAAACATGAGTGCACATATATCACTGTGGCATGATGCTTTTAATTCTTCCAGGAATATGAGATTCCATCTCACTCCAGAAAGAATGGTTATCATCATGAAATCAACCAATAACAAATGCTGGCGGGGCTGTGAGGAAAAAGGAACCCTTCTCCACGGTTGGTGGGAGTGTAGACTGGTGCAACAACTGTGGAAATCAGTGTGGAGAGTCCTCAAAACACTGGGACTAGAGGTCCCATTCCAACCCAGTTATTCCCCTTCTACGTCACTCATCTTTTTAAATACTCTACTCTTATATGGATATCTAAAATAACATCTGAATAAATAGAGGATTCTTATGTAGCTGTGGGCTCTCATCCTGTGGTTGACTATGTTTTTTAAACTTAAATTTTGTACAGTCCTAAGATGTATAAATATACGGAGTTCCAGTTCCAAGTGCAGTGAGCACAACCATAAAACTTAAACAGAATATACACAGGACCACATGAAGGCTATGAAAAGCAACTAGCAATGCGCAGAATGAGGAAGAGCCAAAGAACCATTGGTGGTAAGTTTGCCATATTTTTTCCCCTAGTGTTCCAGACTAGAAGCATCCAGAAGCTTGGAAGTAAGCATTGTTGAGCAGAGAGATTGCCAGGAGAAGGTCCTTAGCTCTGGCTTAAGGACCAGAAAGAAGAACTTATAATGGTCTGGAGAGTACAAAAATGCCCTGTTTTGTTTTGTCTTATCTTCCCTCTCTGTGTCGCAGCCTCCAGGCAATCTGGTGACTGTCATGGCAGTGGCAGCTAAGGAAATTCACAAGAGCCAAAACTCTAAGGAAACAGAAACTTCCTCTCTGGTAGAGCTGCAGTGCTAAGAAAATGAGGCAAACCCTCACTGCCTTTCCCCGCTCTTTCTGTCTCCCCTGGCCACGGGCCAGGATAAGGGTCCACATGAGGAAATATGTGACAAAGCACAATGGAGAAGGGTAACTCAAGCCCCAAATGTCGGGCAGAGCAGCTCAGGGAACTGGGAAGTGTCTGGGAGAGAGTGAGAAATGGGAACCATACAGGTGTCATGAACTCTGAGCTCACCTTCAAGCTGCTCCTGTGCAGCTCTGACCCCTGCTGCCATACAGAGGACTCTTGACAATGGCAACAATAAACAGTGTGTGCAGCACTGAGCCACAGAGCAAGGCAAAGGCTTTTGAGAACTGAACTAATGATTGAAACCATAGCCTAGTGAAGGTACACTGTAAACATAATTCAAAAAGAAAACTCACTGAATGGCCGTGGGATGAAATGGGAGAATAGAGATAAAAATGGTCAGTGCATGGGAAAACAGCTCAACAAAAATGATCACACCTTAACAATGGGGAGCGGGAGAAGCTGAACAGTCTCCAGGATCTGTGAGCAGTTCCCCAAGATCTAACACTCATGCCACATCAGGGGAGTCTCAGAAAGAGACGAGAATGAGTTCAGCACTCCAAACCATGCTGAAGACTTGCTAAATTAGGTGAAAGACGAAGTTAATGGTCTATTACGGTTTATATCTAGATGTCCCCAAGAGCCACACATGCTCAGAGGTGGGGCTTTTTGGGAGGTGATGGTGGGGAGGTGGAGAGGGGCGCCATAGCTAAGCGTGGTGTTGGACGGTGCACCTGGTCGAAAAAGGCAGGTCCCTGGCAGTGTGACCTGCAAGGGAAGCAGAATGCAGAATACCCTGCTTTGTTTTGTCTTATCTTCCCTCTCTGTGTCACAGCTGCATTCTGCTTCCTGGCTCACATGATGTCAGCAACTTTCCTCTGCCAGTGCCTTGCATGATGCCTTCCTGCCTTGGAGGCAGCCGATAATGGGCTGAGAAATGTGAGCCAAAATAAAAATCTCCTCCTACAATTTGTTGATGTCAAGTACTGAGTCCCTGAAAGAAGAAAGTGATGAAGATGCAACCTGATAAAGGACAGCTGCAAAAGGAACACAAATCTTACAGCTACCATTCTGCTTAATGGTACAAGATGGAATTCATTCATTCTAAGACTGGAATAAGATGTCCATGCTGACCTCTCTCTCTCTCTCTCTCTCTTTTTTTTAACATGCGGTCTATTAGAAGTCTTAGCCAGTGCAATAAGGCAAGAAAAAGAAAGAAAAAAAAAAAACACCCAACTTGGAAAGGAAGAAATAAAATTCTACCTAAAAACTCTCAAGGAACACACACACACACACACACACACACACACGCATGCATCTTCTAGAATAAGCACATGAATTTATCTTTTAAATGTTTGCATTTATTAGTACATGTTTAGTCTAAGGTGATTGTCAAAGTGGGGATAAAGAGCCTACACATGCCCTATCCAAAGAATAAGTTCCCAGATTTATGGACTCTTGCTCAGAAAAAAAGAATTTTCGGGATGGTCACTAAGCCGCATAAAGGAATTTATCAGGCAGAAATTTAAAAGTATATATTCAAAGAAACAGAGTACATCTCCTCAAGAGAAAAGGGTGTGATATTTTCTGGAACTTGGAACATTTATGGTTTTCTTGAGGTGGTGGAAAACTATGGAAAATGTGGCTCACCTCCAAAAGGTTACTGGCCCATTTTACAAGTATAAACCCAGATTTTAAAAAAAATAAAATAAATAAGCATTCTTTGAATTCTCTCAATTTGTTACTTTATCTTGGATCAGGTTCCTGCTCTTTACTTTCTCAACTAATACTTACAGTATTCTTGAGGAACTTGCTGGTCTGTTATCTTAGTTACTTTTATTTTTAAGAGTAGGAAAAAGAGAAAGACAGTTATGGGGAGAAAGACAGTTTCCATCTAAGAGAGTCAGAAGGGGGTCCCAGGTGGGTGGCCCACTGACCACACTTCTCAGAGATGTTTTATTGAGCAAAGCCACAAAGTGAGTTGACTGTGAGATGGGACAAAACTGTAGTCAACCAGTAAGATTGCAAGTATGGTCACTTAGGTAATATTGTCATTGATACCTGATACCCACAACCTAAAGGAGGGAAGGTTTTGGCTCACAGTTTGTAGAGGTTTTGGTCCATAGTCAGCTGGCTCCAAGGCAGGGCAGCGTGAGAGGGGCCCGGTAGAAAAGCATTATGGTTTGCATCTAGATGTTCCCCTAAAGTCTTATGTGGTCATAGGGTTTTCTCTGAAGTAGCTGACTCTAGAGTGTGTGATGCTGGGATTAGGTGTATGACGATTAATCATTTCACTGATTGGTTTGTCATACTTCTGGCTAGTGTTAATGACGTGAGTGCTACACCTGCCCTAGAGTGGACAGCCTGCATACAGTTTAAGGGACAGAAAGAGCCTTGTTTTCCCACTTGTGTCTTTTGCTGTCTTCCACCACCATAAATTGTTGCCCCTCTGCCATGTGCCACTCTGCCTTGAAGCCAGCTGATTATGGACTGAAACCTCTGCAAACAGTAAGCTAAATAAACCTTTCCTCCCTTAACTTTGGGTGCCCAGCATTTTTTCTTAGTAATGTCAGAAAAGTAACTAAAACAAGAATTGCTCATGGCACGGCAGACAGGAAGCAGGGAGATCAAGGGAGGAGGAAGGGACACAGACCTTTCCAGGCCATGTCTCCAGTGAGCCACTTCCTCCCACCAAGCTTCACCTCCCACCATCGCATTTAACTATACACTGGTCCACTGATGAGTATCACACCCAGTGATCCAGTTACCTCTCAAAAGCCCTACCTATGATTACATGAGGCTTTGGAGGGGGACATCCAGATATAATTTGTAACAGTCCGGAAGGAAAGGAACCTAAATTAGCAAGAGGATGCCTACATAGATAGTTTGGGCAATTTTGACTGTGTCTCTGAGTTTGAAATCTTTTTAAAAGTACAAATTTTTAGTTATGATTTTCTTTATGTCCTTTTTACCTCTTTTATTTCTTCCATCTTGCCTCATTTGCAGCACATAATGATCATTCATTGTGGGAGCTGGTATATGTGTATAACACATCTTAATTCTCTTTACTTCTCCTCCCACTCTCCTTCCTCCCCTCCATCCTTAGTTCCCTAAGTATTTGAATTTAACAAGGTTACAGGCTAGAAAGACAGCATTTTTAAAAAGCCCAGTCGTATACTAATACACTAGCATTGTACAATTGAAAAACAGTAGCATTTAAAATAGCTCCAGTAAATTAAATGCTTAGCTATCAATCTAATAAAATACAAATGAGATCTCTATGCCAAAAATTTAAAATAGTGGTGAAAGAAATCAAAGACCTAAATAAATGTGATGATATCTCTTGTCCACATATTGGAAGACAGTAAAGAAATCTGTTCTCCTCTGTGTTAGTCAGCTTTTCATCACTGTGACGAAGCACCTGAGATAAACAACTTCCGTGAGGAAAGATGTATTTTGGCTTACAGAATCAGGGGTTTCAGTCTAGGGTCAGCTGGCTCCACTGCTTTCAGGCTCATGGTAGGCAGAAATGTGGAAGAAGTACATGGTGGAGGAAGGCTGCTCAAGTCACAGCAGCCAGGGGGTGGAGGGGCAAAACAGTCTGTGCTAGTAGGCTGCTTTCACCTTTGTTCCATCCCGGGCTCTACCCCATTGCATGGTGCCCCCCACTTTCAGGGCGGGTCTCTCTCATAAATTTGATGTCCCACATGCCAGTTGTCTCTGGAAACACTCTCACATACACACCCCAAAGGGTGCATCCCTAATATCCCTGGCATTTCTCAACCCAATCAAATTGATCTTTAAGTTGATCTACAAGTTGAATGCAATGCTCATATATAAACACACACCCCTCAACATATTTCTGCAGATATATGCAAGCTGGTTTTAATATTTACATAGAAAGGCAAAGACTCTAGAATAAACAATTTTGAAAGGAAAAATAAATTAAGAATTGCATTATCTGATTTTGAGACTTTCTATCCAGCAATCAATAATCAGGACAATGTAATATTGGCAAAGAGCTAGAAGCGTATCAATGTGACAGAATAGAATATTCCAAAATAAGTTTACTTAGGCAAAGCCAAATTATTATTATTATTATTTGTCTTCTTGAAGCAGGGTTTCACTATGCAGTTCAGGTTGGCCTTGAACTCACTTTGTAACCCAAAGTGGCTTCAAACTCACAGTGATCTCTTGCCTCAGCTTTCCAACTAAGATTATAGGCATGTGCCACCATGTCCAGCCTCAAATTATTTTTAATAAAGGTTTAAAAAAACCAATTCAGCCAGGCATGGTGGAACACACCTATAATCTCAGCATTTGGGAGACTGAGGCAAGAGAATTGTTATGAGTTTGAGGTCAGCCTGAGCTACATAGTGAATACAAGTTCAGCCTGAATTACACAGCAAGACTCTGTCTCAAAAAAAATTCAGTGGTGTAAGAATGGTCTATAAAAATGTTATTGCAAAAGTTGGATATCTATATGCAAAAACTGAACCTCCACATAACCTCAGACCTTAAGTGAAAATTAATTCAAAATGGAACATAACTCTAAATGTCATACATAAAACTAGAAAAATTTCAGAACGCATAAGTTTTTTAGTGTGGCAGTGAGTCCTTAGATATGACATTAAAAATGCAATTCTTTAATAGGTGAATATACACATGGCAAATAAACACACAGAAAGATGTTTAGCATCACCAGACAGGCATGTTAGAAAAAGGCAAGTTAAACCCATCACAAAGAGCACTACTCACCTATTAGAATGCTTTTTTAAAAAATACACAGTGACAGCATCAAGTGCGATAGAGGCTATGATGCAACTAAAATTCTCACACCAGGGCTAGGGATGTAGTTCAGTGGTACAGTAATTGCCTAGTGCATGTAGCCTCCAATACTGGCAAAATCAAACAAAATAAAACAAGCAACTAAAACCTTTCATACATTGCTGGTGAAAATGCAAAGCTGGACAGTGGGAAAATGTTTCACAGTTTTTCACTAAATTAGGCGTGTACTTGGTTGAAAATCATTCCATCTCTGTGTATCCAATCCAGAGACAGGAAAATGTATGTCCACACAAAAACCCGAACATGAATATTTTTAGAAGCTCTATCTATAATTTCTCCAAGCTAGAAATAAACCAAATGTCCTCCAAGGGATGAACTGGAAGCGGGGAGAGATATTTACTGCATCCCTACAATGGAAGAGTACTCAGTAATGAAATGAACTTTGACTTGGATGAATCCCGGAGGTATTGAGTGGGGCTGAGGGATCTCAATAGTTTGCACAGTACCCATTGAGGCAGCATTTTTGAAAAGACAAAATTTTATTTTTTTAAATGTTTATTAGTACATATTGTCAGTACCTACAGATTATATTCATTGTGGGGAATTAGAACATGAACACATCTCGATTCTTTTTTGCCTCTTTCCCTTCACCCTTGTCTTTAATTTTTTCTTTTTTTTGCCAGCATCACATTTATTTGTTTTATAAGTTTTTGTCAGGTTAGTCGTTATAAACACAGATTAATGGCCCAACTTATAGGCCAAAGCACACATAAAACATATAAGATGATGTATCCCAAATCAAGACACACTTTTAGATTCATTGGCCACACTGGGTTATAATGACCTTTTTCTCTCTCATTTTTCCTATTATCTGTCCTTTATTTTAGATTTTATTTATATATTGGAGCTCTCATATTAAAGAAACCATGTACTATTTAAGCTTGTGTGCCTGATTTACTTCTCTTAATATTATGGTCTCAAAGTACATTCATTTTCCTACAAATGCCAAAAATACAAATTTTAGTATGAAATCCAGTAGTCTGTTTTTTGTTGCTATAACAAAAAGTCTGAGGTTGGGTACTTTTTATTATCTGATAATCTAGAGGTTTATTATCTGATAGTGTAGAGGTCCAAGAGCACTTTACCAGCTTCTACTTGGCTCTACGTGAGCCTTACAGTGGATGGCATAACAATGGTGAGAGTGTGTGTGACAGGGAGAGACCACATGGAACAACAGAACACCAGAGAGCAGAGAGGAACCAGTCTTGCTCTTTTCACAACTATTTGCTCTCAAGAGAACCAACTCACTGGGCAAGACCAGCACTAATCCCTTCAGTGCTGGTGTCTCCACCATTCCCCATCTCTTCCGGATTCCACCACCTCTTGATGCTGCTGTGCTGGAGACTACACTTCCAACAACGAACTCTTGGGAGACAAACCAGAACTACAGCCTGGAAAATTAGATGAGTGTTTTCCAGGAGTTAAGGATGAGAGGAGTTAGTGACTACAAAGAAATAGCATAGGGCAGCTTTTGGGCTTGATCAAACTATTCAGTATATCTGGATTGTATAGTATTATACAAATTTATACGTGTGTTAAAGTATACAGAACTGTACAAAAATACCTCAAAAAAGGGTCAGTTTTATTATATTAAATAATACTTGCGTTAGTTACTTTCTCACAGTACCTGACACCCACAAGTTAAAGGAAGAAAGGCTTATTTTAACTCACAGTTTTTAGAGGTTTCAGTCCATAGTCAGCTGGCTCCAAGGCAGGGCAGCGTGGCAGAGGGCATGCAGAGGACCAATGGCTCATGTTCTGGCACGTAGGAGTCACCAGTCAGGCTACAAGCCTATTGGTTGGTGCCATCCACACCCAAGGTACATCTTTCCTCTTCGGTACACCATCATTTAGTCACACCCAGTACTATAAGCCCATCCGTGGACTAATCCAGTATCATGCATCTAGTTACCTCCAAGAGCCCCACCGATGAGAACATGAGACTTTGGAGGGACGTCTAGATGCAAGCCATTACAATAACTTTTAAAGTAAAAAATTTTAAGTATGTAATAATCTCCTACCCCTACCTCCATTTACCCCATTTCTACATGCATATATATGTGAATAGTACAGTATTTGTATTTTCATGCCATGTATGTCACGAACAAAATTTTGTGCTGTATTTATTCACTTAATAATATCCGGGGGCTCTTCCCACATCAGTGGCACAGAGCTACTCACTCCTAAATTCTGGGAAAAGGTTTTGTTGCAGCCCTGGATTTGGTTTCACTGATGGTTTTTACATATTGCAGGCAAAATCCTGGAGGAAGAATTTGCTCTCCAAGACTGACTGCACCCCAGGGACAGGGAGGGTCTATTATTGACGCATTCGGCCAGGTGCATCTCACACAGAGACCACTGCTGCAAGGAAGGCTAAACTGTTGCCAAATATAAATGTTCAAATTTCAACCGCTATTCTCTCAGGCGTCCTGGCTTATCAGGCAGATATTTGTAGAAGAGATGGCTTCATTTTAGTGTGGCTTGGAAGGAACCCAACTCCTGGGCCATAGCTGTCCATTCTGTGAAGCGACCAGATGCTAAAGGGTGGTGTCTGGACTTTTGGCTCAGACAAGTGGAGTCTTCCACCCGGGCGGCCTTGACTGCCCAGCACCCACCCACAGTCAGACCAGATGCTTTGCATGTCTCTAGTACCTTCTCCCAGCATGCACTTTAATCCCAGCACATGTCAACCTTTCACTGTTCCCGAGACCTGAAAAGTGATATCTCCATCACACGGCCCAAACACCCATGTATTTGAAAAAAATACAAACTTTGGTTAATAAATTATTTTGGGGGGTTCACATGGAGCTACATTACTAACCCTTTTATCATTATTATTATTATTGTTATTTTATTTTGAGATAGGATCTTGCTAAGTGCCACTAAATCACAGGCTTAAATTTGGGACCCTCCTGTCTCAGCCTCCCAGAGTGCCAGCATTACTGGGGTATGCCACCATACCCAACTGGTTAACAAAGTTTTGATCCAGCCTAGTTGAGATTGCTGCTGTTCTTAACACACTCCTCCAATGTGGATGAAGAATCTGGATTCTAGATTTTTGGACTGATGGTTCCATTTCAGATCTAGTGAAACAGAAGCCCCGATAGCTTAGCAACATACAGAGGGAGGAGAGGGTGGTACAGGGCAAAGATGGGGAAAGGAAAGGTCTAGGTCAAATTCCAGCTCTGCTACTCACCAGCTGTGCGGCTTTGGTAAGTCTCTTTGGTTCTCTGAGCCCATCTCTTCATCTATGCTCCAAGAAGTGGTCATAAGGCAGAAAAGGACCAGGTGTGTAAAGCACATGCATGGTCCCTGGCACGTTGCTGGCGCTCAGAAGGGTGGGGAAGAGCCAAATATTAGCTTTTCGTGTCTTTGGGAAGAAGTGATTTCTACCACCTTCCCCCAGCTCACGGGCAGCCCAGCGAAACACAACCACCACCACAGAAGTTGGACCACCTGAGTTCAGTCCTGGCTCCGCGATGGTGTGACCTTGGAGAGGTCACTGCAACTCTGTAGGCCTGTTTTCCTCTCCGCGAAAACTGCCGTGAACATCACACCCCCATGACCCTCACTGTGCTGTGTGCTGACTTGTCAAGAGATTGATGGTGTCTGCCACGCGCAAAGTGTTCAGTTTGCAGCGTCAGGAGTGCAAGGGTCTGGCTGCCGGCACCTGCAGGCACCATGTGCAGAAGGAAGCGGGGTGGAGCAGAGGAGGAGTTGGGCACAATCGCCTGGGCCTGCCCTGGCCAGGCACAGAGGAATGACTGAAGGCGTGAGTGCCACTCGGAGACCACAGAGTGGAAAGGAACGGGTTTCCTGCCGTTCAGGAAGTGCCAGCGATGATGAGAGGGCGGGACAGAAAACCCATGAAAGCCTTTCCTGTCGCCTGCCCCTGCTGCGTCCCTCTGCTCTCACGGTGCTGTAATGCATGGCGTGGGCTGTCCCATGCCAGGAGGCTGATAATAAAGATGAAACGAGGGCAGTGATGACAGTAAAAGCATGGGGAATTCTCCACATCCGTTCATCCACGTCAGCTGCGTTCTGTGTGGCACACTTCAGAGGCTCTGATCATTTACTCCGCATTGGCACCCAAGGGCACAGGTGTTGTCCGTATTACACATGATGCCATCGAGGCTCTGAGACCTAGCAGTTTTCCCGGAGTCACGCAGCTGGAAGGCAGCAGGGCTAGAATTTGAACCACTTAGGTCCCGCCTGAGCATGGTGCAGAGGTTTGGAAGACCTATGTTCCCCAGACTAAAGCAAAGCAAACGTTCCAAGACCTTCCGCCTACACTGGCAATGTAAAAATAGCCAGAAGGATATTGGTGCTTGTGTTCACAGAAAGATGTTCTATGATTCCCTGAACCCATGAAGAATGTTCCGAGCCAAGGGCTGAGGAATAACAAGCCCACCCAAGAGAAGCGAGTGCTGGCGGAGGGCGCCAGGCTGTGTGCAGCCCTGGCCCTGACCTGTGGGGCTCCCTGCTCAAGGCGAGGCACCTGGCTTGGATGCTGCCCAGAAGGGCTCCGTGTGCTCACATCCTAGGGCTGCCTTAGCAAACTACGACCAAGTGGGTGGCTTCAGGTGACAGAAATTAACTCTCATGATCCTGGCAGCCAAAGTGTCCCAAGTCAAGGTCCCTCTGGGGGACCTTGGGTCTGGGTAGAATCCCTCCTTGGTGCTCCCAGCTTCTGCCCTCCTATGCTATCTGTCTCTCTGCTGGCATCTGCCCCATCAAGTTCTGCCTCTGTCTCCACATGGTCCCCCCTGTGTGGCTGTCCCTTGTCTTACAAGGTCACTGGGCATGTCTGATCAGGGACCCACTCTCCCTCAGCCTGACTCATCTTGATGACACTGTGAAGACCCCATTTCCTAGTAAGATCACCTTTTTCCTGTTTGAGGCAGGACCTCACTGTACAGTCCAGACCGACCCTGAACTTGCTAAATTGCCCAGGTTGGATTTGTAATCCTTCTGCCTCAGCCTCCAAATCCCGGGATTACAGGGATGCACAACCATGCCTGGCCTAAGATCACTTTTGGGTACTGGTGTGTTTGTAAGGGTGAGGGGATATACTCAACCCATGACTCCTGCCACGTCCCAGGACTTAGGAAGAGTAAAAGTACCACCTCCTGTGACCTTAGAGCCCTCGAAGCAGCTGGGACAAAGGTTCCAGTGGTGGCCCTGGGACAAATTAAAAACCGCAACCTAAGGAAGTCAGCCTGTAGCACTGATCCCCTACAGGTGTGGACACTGTCCCTCACTTGGCGACTGAGGACAGCAGGTTCTGGAAACATCTGGGAAGAGTCTGGAGATGACACTGTTGCCTGCTGGCTGCCTACACCCCCCTTCCTCCCACACTTGTGACCTGTCAGCCTCGGGAAATGGGCATCCGAGCAAAAGCCTAGCTCCTCACTCAGCAGCTATCGCACCCTTGGAATAGTATTTCAAACCCCTGGGAGCCTATTTCCCATTTGTCAAAATGGGACCTACAATGATTCCTGAGAGTTGTGAGACGGAGGTGATAAAATACACAGAGAAGGTGTTTCGTATGTGTTCATTCCCTTCCCCTCTCTGTCATGACTAGGTGGGACCAGAAGGATGGATATACTAACTGCCACTGTGCCAGTTTGAACACTGTTTATTGAGGATTACTATATACCTGGCTTCAGGCTAAGCCCAGGGCTACAGTGAGTATTACAATCAATTTTTGTCCTTAGGCACGCACGTAAAAATAGAGCACATTTTTGGTCCCAGCTTCTCTGGGCTTTTTGATTTTCTAAGAAACTGTGGGGCTTAGTGGTCCCTGTTTTCCTAAAAGGTAGGAACTGTTTATTCTTTACTCTGTGCCAGGCCTGTCACAGGTAGCACCCCGAATTCTTACTATGTTCTTTCTGGTCTCAGCACCTCCATTCTTCAGGTGAGGGAACTGAACTCAGATGTGAAGAACAGATGGGAATTCACCTGACCTGTTTGGATCCAGACACCTTGGCTCCCAAAGGACACCATGCACAATTTTAACACTGGGACCCTGACAGAGCAAAATCATTTTTTCCCTGGCTCTAACATCTTGCACAAGGGAAACTGGTTTCAAGAAGGAGAGAGGCTGTATCTGGTCCTTTGGATGCTCTGTGATCTGCTCTAGACCCACAGGACAGGACGATGTGTGCGTTCACACTCTGGGTGCCCTCCCCATTCCATTTCCGCTCGTACCCTGATTACTGTGGATCGGATGAGTATCTGGGAGATGATGGACTTTGCCTGTGGAGCTGCCTTCCCTGCTCTTAAGAATATTTCACTTGCTGTAGACACAAAATGACCCATTTCTGATTGAGAGGCTCAGTAATTTCATTACACTTGGAGCCTTGGGGTCAGTGATAAAGCCAGTGTCCTACACACACCCACACCCACACACGTGCACACACGCACACACACACACACATGCGCACACACAGGTAGGAAGGTCTGTGACATCAGAAACCCCCTTAGCAGACTTCCCCCGTTCTTAAAAGAATGAAAGTTTTCAGTCTGCTCTTCTGGGAATGCTAAAGTCACACTAGAGGCCGGGGAGGCCCAGGGTTCTAGCGGCATTGCAGAGGGTCCTGACGGTTTTGAGGGTGAGCAGAATCGATGGCACCTTCCCAGCCTGTAATCACAGTCGAAAGTCCATTCTTGATGCTTGACTGCTCACAGCTTTTAGGGCTCATCACTCCCTTCCCGCTGTCACCTCCCAACAGCCCTGTCTTTGTTTTGTTAGGACATTTCTGTCTCACTTCCCTCAGTAAGTTCCTAAACCTTCTTCCCTCCAAGGATCCCCCAACATTAAAAAGTCACTAAAATAAAAACAGAAAATCTTTTTCTTACTAAGGCATTCAGATTATTATTTTTGTGGTAAAAAGAGCCTCAGTAGTTTCACCAATAGGACTTCCTGGTGAATGCTGGGGTTGTAGGTGTCAGTGATGGAACAGATTTCAGAGTCACCACACTTCCACATGGTCCCCATCAGCCATCTGACTGGGTTCCACTGCTAGCACTTCACTTCCTGGATTCTGTGAAAAGACTCTCCCCTTTGGTAAGTGATATCCAGTGTGCACAGCACTAACACATCCCTGCCAGAGGACAGAATTTAAGAGGAAGGGACAGGGAGATGGGGATGTTTGGTAGTCAAAGGAGAGTCAGTAAATAGAATTTTCCTTGGAGAGGGGTTGCAGGGTCCTGCAGGCAGGGTGAGAGAATTGGAAATTCTGATCCATCTTTTTTTCCAGGACTTTCAGGCTCTCCAAGGTTGTAAAGTACAGCAGGAGCTTGACCAGGTGGATGTTAGTGCTGCCCTGAGAGGCCACCAGCCCAGGTTCAGTCTGTCACACATGGGGAGACCAATGCTCAGAGTCTCCTCTAAGGTCACCAACTGAGGGCCAGGACCAGGAGTAGGAATCAGGTCTCCTGCCTCCAATATGATGCGATGCATCGGGGTGCAACACATTCCGGTTATTCTGTGAGAAATGATCACATGTGACCTTTGTGAGTGAGTTCCCCTCCTGGCATGCTGCTGTCACTTACCTCTGTCCTGAACTGCTCTCACGAATGCAGGGGCAATGGAATGGCTGTAGCTGCCGTGCTCTGGAGTGGGCCTAGCCCTGCCGTGTCTGTGACCAGGTGTCCTGTGTGCACGGGAACACTGCCTGCCATGTGTTTGGGGATGTGTGGGAACATGTGTGCTAGCCCGTGAGCCAAGGAATGGGGTTTGCTTCGTTCACCTCGCTTGGATGGGATCCCCTTCGGACTTCTGTAACCATAAACACAAGTTGAATGTTACTCTTTCCTCTCAACTGTATAGAAGGGTTACAGGTCCCAGGGTCCCCACTTGGTTTAGGGAAACTACAGAGACTGCTGAATGGAAAAGTCTTGCCCTTTCCAAATCAGTCACGTTCAGCGGAATCCTGTGGCAGTGAGCAGCTGCCTCAATCAATATCCCAGGTAGACCCCACACAGGAAAAAGAAAATTGGTCATAGCCCTCTGGGATTTTTCCTGTCAATCACCTGATGTAATTTTCACCTCTGTCAGGACTCAACATATTGCTTCTTACAAGACTCAGAAAGAATTTCCAAGTCAAGTAGGGCAGTGGGAGTGCTGTCCCCCCCATTGATGTTTTCCTGTTATTCCGACCCCTGCAGAGTCCCCCATCCCCACACAGGCCAAGGCCAGAGCTGTCAATGACACAGTGCAGGCTGAATGCAGGAGTCAAAGAAACCAGTCACCAAAGCACACAACCCACTGCTTTTGAAGCAGAATCAGTGTGGAAGGACCCATATGTTGCGTGTGTGTGTGTTTGTGTGCGCATACGCTTGCGTGCTTTTTCTATGAAAACCTAAATTAGGAAGAAAATTACAAGTGATCATAATCCTGCAGCATTAAAGGCAGCCCACCCTGACCCTGGATTTTTCTAGCCAATCACCTTCCTTCACCAATGTGGTTCCCATTAGCCAGAGAACAATGGAAAGATTGCCTTGTTTTACCTGCCTGCTAGGAGGCCTAGAGCTGCATGTTGCCAAGGCAGTCACTAAAGTTTGGGTATTCTAGCCACAGAAGGAAGAGACCACCCAGAGCTGTGGGTGCTTGCAAAGGTAAAATCCGGGTCACAGTGGTCATTCCATAGTCAGGCTTGCTGTGCATGTCCAGAGCTGCAGAACAGCTACTGGACCTCAGCCCCTGAGGTTTATCATAAACTAAACCAGATTTCTAAGGGTTTCTCATCACTGCAAACCTCCCCTCTTCTGATCTTTCGCACTGGCAAGATTCTAGCCAGAAGAGGCAGAGCAGAAGAAAGGCTATCGGAAGATGACTTCTATCCCTAGCCACTCACTCTTGCCCTCTCTCAGCTCCTGCTGGGATTCCAAAGCCAGGGTAAGTGGGGCAGGAAGAATCTGGGGGTTTTTTGTTTGTTTGTTTGACTTTAGCTTCTGCTGTCTGTTTCTTATTCTAAGTTAGCTGATGTTTATTTAGTATGTATTATGTGCCAGGCATTGTGCTAAATACTCTTGCATATGTTCTCTCTCATGGCCTTGTGGCTACATGGGGAGAGAGAGATTAAAACCCCTGTGGTTCTAATGAAAGGACTGTGGAGGTCCTGAAGCCTAGAAAATAGAAATTGAATGCCATGGACACTCTGGATACAGACAGGCCTGGGTTTGATTCCCTCCATTGTCTTTTAACCAGATGTGTGATAGGGGCAAGTTACTCAATTTCTGAGCCTTCATGTCTTGGTTGGTGAGATAATGATTACCTTTTGAGGGTTGTGAGGGATAAATGAATAGTGCGGAGTTAACACACTGTCTAGCACATAGAAGACAAAAAAATGAGTAAAGACTACATCAGTAATTCACATAAGAAGCCTAAATATCTGGTCCATGTATAAACAGTTATCTGCCAGGGGTGTAGCTCAGCTAAACAGCACCTGCCTGGCAAGCATGAGGCCCTGAGTTCAATTCCTACTACTAAAAAAAGTTATCTGGTCCAGTATGGTAGCATGCACCTGTAATCCCAGCATTCAGGAGGCTGAAGCAGGAGGATCACTGTGAGTTCAAGGCCAACCTGGCTATATAGTGAGTTAAAGGCTGGCCTGAACAACATAGTGAGAACTTGTCTCAAAAAAAAAAAAAAGAAAAGAAAAGAAAAAAGAAAGAAAGAAAGAAAGAAATAGAAAAGAAAAGAAAGAAAAGAAAAGAAAAGAAAAAGAAAGTTCTGTGGGCCTTCCCAGAAAGCAAGGATATATTATTCAATTTAAATAAGGAAATTCAATTGCACAGTTTTAGTCTGGTAAAAGTAGAAAAATTACAACAAAACAAAATGTTACTGCAAATGTAGGGAAGCAGAACTTTGGCAGGTAGGTTAAAACCATTTTGGCAAAATCTAATAAAATTGCAAATATGCACATGCAGCGACTGAACTCTCCACTTCTAGAATATATCCTAGAGAATTTCTTACATGTGTTCTGCAAACATTGCTTATAGAAACCAAAAAGAGAATAAAACATGCAAACCACAGAATGTTCACCATTGAGGGCATGAACAATTGTGGGACACCATCTGAATTTTGCAGTA
Source organism: Hydrochoerus hydrochaeris (assembly GCA_004027455.1). NCBI lineage: Eukaryota > Metazoa > Chordata > Mammalia > Rodentia > Hydrochaeridae > Hydrochoerus > Hydrochoerus hydrochaeris. The sequence goes on from PVLA01000048.1 coordinate 50,828, forward strand.
ACTACAATACATGAGTCCAATCTGAAAGTTTCTGTTCAGCTAGACGTTGAAATCAAAATGTTGAGTGAGAAAAGCAAGATGCAGAATATTATGTATAGTATGATAACATTTTCATACAAATTAGAAAACACACATATATGTCTGGTAAAATAGAAAGCCATGCATTGGGACACACAAAGTCCATCACTCTAAGGACAGAAGATGGGGACCAGCACTGGTATGAAGATATGAGATAATTTGTAATGTTTTGTTTCTTTTTTGAAAATCTGAAATCAAAATTGAAAAGTAAACACTTGTTCACTTGAAAAGGCAGGCTTTTGCATTCTTTTTCTTAAAAATAAGCAGACAAGATCATTCTGTATCACACTCTTATTCCATGACCTATCCCTCTCTCTCTTCTCCATCTATCAAGGAGCAAGTGTCTGGAATACCCTCAATCATGGGAGCATCTTCTGGCTGTTGGGGGGGTGGATTTTTGTCTTGACTCTGAGAGAGTGTCTTTTCTTCCTGTGGCTCATTGGTGTTATCAAGGCATTTAGCCTGTCTCAAATTATTCTAGAACTTCTAAGAGGGCTTGATATTAAAAGCAAAGCATCCACTCCAGAGATCTTGGTGGAAAAAATTATATAATTACTGAAATGCAGTGAGTCAAACTCTGAAATAAAAGCTAGAGAACTATTGCACCATTGTGGTCACAACAAGAAACAGAATTCCCCCCAGAAGGCTAGAGACATGAATGAAGTGACTATTTACAGAAGCATGGGCGGGCTTATGGGAACACACAAGGATGGAGAAGCACTGGGAACCGGTGGGAGGGAAGTCATTGCCACACTAAGGCTAAAAGGAGGAAAGGCAGGAACGGTGGAGCTATGGCCCAGTGAGAAATGCAGCCCCAGAGGAGGGGATGCCTCGTAGCAAGTGGAGTCATAGGGAACCTTAACCAAAACTAAGGAAGGTGTCAAAGCAGATATACACTGGGGACTAAGTGAGTAGAAAAATCCTAGTCCTTTTCTCCTAATATTAACCTCTCTGGATGTCTATCATTGGCTGAACCCAATGGGAAACCAGAAACAGGGTATTCTGGGAGGTGTAGTCCACAGATGTCACCTCCAGCCTAGCAGAGAATTCATGAGGGGAGAGGGAGTGGATAAGCAACCTAAAGAGCCAGAAGAATCCAAACTCTTGGAATTAAGTGAGCAATGGCTACACAGTTATGTTTGGAAGAACAGAAGGAGAGACCTGGGCCACACCATTTTAAAGCAAAGTCACTATTAGAAGGAAGCCAGAGAAGAAAAAGTAATACTACTTGAAATATGAGCTTTGCTGAGAGTCTGGGAAAAGAGCCTGGCAGGTACCACAAGTCTCAGTGAAGAGCTAAAAAGGGGGACAAGGCTTCAAGTAGGGCCGGAGGGAGTGGCAGCCAGTGGCTACAAAGCCCCCATCTGTTTCTCCCAAGTGGGAGTCATAAGTAGCCACGGTTGCCGAGTGCACAGATGTGGAGAGAAGCAGGCAGTTGATGGAAAGCAGGACAGTTGGAGGGAGACGCGCTGTGGGTGAGATTCGGCATCTGCAGAGCCTGTATTGCCAAGACCACCCTTCAGCCTGAGGCTGCCTGCAGCCCCACAGAGAGCTGCTGTCCCCATAGCCAGCCAGGCTCCAGGCTGTCTGGGCGAACTGGAGATACCTCATCTGGGTACCTCAGCAATCCATAGATACCGTGGCTGGTGGCCTCTCCCAGTGGTCTTCTGACAGACACAGAGACGCTTCCTGAGAATTCCGTCAGCTCCGGGCTTCTCTGCTGAGGAGACCCAGAGAGTGCTGAGCTGCGGTTCAGGCCAGGCCGCGTCCTTTGGTGCGTGGCACCATGTGTGAACTTAGAACCTCCAGACTTCAGCCGTGGCCAGTCGCAGAAGATGAGCAATCCACAGACCCGTGTTTGGCTGTGATGTTTCTATGGTGACCTGACTCACATTGTGAGGTGCTTGAGTCGGGGAAGTCTTAGGGGAGACCCAGAGCCTGGCTCCAGAAGAGGAGGAATCTGTATGTTCCTTAGGAAGTGCAGCCAAACACTGGCACCCCCTACCACCTTTTTCATTCCTGTAGCACAGTGCCCCTGGCTGTATCTGGCCCACAGTGGCAATCTCGTTCCATGTAGCTCCTTCCTTTCGTATCTGATTGATCTGTGAAGGTCACATATTTCCTCAGGGAGCCCAGCAAGGGCAGAGCCTGTCCTGGAACCAGAGCCCCCTCTTCCTTTCCATTGCTAAGTGGCTTCCTGGAAGAGTGTTAGCAGCTGGTGAAGGGCATAACATTTGGCCTCACCGATTTCCTGACTGCTGACTTCCCCACCAAACCCAGTCAGGCTCTTCCTGGCATTCAGCTGGGTGCCATGGAGCACTCTGAACTGGATATTTTTATTATTATTATAGGAAAATGTGTGCAGCCAAGTCAGGCTCCCCAGGGGACATTTTAGCTGCATGAGTCATGGAGTATTCAGAGATGCTACTCCATTTAAGGGTGATCTGTTTATAAGCATGTGTAGGTTTTTCGCATTTTACAGTGGTTTTGCGATAAGGGTGGAATATGCATTCAGAATGTACATGCCTCCCTTGGACTGTAAACAAAACTGTGTGTATAAGTGTGTGTATGGAGTGGGGAGAGAGCTTTCTAGAAATAGATAGCTAATTCTTGTAATGTCTAAAATCATTTTCTGCAAAAAGAATTTGCTGACCCACAGTATCTATGGGTTACTGAGGTACCCAGATGTGGGAGCACACCCAGGGTAGACACGTGGGTAAGAAGTGAAGCGAGTCTTCGTCACCTAGCCCTAGACTTAACAGTGATCACAGGATAATGATTCAGGCAGGGACAGCACATTTATGCTCCTTGTACCCCATCTTCTCCAACTGCAGGAATCTGTGAGAGGCAGAAAAGGCTGATGCTGCGCCTCTGTATATGGCTTTTGCCTGCATCTGGGAAAGGATGGACGTCTTCCCAGCAACTCACCAGGAATATGCTAGATGCTGGCCAGAGGTGGACATGACCCCAGCAAAAGATACTTCAACATGTCTCTCATCACCCAGAATCTTCTAAAGCAAAGTGTGTCTGTTCTGACCTCCAGGGAGGAGCTTTGCCAAGTAGAACGGTGGAGGTGGGACGCACTGGGCAGCCGCGTCTCTCCTCTCAGCTGGGAAGGAGGCTGCACACAATGGCACTCTCATCTACACAGTTGCTCCAGAAAAGCCTTGGGGCCATTCTGGAGTCCAGTCTCTTCTCTCTCAAGGCGCCATCAGCCAGTGTTGTCACTGTCACTCCATTGAAGGCTCCAACCTTGCATCCTCTTCCCTTCCCCATCTGGATACCTGCATCCTGGCATTCTCTGTATTCTCTCTGAAGGGCTCTGTTGACTTTGACAGGGCTCTGAATTCCTGAAAACCACTGCTCTTACTCTTTCCTGAGGACATCTTTTCCAGAGCTATCCTACCTTCCTCCTGCAAGGAAGGAACACTTTTGCACAATCCTCCCCTGAGGGACATTTGCCACCTGGAATCCAGCGGGGCCGATGTTGCCAGGAACTTGTTCAGCATTGACAAAGCCAGTTCCAGCTTACATGGGACTCAGGCTGGCAACAAGCACTAAGCTGAGATCACCAGGCCCTTGGGACTGACTTGAGTTCAAAATGCTGTGTGACTGGAGCCAAGATGCAACAGAACTCACTTGTGGCGCCTTTGCCATGAAACCACAGGGCTACATTCTCAAGGCCTGACCCCATGGCTCACTCCTGCCTGCTCAGGCTAGCAAAGCCTCTTTATTTCCAGGTCACTTCTAAAAAGCAGAATGCCAGGGGTCCAAACATGTGATATTCCAAAGAAAACACACACCTTTTATACAAGGTGTGCAGCTTGGCCACAGTAAATGGGGTTGCAGGGGGGCATTTCAAACTCTTGTGACTCCAAAAGATATTAATGTCTGCTCACCTGTCTTGCTAAATTCATAAAGATAGCTCACACTTATTGTCAGAACCTCCAGATGAGGATACCAGAGCGCTGAGAGGTTCAGGTACTACCAAGCTCCACAAAGCTAGGACATGGAAGACAGCTTAGCCCTGGTGCCCTTACCCTTAGCCATACCTTCATTGGTATTTGGGGTCGCGTATAGTTTTAGATAGAAGCGCTGAATCTGTCTCTCTGCAGCCACATCTTTAGAGCTGCAGGCAGGGATCAGAGCCTGTTCTGTTGACTGTGTGGTCCTTGAACTCTTAGAAAGTGACTTCTTATCTCCAAGAGTGGTGGCCATCTCTGATCACTCATTAGAGTCAAAAATATAATCACTCTGTCATCCTCTTCTGTTGGAAAAAAAGATCCAGTGTAATCTAACACCTGGTTACACACATTTGCAGGACTCCAAGTCTATAAGCATCTGACAATAGCTGATTATCAGACTGAGAAGACCCAACTTTGACCTTGTTCAGATTTACTGTACTGCACAGCTTGGATCCTATAGGTAGGGAGGGATAAAGTGACTCTCTGACACCCCTAGAAAATATTTTAGCTATCTCTGATCTCTATTTGTTTACATTATTTTACATAAAAGGAATTGAGAATAAGTATTCATGTAGCCTCAGTCCAAACGGTCTGTTAACAAAGCTTCATAATTGTAGAAGTGATGAGTGAACCATGAGTGACTACAACTCTGGCGTTCACTTAAACAGAGATGGTGCCCGGATGCTCTGAGAAATGGCCAGGATATAAAATATTAAGGTGTTGGCATTGTCTGTGGAGACAGAGAGCTCTCAGGGAAGGAGAAATCTTCCTTACAGTACAAGCAGCGCAGCCACCTGCATCTGACCATGCATCACCATTCATAGCCTGAACTGTGGCACCATTCATGGTAGATCTTACTCACCTAGAAAAAGTTGGCCCAAAGAAGTCTAGGTAGTCATGGCAGTATGGGGAAAGAAAAATGTTTGTTCAGAAAATATGATGTGAGCCATTACATATGACAGGCACCAGACAGAGTGGGGAAGGACTCACTTTTGTGGGGTCCGCAATCTAAAGAACCCTATGGACAGATATTTACACACTGTGTGCAAGAGGTCTCATATGCAAGGTGACCTGGGAGGGACAGGGACAGTGGGGGGAGGGGCTCCCAGTCTTGGAGGTCAGCAGAGGTTTCCATCATAAAGGGTAAAACAGAAGGTGTGGCAGTAGATAAAACACGAGCCCCCAGCACACACAAAGGTTGAGAGGGAGAATAAACACACACAGGGACAGAGCTGAGAGAAGCCGAAGAGGGCAGGTGTCCTGGTCTTCGGTTGACGAGAGTCTGGCAGCGTGTAACCAATGTCAGAAGAAAGGACACACCGCATCTGACAGCGTCCCAGCACCACTTACCCTTCCTGTGCCACTGAGAGCCACGCAGTTTTCAGGGTGGAAAGGACAAGATCAAGAGAGAGCAGAGGTGAGACTCAGCATCTCAGGAGGGAGAATTCCGAGGGCCTTGGGACTCCTATCAAAGAGTTAGGGACCTGTCCTGAGGGCAGTGGAGAGCCACTGACGGTCCCTAAGCAGACTGGGTTAGAAAGATTCCTCCGGTGGCATCATGAAGGGAGAACGGGAGGGTGGAAGGCCGAGGTGGGAAAGCTGTGAGGCAACAGTAGTCACCTGGAGGGAGATCACTGCGGCCTGCTTGTGGTAGGAAGTATTCAAGGACACTCTCCTCCTCCTCCTCACCTTCCCTGGGCTCCTCTGCCCTCTGAGTCCCCGAAGTCAACACATGCACTTGGATAAATGTCAGTATTCAGTGGGAACACGGGGACCGTGCCCAGGGTCAGCCCCTGGGAGCTCACATCTCTTCCCAACAGGGCCCTGGCTTTGCTCCTCGGCACAGGAAGGAATTACCGCTTCCCCCGCTCTTTCTTCAGGAAAGTCACTCTTCGTTTGCTTCTGAGAGCCGGGTCCCTGGAAAGAATCTGGATTCCGTGCCTGTGTTGTGTGTACACTGTGGTCCCGCTCAGGGATGGCTCTGCTTTTCTCGGTTTCCGGGATGTAGAAGAATTGAAAACAGCGCGCTTCCCTCCTGATACTTATCCACACGACCCTTTTCCAGAACGTCTTGCCCATTAACTCTCTTGCAGCACCATTTTCAGTGCCAAGCTGCTGGCTTCAAAGCTCAGTGTCACAGGAACATAAAATGATTGCATTGCTGCTCCAGCGCCCTGCCAACCCCTTGGCCTCTACACTTCCTGAGAAACAGCCCCTAAGCTTGAACCTGTCCCTGGTCCTTAGAAAACGTTTGGCCATGAACTATTCCTGCAGTGCATTTTAAGGGGAGGTGGAAACACAAGCAACAACCTGCCCCAAAATGGGTTCTCAAAACACCCAGAGACACTGAACCAAAAAGACAGGACGCCTCACTTCAAAGGCGCACAGCTCTGAGAATGCCTCAGTGATTTCTCTTTTCTCTCTGGATGAAGCACTAATACCTGTACTTCTTGGACAGCAGGCTTCTGTCCTAAAATTTCCCCTTTTCACCCCCGCAGTTCTAGTTGAGTGGTGAGTGGGTGACTGGAGAACCAAGGGAACAGCTCCCTCTGCTGGCGGGAGGTCGGCTGCAGTTAAGTTGCAATGGCCCCTGTACCTTGCTTTATGCGCTGGGTACGTTCCTGAAGATTTTCGCATTAAATCCAATCACACGGTGAGTGTTTTGGAGGTGTGCACTTTAAAAAGGAAATCTGTAGCAAATCCTTTTTGCAAGGTGAGAAATCCTTTTGTGATGGGGGAATAATCACTAACCTTCCCAGTCCCTTGGGTGTGGGTGGTCAGTGAGTGAATTGGGAGGCAGGGGTAGTTGAAGGCTGTCCCTTGGGGCGGGTGTTCCTACTGAGGACCCTGAGCCCTGCTCCTAAGAAAAGGGCTCGGTACTGAAGCTGAGCCCCGCATGCTTGCACATCTGACATTTCCGTGGTTTGCTGGGGCTCCTTATAACCTGAAGCTGGTCCCAGTGAAGTACCTGGTGCTTCCCGGAGCCTGACTGGGAGACGTTGTCCATGGCCTCAGGAGTCCTCGCTGGCAGGTTCAATTGGACTGAAGCACACATTTGGAAAGGAGTCAACTTCTCCTATAGGTCTTGGCTCCTGAATGATCCAGCGGGGTGGGTAGGGGAGGGCCAGGGGAAGCATCCTTCCCTCTGAAGGGTATCGACCATGTTACCCAAAGGGATTGGGTCTGTCACAATGTTTTCCCTCCCTCCAGATGTTGTATGTAACCACGTCCTTTGTTGGTAAGCACACACGGCCACTTTAGCCACTGCCAATGCAGCCTTAAGGCTTCACAGTGGAGGCTACAGTTGAACATTAAGAATGACACACTGGCACCAAGGTATGAAGAACCCTGTCTGCAGGGAACACCGTCCTGTGGTGTTGCAGCGACACAAGCCATGTGAACTCCATGTCACTTGACAGAATGAGACTCTCACTAGAGCCTGGAAGCAGCGGGACTGAGCTCCACGGCTTGATCCCTTTTGCAATGTGAGCCCTTGCCCGTAAGAACCCTCATGCAAGGTCAGCATGGTGATTTTACCTGAGGCATAGGAAGAGGGGCTCCAGGTAATTTTTAGACTAGACTTTATGGGAGTCAAAGTCTGGAGGAATCAGCGTGCCTCTCAGCAACTGGGTGGTGTGTTGGAAAGCCCTGAGGACACCATCGCGAGGAATCCCTGCTCACCTAGCAACCGAGTGAGGCCAGAAACCACTGGACTTGAAAATTATGTTCACAGAACTTTGTGCTCGGGGCATAAAGGAAAACCCAGAATAAGAAGCACAAAGACTCTTTCCTTCTTCAATCGAGAGGGCAAACAGGCTACGTGCATTTGAAATCAGTTATAAACACCAGACCCACCAGCTACAATTTAGGAGGTCTTATATGTAATCTGCACAGTCCCAGGTATTTTAATTCTATGTTACAGGGGAAGTGAGCGCCAGCTGGCTGCTGACCGACAATGTTCAGGGTTCAGTTCTAAACAGCACTGTTTGGGAAAAGCTCAATCTAAAACAGACAGCTCTGGATGTGTTTAGGTTTTGCTTTCTTTCCACTTTTAAATATTAAAAATTGACTCCAGCTGTGGGGTAGAAAGTAACGCCTAACCTATAAAAACATTGACAAATAAATCACAATGCAATTTGCCGCGCATTTTTGTGAGGTCTAAACACCAGTTCTTGAAAGGAATTTTCCATTATTGTATCTTGGGAAGATAACTTCTTCATGAAAAATTCATTTGACTTTTATATTTCATAAAATCATCACATAGCATTCCCACATTTGGGATCTGCATGTGCTGGAGCACCCAGGGCTTTCAGCTGAGGTTTCCAGACTGCTAGGTTTCTCGTCCATGCCCTTGGTAGGAGTGGGGACTGCAGCAAGATCTTTACCTGGTAGTCTAGCTTGTATTGCACCCCCTGCCCTGGGCTTCTCCTTTCTGAAAACCAAGTTGAGCTTCAGAAAAGGGACAGCTCTTTCTAGATCTGGATTGAGTCCCAAACTCCCCTACCCCAGTTCTATCCATGTGTCCAGCACACCTTGGATACTACCCCTGGTCAAGCAAGCAAGAAACTCCTGGTTTTGTCACTTGTCAGTGGCATCACTACTAGAATAGCATTTTCTTCTTGCAAATAGGGACAGGGGATTTTTGGGAGACCCAAAACAGAGGAGGAAAGAAGAAACTGTGCGACAAACTTGGTGCTGTGCATTAGTCCTTGTGTGTCTTTTCCAGAAATTCTGCTGACTCCCATCTCCAAAGGTATCAGACGTGACAAGGGTAGGTGTGCTGTTGAAACAAACACCTCAAGTTTCAGTGGCTGCTTTCTGCTTCTCGTGCATGTCCACCACAAGTTTATTGCATCGTAATGTTTTCAGTACAATCCAGCTGATGCAGAAACCACCACCAGAAACATGGTCTGTGACCATGGTAGAAGACAGGAACCATTTTGAAGGCCTTTCACCCACCAATTAAATGCTCACAGCTCATTGGCCAGAACTTGTCACATGGTGCCATCCAAACTCAGAGGTTAGGACTTGACTTCCGACCTGCTCAGAAGACAACTACAAAGTCCTCGAGGACATCCATCATGCCTCCCTAACTAGGAGGTCATCTGCAGTGTTTGCACCAGCCAACAGCTCTTTTAGGCCCTCCCCTCAAGAAGATCACAGCCTTGTGGGAGTAGCCATGGAATTGAGAAGCCAGTGTGGGTCGCCTGCAGTCAGGCTTGTAAAAGGGACCCTGTGGGGTGTCTGCCCTGTCCCTGCATTCTGAGTGCTCCACCCATACTGCTTACTCAGAGGGCTGGGCCTGGCATTTGCTGTCATGTGGGTAGAACACAGCCATCCTCTGGACCAATCGACTGACCCAAAGGAATGCACTGAATTAAAGCTGAACACTTCTATTCTCAGAAATGTATTCAGCTTCCAAAGCAGCTACTCTATGCCGCATATAAATCTGGGAGGGCTGGCAACGGCATTTTCTGTCATAAGCGTGGAGAAGCTAAGAAAATTGAATGGCAGATGCTTGGCACTTTGGTGGCAAGGCATATGAAGGTAAATAAGAGTGTTTAGCATAGATGGTAATTACTTAGGTTAAAAGCATTGAGTGTTTGGAAGAAATACTGATGCTTTTAGAAAAATGAATTCCTGGCAGCATTAGCAGTCATATCCACTTAATGGTGAGTGTGTCTATCAGGTTAGGCAGCCTCTTGGTGATGTCTTTAGGGGGTACACCTAGGATTAGTTTATTTGGATAGGTTGAAATGTATGGGCAGCCTCACAATTAAGAAAACTTTCAATATTTAATAGCAGGCCCTCCCCCCATAACATCGGTTTATTTCTCTGTCACAAAATAACTCTAGAATTAGGTAACCTGAGGCCAGCACACTCAACAGAATCAGCACAGCAGCCCCTGAGGCCCCCAGTTCTCTTCTCTGCCTTCCTTTAGAACACCTTAGCCTTGCGTTCCAGGCCACTGTAGGAGCACTGTCATATTCTTGCTCCTGGCTGCTGGCAGTGGGAGGGAAGAAGGACTTATGCCCTGTTCTTTTAAGACTTCCCCAAAATCTCAGTCGCCCCAGCTTAGTCTCTAGATGAATGGGGTAGGAAAACACCTATGTGGAGTTGCCTGGGCTCCTGATACATGTTTCCAATAAAATTACCTCCAACTGATTGGACTAGGCATCAGGTCACACATCAAGACAACCACGGGTAGATCCAGCACAAAGAGTCAAGTCTCCAGAGTGAGTTGGTTTGAGAACCTGTCTAGCTGAGGCTGTCTGCCCAACTGGGACTCCCCATATGACTCCCCATATGAGTATTGCCACAAAGACCCAATCAGATCCTCCCCACACAGAGTAGGGAGTCGCACAGTCTCAGGTGATGCCCCCAGTGTCCAGTCTCTCCATGGACTCTGCTGTATACCCTCAACTTGGAAGTTCTGGGGGCCCCAGGGGAAACCAGTCTAAAGGTCATGCCCTTCCTACACAGTGGACCTCCTTACCACATGTTATCTCGGGCCTGCATCAAACCTGAAAGAATTATTATTGAGATTATCAATATCATAATTAATGTCAGAGACTTTCTTGGTAAACAGAGCCCCAGGAGGGAGTTGGGGAAGAGGATGATGTCAAGATCTCATCTTGATGGCTTCACCACTTTGACCCTTAGCTAATCTGGGCTTGGGTAGGCATGGTCACTGTCATTTCTGCCTGTCCTCAGAGCAACGTAAGTCTCCTGATTCCTTTGGCCTCCCTACCTAGACGTCCTAATTATCCGTTTTTTATAAAGTGACTCTTGCTCTCATCTAACATTTGGTGACCCAAAGTTGCAGTCCAAAGGTGTAGAGAAAGTGGGTGAAATAAAAATCCCCTCTCTTTAGATATCTAGTTCTTTAAAAAATTTTAAATACTATTTCAGAGAGCTGAATCTGGCTTTCAATTCATTGTAATTACTATTATTATTGAAGCTAAAGGTTATTGAAGCTGTTCTTCATTGGTGAGATCCTCGACGAGTTGGCTCCTGGCTCTGCCTGTCTTAACCTTAGTAGTTTTGGTAGCTACTTTGTTAACTCCTGTGACAGAGCACTTATCTTGTGCATTTCCTGTCCCACAGTTGCAGTCAGCTGCTTCTCTAATGAAATTTACTTCTTTTGAGTGAGAAATGGCATTTCAACACAGTTGGAGCATTAGGTCCACTGCTTCTGGGTTTATCATCATTTCTGGGCCTTTATTGGATCTGGGGGTTGGGAAGATATATATCTGTGTGTGTGTGTGTGTGTGTGTGTGTGTGTGTGTGTGTGTATAGAGAGAGCTTTTATTAACTTCTTAAATTGGTACCTCCTTTCTTCCATGCCAAGAGTCTGGTCCTGGTTCTCAAGGACAGAGAGGACAATAAAATATTCCAATTATTCATTTGTTTTATTTCATACCGCACACAGCAGACTCAGTATTACTAATCCTACTCTCATTATGAAGAGCAAAAACATTTTAAAACATTTTGTGTATTTTAAAACATTTTAAAACATTTTGTGTATCCCTAATTAAAAATAGTTTGTCTGTATTCACTGTCATAGAGCTATTATGTCTTGTCCTCCCTCCCTTCACAGAAACTTTGTTTCACTCTAGGTACTTGCTCCTCACACGTATCTCCTTGGTCATTTCAACTGTCCAAGATGTGTTCTCCAGACTTCTTAGGAGGACTTAGGGCACAGTCTCCCTAAGCTGTTGATAACAGGATGCCAATAGCTGTATGCCTGGAAGTCAGTTTTGCTAAGCCCAAGATCCTTGCCTCACATTTTCTGTTCTTGAGTAGCTTGGACATACTTCATTTTCCTCTGGCATAAAGTATTATTATCAAAAAGTATGACAATAGCCTAATATTCCTTCTCTTTTATACCACATACTCTTTCTTTTCTAGTGGCACAAAATGTGGTTTTTTTTCTTTTTCTTTAAAACCATGCAATTTTATTAAAATACATCTTATGGGTGGTTGTTCTGACCAGCGCTCCCAGCTACATGATGTGCTTTTTTACCTCTTGAAACACTGACCATATTATCCTGATAAAATAGCCTTGTTTTTCCCTAACAATATTATTTGCCCTGATAATAACATTTTGTTTTGTATTAATAAAGCCACTTCAGGTTAGCGTTAAAGGATGTATCTTTCTATCTTTTTTCTTTGTTAATCTAGAATTTTTTAAAAGAAGTCTTAGGTTCATAACAATCTTGGATGGATTCTCACATCCATTCAGAGTCTACTTATACATGGCCTCCCCAACTATTAATATTGTATACCAGAGTTGAGTGTCGGTCATAATCAGTGGACTTACATGGTCACGTCATTGTCACCCAAGCCCATAATTTGCAGTAGAGTTGCCTCTGGGTATTATACACGGTTGGTATGGGCTGGATGTGTGCCATCCGGCATCTGTGTCATGCGGTTTCACTGCTCTAACAGTCCTCTCTTTTCCTCCTTTTCGTCCCTCCTTCCACGTAAACACTGAAAAACCACAGATTGTTTTAGGGTCTTTGTAGTTTTTTGTCCTTTCCACAATGTCATATGGTTGGCATCATACCATTTGTGGCATGTTCAGATTGAATTCTTTCATTTAATAATATAGATTGAAGGTTCTTTTATTTCTTTTCATGGCTCGATAGTCCAGCTCGGTTTAGCACTGAATAATATTCCTTCCTTGGGTGTACCACACTTTATCCCCCCACTTACTGAAGGACATTTGGTTGCTTCTAAATTTTGGCAATTAAGATTAAAGCAGCTGTCAACATTTGCATGCAGATATTTGTGTGAACATAAGTTTCCAATTCTTTTGGGTATATACTGAGGAACATGAGTGCTGGATCACAATATAGTAAAAACCTGCTTAGTTTTCTAAGAAAGTGCCAAACTGTCTTCCAAATGTACCATTTTCATTCTTACCAGTGGCAAATGAGAATTCCAGATGCTCTACAGCCTCACTGGCACTGGGGTTTCTAGTGTTTTTGGTTTTGACTATTCTATGTGTATTCTATGTGTATAGCAGGAACTCATTGTTTTAATTTGCAATTCCTAATGACACACAGTGTTGGGCATCTTTTCATAGGCTTATTTGCCATCTGCTTATCTTCTTTGGTGAGATGTCTGTTCAGATCTTTGCCCATTTTTTAATTGGGTTACTTGTTTTCTTAATGTTGAGTTTTAAAGGTTCTTTGTATGTTTTGGATAACTATTCTTCATCAGCTATACCTTGTGCAAATATTTTCATTATAGCTCGTATTTTTCTACCTCTTTGCATGCCTGGTCAGAACAAACTGTATTTCCAGGCATGTGTGAGCACCAGATACTGTTCCTTCTCATCTTTCCAGAGGATTCTTTTCCAAGCCTTCAGGTGGTTCTTTTATGAGCAGCCTTGCCTCAGCTGCCACCACTTCCCTCAAATCCTACATCTGGTATCCAAGACTTTGAAATGGCTTCTTTCTCATTGGCAAGACCTAGATTAATCACAAGCCGGAACGGGAGTAAAAAGTGTGATTTCAACTAAGAAATAGAGAAAGCTCTGGGTAGTTACGTGATGCCTTTATTGTAGATTCTGAGTGTAAATGATTGGTGTTAGCATTCCAGAAAGCAGGGAAGAAAGAGCTGCTTTCTTTACTTCTATTCAATAAACATAAATTTATTTTTCCAAGATAAGAGTCTAAAGGACCTACATAGATCCAGCATATATGGCTCTCCAGCCACTTCAGGCTCAGGAACTTGCAAAATTTTATACTGTATTTGCTTTGTTTTAAGCCGAAATGGTCTAGTTCCATGTTCTGATATTCTGTCTTTATGGATCTCTAAATAATTGATAGAACTTTTATTTTACACCTTCTTTGTAACCTTGGAGATGGAGTCCGGGTTTCAATTGTCCTGCAGTACTACCCTAGGTAATGGGCTTAGTATCACAGGATCTGAGAGTGCCCGACTTCCTGCTCAGCCTGTGTTTTCCACTGTGTTGCCTTTCCCAGCTACTCGCTCTTGAAATAATTCCAGAGCACTATAAGGCATTGGGCAATGAGTACACTTAAACTATCTGGAGCATGATGTCACTTCTTTTTGTTTCCTGGTTTGTTGGGCTTTTCGGGTAGCCTGACTTATGGGAGTTCTCATAATGTTTGATACCGATGTTTGTGTGATATTTTTAAAATCAAAGATACAGGGAGCCAAGGAAGGAAGTAGGATTTTAAACTGAAGAGGGCTGTGGTGTTGGAAAACGTGGTGGAAACTGGGTAAACTTTATTTCCAGATGGAAACAGTGCCCTCCGAAGGACTTATTTGCAATGTCAGATAATGATTTGCAAAACACTTGTATTCTTCAGTGGCCTGGGAGAGTGTCCAAATGGGGTTTTTATGGCTTTAGAATTCCACATGACCCAGTCTCTTTTCAAAATCACATTCAAAGAAAATATATTTCAGAAATTAAAAGTAATTTCCAAAGCACCCTAGTCTTCATTTGTATCTCTTAAAGATGGGGGTGTAATTTACAGTCCCAGACAACACAGGATAAAATCAATTTTTGACTCTGCCCCAATTCTTTCATATTCAGGATCCTCCAAAACTTTCTCTGATATCTCTCTCTCAGGTTTCTCCTCACACGTGATTCCACTATTGCTATTTTCTCCCTTGCTGCCTGCCAGAAATGGCTTCAGGGGTTATCACACCTGGAAGGCTACGCTGGGAAACCTGGGCAACCTCATTGTGTTTCCATGTATCAGGTCTTTCCTTGTTCCCCAAAGAAGGAAGTTCTGAAGGATCTCTGGAAATTGTATTCTTCCCTTGCTCTGATTGCTTTTCTTGCAAGTCAGTCCAAGCTAGAATCACTAATGAATAAAGTGCTCCTTTTAATATATTTAATCAATGATGGAAAATGCACTTGAGAACACTTTCAAATGAGCCCCTGGGGTCATCAGTAATGATGAGATGGGGCCTAAGAGGCTGGACAAAACCAATAATTGCCAACCTCTGGTAGGCAGAGATTCTAAAGGGCAGACCTCTAAAGAAGACTAGATATGGCCCTCATTACAGCAGAAGTAGAAACACATGGCCCAGGCATCTATTAGGAAAACTCTGGTTGTTTTTAGGTTTCCCCCAAATACTTCAATACATGAAGTAGTTTAAACTTTGAAGACAGATGGGACAAGCTGATGAGGCATCATACATTATTCAGTTGCTTATAGGTGGGCTTATAGGTGGACCAAGGAGAGGAGGTATGGAAATCAGTAGCATAAAGTATAAATCAGGTAAGTAGATGGCCAGCAACAGGGGCAGAAGAAAGTGATAAGAGTCTAGAAATCTAGACCAACTAGTAGCTTAGACTCACAGATAGGATTTACCAAAATCACACAAATTTTGCCCTAGAAAAATGGATGTCCTGTGTATGACAGGCTCCCTGCAGGGGAGTTAGACAGGGACACAGTTACAGTAAGTGGGACCTAAAACAAGGAGGATGAGAACAAGGAACAAGACAGAACCTGACTGTAAGGATTGAGGAATGAGATCCAAGCTGGAACACAGGAGAATTGAGTCAATAGAGCCCCCAAAGTACAAAGTATAAGTACCAGGGGGTGTCTGACAGGAGATGCTGCCTGGTACTGGTTAGAGCATGGGCTGAGTTTAGAATCCTGGCTCTTTTACCTCCCTTCTAGTAACCTTAAGCAATTTGCATATTTTCTCCCTGTTCAGTTTTCTCTAAAAGTAATTGCTACCTACAGAATAGTTGTAGGCATTAAATGGCAGGATAGTTTCAAAGCACTTGATACTAAATAGACTAGAGTTGCTAAAAATAAAACTTTAGACATTATATTCAATGGAGTATAATGGAACAAGGAACAGTTCATGAATCAGGCAGTCCCCAAAACTGAAATAGGTTCAGAGTGACCTCAAGGCAGCCTATGGCAGAAAAATGGCAGTTTACAGAAAATAGAAGTGAGATACAAAGACAGCTGGATTGGTTAAGCTTGCTGTTTGCCTTATTTGTATTCTAATTGGCTGCTTGTACTTGATTGAAGCTCAGCTGCTGTGATTGGCTAAGACTCAGCTATGTGTTATGAGTTTGTTTCTGTCTGTTTACACATCAAGTTAGGTTTCAGTTCAGTAAATATGGAGAAACATTTAGGCCAAACTTAATTAAGTGTAATAGGCTAGTAACACATATTAGCTCTTCTCCTTCTCTCACTGCCATTATTATCATCTCATCTCACCCAGCCATTCTGATCAGTAATGGCCCTAAAGCCTAGGTACTGATTCTGCAGGTAAGTGTGCAGAAATATAGGCACAAGATATGCACACATGGATGAACAAGATGGCTGCCACCTCAGATTTGTTCATATATCAGTCACTTGACCCATAGAACCTCTGTCCATAAAAGCTGTGCTACACCAATGACTTGGTTGCTAGACTGGCCCACCATGCCTTTTTGGTCAGTAGAAAGATACTGAGCATAGTGCTGAGATGTGGTAGGGCCTCATATTGACTTTTGAGTTTAGAACTAACCTTCCAAGGAGAACACCTGAGAGCTGGGGCAGAGTGGGACTTCCATTATGAACCAGTGTCACACTAGGGCTCTCCCAGGGTCATGTCTCTTGGCACCTCACTACAACCTGATTTCTGGTAAGTGGTGCTGAGCATCCCAGTGCAGAAGCCTAGTGTTCCAGGCTGGGAATGTGGGTGTCTGGACCTTTCTTCCTGGGAACCATTATCTTCTTCCTTCCCCACTGCTCCTGAGGAAGCTGCTCCACTGAGTGGGAGTGTCTGTTCCTGCCATTTGCCAGCTGTTGTAAGAGAATTAAAAGCTCCATCTGAGACTGTGATCATTTAATGGTGAGCCTCTGAATTGGGGCATAACAATAGAATTGCCACCTCATTTTCGGGCTTACATTAGTAGAATTGACTTTATCCTGTCTAACTAGGCAATGGGTCCCACAGTGAAGTTCTGTAGAGGAATAGGTAGAATTCTCCAGGAAGGAGAGAGGAGAAAGAAGAGCAGCCCTAAAACTTGTTCAGATGATACTGAGCCAGAGAAGAGGCCATGGAAAGTTTGCTGCTCAAATTAAGTGGGAACTTCAGTAGTATCTAACTCATCCCAAATTGTTGGAGAATGAGTAGCTCTAAATTAATGCATTTTTAGACAACTGAAAGCAAATGCTTTTCCCAAAAAATGGAAACTTCTAAAAGCACATTCATCATTGTTCCATTCTGTAATGGAGTTGTGTCCTGAGGAGGCATGTAGAGCTCGGCCCTAGAACTAACTGACCGCCAACTAATGAGTTTTTCTATTTGTGGACTTTCTCTCTCTCTCTCTCTCTCTCTCTCTCTCTCTCTCTCTCTCTCTCTCTCTCTCTTTCTCTATGTGTGTGTGTCTCTCTCTCTCTTTCTCTCTCTTTTTCTTGCTGTCTCTGCTATCAGCTGCCACTTCTCAGTGGGCCATCTTCCAAGCATTTCTGACTCTGACTCTGTTTACCAATTTTAACTCTGCAGGAACTGAAGGCTACCAGAGAAAACCAGCTGACAAAGCTGCAAGAGCTGGAATCTTACACTTTTTAATTTTAATTTTAGTTAAAGTGATTCTTCCTTTCTATTTCCATTTTTAAAATTATTTCCTCTGTGTTTGTCATCACTGACACCTACCTCCCCAGAACATCCCAGAACATATCACTTGCTCCCCACTCCCTACCCATCTCTCTCTCAATCAAGCCCCTATCCAAGACCTTTTCTCCATTTTGATCCCTACCAGTCCTGCCCTTAGATATGATCTACAAGGGTTCCCAGCATGAACCACATCTTTTAGAAGACTTGCCTTTCAAGGGAGGAGTCCAAGAGGCCAAGGGAAGTGTCCCACAGGGAGCCCACACCTTCTCTTTCAAGACCATATCCTGGGTACCTAGGACCAGGGAATGCCTGCCTGAGTGGCCCCAGGCAGGACCTCATCTATGGATCTGTGCTCCAAAGGGCTCATGGTGCTCCTGGTGTGTGTCCTTTCAGAGGTAACTAGTGGCTAGTGGTTGGAGGAGTGGGATGCATCTTGGATACACTGAGGTCACACAGGCATGAGACTAAGACCACCCCACACTGCCCTGTTCTTCTTGATACATATCCCAGTGAAACAGGGCTTAGGGTGAGGAGGGGAAAAGAAGCAGGCACTTCCATTTGTACTCTTGCCAAGACTACACAAATCTAAAAGATGAGCTGAAGCCCTGCTTAATTCTGGAACGTTACAGTGGCTTTGTGGATGACCCATCCAACATACCACTTAGCTTTATGAGTTTTTGATGTGCTCAATTCCAATCCAGATCTAGCATTGCCCTGAACTTCATGAGGATTCCTGAATTCACTTCTATTTGGCACACCAAATGCAATTTTCTGACTCAGGTCATTCCCCTCCCAGCCCCTGCTGTTTTGGAGTTCCTGAGGCTGAGAAATTTGATCTCTCTTTCCAAAATCTTTGTCCTCCTTTTCCTTCTCCTCCTTACAGCGCCATCCATTGGAGGAAACCAAAAGCTCCTTCTCTGGTAACCAACATAACTTTTTGGATAAACCTAGAGATCTTTTAAATCATGAAGGTATCTATGAGGAATATCTGCAAGGTATTTTCTCCGGAAATTAAAAATAGCATCATTCAAAAGAGAGCATTTTAATAGGAAGGACATGAAAAATTCTTTTATTTTCCTTTTTAGTGTCTGAAAACATGTAATTATCAGCTCGCCTAAGGTTCCAAGCCATGGGGATCCTAGGTTTTGCTTTAGTAATGATAGCCTGCTGGAGAGGACTGACAAAATCAAATAAAGATAAAGTATTATACAGAAATGTGTGTTTTGGGATGATAAAAAGACTCTAGAAGTTTTAAAAGCAACAATAGACCAAAGATACAAAAGGCAAAAACCTGTTTCTTCTTTATTTCCTTTGGGGGGAAAATGAAATGTCCTACTAAAGGGATTTTATAGAACAAGTTTATTTCTACAGCAGTGATTTTGTGACCCTATTTTTGTGGTTTTCTAAGGAAAGCATTCCACCCCTCTATAGGGTGGGAATGCAGATATTTGGTAATGTCTGGAGATATTTTTGGTTGCCCCAACTTAAGAGGGAGAATCTGCTGGCATCCACTTAGTGGCTGGAGGCCAAGGACACTGTTAAATATCCTACAGGAGACAGGACAGTCCCTGAAACAGAACCACCAAACCCCAAATGGCAATGTTGCCAGGGATGAGAAACCCTGCCCTGTGTTATGGAATGAGATTGACACTAACTGCACTCTAGAATTCTGTAAAAATAACCAAATGCAATAATGGTTCTTGATAGTCACAAGTCTGACCCCTGGGCCACTCTGACTCATGCATAAGGACAAAGCTGGTACTGTGACAGAAGCCGGAGCATAGCCCTTGGCTGATTTTTATGCTATAATTAATTTTTACATACTCTCCCTTCCCTTCTGTGTTCCCAGCTTCCTTTTGTTCTTAAAATAAATAAATAAAACAAACAAGAACCACCCCTCATACCCTTTATTTTTATCATTGTCTTTTCCCTCGTTTCTTTGCTGATGAAGTAAAACACAACACTGTGAAGAAACAGCACAGTTACAAGAAGCTGCTGGGGATTAGCAGAGAGGAAACACCTCACACCTAGATGAAGAGGACAGGCGGAGTGTGGGGATCAGTTTGTCAACTGTGCTTTCTCCTCTGTATTTCTGGGTTATTTATTTACTTGAACACAGAGGTAACTATTTGAAGCAAAACTTTCCCAATCCATTTTGAACTCCCCCCACCCCCGAAGGTCATGTTTCTTCTGTCAGCAACATATTGCTTTTCCTGAGCCCCAAATTACACTGAAAATACATTTTTCTTGAGATCTTTATTCCACATAAGTCAGCTAATGACTAGGGCAAACTCGAGAAGATCAGGAAAAGGAACTCTCTCTTCCCATGGAAGGGAATAAACAAACTGGAACACAAGATGTCAGAACCTAAAATCTGTACAAAGTTTAAATAGACTCCCTAAATCTGGAGAATGTCCTAGATCCATGAATGGACCTCTATGCCTGTTCACCCAAATATCCCCATAGCTGGCAGCTGGCACCTGTTCGGCCATGGGCATGTAGGATGTGTGTGTAGGTAGAGGAGGATGTTGCAGACCCAGAAAATGGTGAGAGAGCTTCTTCAGCATGGACCATGATGACTAAGACCTTCCGTTATGGCCCATCCTTCCCTCATTTTGCTGTGAGTTTTGTCTCTTGGCCTTCGAAAGATGGAACGCAAATATAACCAGACCCGTCCCATCTTCCACCTCACCCGTGTCTCCGTCTACTTGTTCATGCTTGTCTGTAACCAGCAGCATGAGGTGGCCCAAAGGAGCAATGCAGTTCATGTCCCCAAGCCCTTTTGCATTATTGTTCCCTGGGTCTGGAAAACTGCATGCTCTTCCATCTGGGAGAATTATTTAGTTTCAACACCTCACTAAGTCAGCACCCCTCTGATGATTTACCTGATGGATAGCACTTCAGCTCCATGTTTCTGTGGCCATGAAACTGGCCCTGTTGGCACCTCATTCACATCCCCTGGGAATCCCCGTGATCCAGCTAGAGATGAATGGGTAATCTCTGAACTCACCTGTGGCTGTGTTTCTCAGGCGTCTAAACTTGAGGGTCCTCTCTAACCATGGGAGTATGTCATCCCTACACAGGAAAGGCAAAGTGCCAGGGAGTTACTGCCCCAGAAGTGCCCTTTAACCAGTGAAGAACAGGAATTCACTGATATTCCAAAGGGCGTCCTAGACTTGTCTCAGCAGGCTTCCAGCAGGACTCAGTACCAGTTTTCCCACTTTTAATGCATTTATGACTGCATTTTCTTTCTTCTCTGTTTCACTTTTTTACTCCCTCTTGAGTAACCTCCAATTGTCATCTAAATCTTTACTGCAGGAACTACACTGGGGAGAAAGCTGTGTGCCAGCTTCTATTACCCTTCAGTGCTGGCGAACCTATGGCACATGCGCTACAACGGGCCATTTGCTGTCACTGACAGCCTAAAAGGCTCGCCACACTGACTTCTAGTTGCTCTACATTGATGGGTTTCCAGGTACGTGTGTGTGTGTGAGAAAGAGAGAGAGAGAGGGAGAGAGAGAGAGCTCTTTTGAGGGCAGCACTATTTGTTGTTTATTTTTATTGATTTTAAGTGTCCATGGAATGCAGTGGACACTCTGTAAATGCTTGTTAAGGTGAACTGAGGGGGAAACTGAGGACCTTAAGGAACGATTTTCAGAAGAGCTACGGGAGTGAACTAGTAGACACCGGGATGATAGGGAAGGAAGTTATTTAGAGAAACTGAATTGTGAAGGAAAACCTGATTAATGTGAATGAAGAACTCTCAGGTCAGCAATCCTAAAATGCACCTGCAGAAGAGAATTTGTCCAAGCAAATAAAAGTGTGTGATAACTGAGGGAGAGGTAGACTTCGTGCTGGCATTTAAGTGGCCAAGAAATTTCAGCTGGTAAGGTATGGACACAGAGACAGGGTGGGTGACTTGGGCCTCTTTGAGGACAGAACTCCTTGGGGGTGGTTGAGCCCTAGGTGAAGTTTGAAATGACGTGAAGTTCTGGTTCTCTGAGAGCTTGTCACCTGCTCACCTATCACTTCCGCTCATCCATGAATGTTAACCTAGTGGAGGAAAAGCACTATTGCTCTTAAAGGCTAAGCAAGGCCTGGGCTGCAGAACCACTAGGGAGACAAGCAAGAGAAGGATACTGCTTTGAGACAATGTGCCCAGGTGGAGAGGGCAAAGAGCCCTAGGAGCAAAGCACTGGGCTATTGTGTGGATATTGTGCATGGTTTCCTCACAATGCTACAACACTCCTCATTTTTTTCTCTATATCTTTTGTTTTCATTCTTTTGTGATCTTGTCATCTTAATAAAGCATTTCAACTGATGTAGATAGACCAGAGATATGAGATAAAGCATTTAATCTGATGAGTGTTTACTGACATCTACTGAGTGCTGGGGCCTGTAAAAGGTCTTAAGGGTAGAGTGGATAAAAATATAATCCTTACCCTCAAAGAACTTTCAGTCTTGCAGGACCATATTGTCAGTCCTGCAAACCAGAGTCTGGTTTGCAGCACATTTCCAGAAGAGCACAGGGAAGGATGCTGTTCATTCCAGAGAGGGGAGAGAGGGCAAGGGCAGCTTTAGAGGAGGCTGAGGTTGGAGCCAACTTTTGAAGTAAAGCAGGGATTTCACTGGGAAGTGAAGACAGGCAGGCATTCCAGATATCCATTCATCTGTTCACTTTCTTTGCTGGCTATTTCTTGGGTTCCTGTTATATAGCAGACAACAATAGTGACTAAGATGACAGTCCTGCTGGTTAAAGCAAAGAGTCTAGCACTGGAAGCTGACAAGAAGCAGGATGTGATCATACAGTGGGACAAGGACAATGGAATAGTTAGCACACTGTGTATGGCCCACCATATGGTGCAGCATGTTTCCAATCAATGAGACACAGGTCTGGGTGAGAGTCAAAGTGGCATCCTAGGAGATGACATCCCAGCTGAGACCTGAAGACTAAGCAGACACTGGCCAAGATGGGCAGAATGACCTGGGCCAAGTGCCTTTCTGGACGAAGGCATGGGGGTGGCAGAGGAGGTAGGAGGGTGGTCGGGTGGCGAGATGCTAGGCTGCAGAGGTAAGCAGGGTGAAGTCATGAAGGGTCCTGGATTTATTCTGGGGAACAATTGCAAGACCTTAAACATTGCGTGGCTTGTTCAGGTTTGCGTTGTAGGAAGATCACTGTGGCAACTGAATAGAGAATGGATGCGAGAAGAGGAGTAGAGGCAGCATGGCCGGTTTGATAGTCTCCTAATTGGGGAGAAGTACCCAGCAGCACATACACTCATCCACAGGCACCCAAGAATACAGGGGAGCTGAGAGATGCCCTATAAACTGGCCACAGCCCAGAGTAGATGGAAGAACTGACGGGAATCAGGCCAGGAGCCCAATGTAGGGACCTCCGAGGCCATGATAAGGAGTTTGGAATTTACCTGAGACACTAGCAATCCACTGAAGGCTTGAAAGAAAAGGAGATCATAGCTCTGACATCGCCTTAAGATGGATTACCAAAGAAGAAACCATCACCATTTTAGAAGTTGATGCAATAACCTAAATGTAAATGGGCCAAACTGTTAAATCTTTCTGAACCTGTCAGATGATATCTGGTCCAACTACAGAGTGGATACAGTACTTTTTAAAATGAGGAAAATGGTTACAAATCTAGCTTATATAATTACAAGGATTATGAGGATCAGTTAATTAGAATACACAGTCCATTCACCAGCGTTCTTCAGGAGAATAGAACCAATGAGCTCACTTGGTTACGGAAGCTGAGAGACCCATGAGCTGCCATCTGAAAACTGCAGACCATGAAGCTCAAGGTGTGGTTCCGAGGCCTGAGAGCCAGAGCACAGGGTATGAGCTCCATCCAGGTTTGAAGGCGTGAGGACCAGGAGTGCCCAAGCATCAGTACAGAGCAAATTCTTCCTTTTTGTCCTACTCAGCCCTCAACAGATTAAAGTGAGCCCCAAGATTAAGGGGAGCCATCTACTTTACTCAGTCCTCTAATTCAAATGTTAATTTGCCCCTGGCACACCTCCACAGGTACAACCTGAGATAACAGCCCTTTCTTAGCATCTGAGGGTCCAGTCACATAGACACAGAAAGTTAACCAGCACACACAGAAAGCTCTTGGTGTTAATCTTACTTATTTACTTTAATTGTTATAAGGATTAAGCGAGTAATGTATATACATTTCTCAGTGTTGTATATATTTTAATCAATAAATGGAAACAATGACTATTAATTCTACTATTTGTTGTCAAATGTTGAGATTATGAATTTGTGTTACAGAAGCACAGAGACAGAAGAAGAAGAGCTCGTGTCAGTAATGCCATGCTGAATGAAACTTGGAGAAAAAACACTTTCGAAAACAGAGAATCCAGGCATGGTGGTCCCAGCACTCCAGAGGCTGAGGCAGGAGTATTGTTGCAAGTTCAAGATCAGCCTGGGATACAAAGTGAGATCAAGGCCAGCCTGAACTGTATATCAAGACACTGTCAAAAAACAAACCAAAAACATAAAAGTGGACGACAGAGAGAGAGAGAGAGACTGAGAGATTTTTTTTCGTTGTATAGAACAGTTGGAGATAGGAAACCCAGTTAATTTACTTTGAAATATAATTTTTAAAAGTGAGCATATGGTGAAAATTATTTGATAGGTTTCAAAATCTTGTATTTGAGTATCCTAAAAACTCTTTTTAACTACAAAGACTTACTGTCAGTACAAATGTTTGCGAAAGTCAGTTATTTTTACACAGCCTAGATTCTTTTTTTACGTAGATCTCTCAGAGCTTGTCTTTTTTGGGTCAATGAAACATCAATTGGTTTATTTTTTCCATTACCTGAGCAAGAATTGTGTTTACCCTAAAAAACAAATAAAGCAGAAGATGAGAAGCACTACATTTGAAATCTTTGGCTCAGCTCTCTGACACCAACTCTGTAGCCAACCTTGGGAAAAGCCACCACACCGTGGGAGTCTAGGCCCTCCGGAGCGATGCACAGCTTGTGACCCAGGCTTTGGGTCATTCCTGTCCCAAGGTCCCATAAAGGGATGAGCCAGGGTAAACCCTCTTCTCCCCACACAGAATATGTAAACACACAAGAATGTGAACTTCCCTTCCATTATGTCAGAATGGCTGGAATTTTTACAAGACAATTTTGAAGGTTATGGCTGGGTGAAGAATTAGATACCCCCACAGGACCAGTCGTGGAGTGAACACCCCATCAAGATGGTGAACTTCCCCAGCGGGTAACAAAGCAATAAGCAATACCTGTGAACTATTTCCTTCCCACTGCCTGGGTTACACATGTTCTCCATGTCCCCAAGAACAAAATGGTGGCTTTTAGGCCATGTTTACTCAGCAAGTGCTGGTGTCCTGAGGAGGCTTGTTCACTCAGTACTCTGTGATCTTTTGAAAGCGGGCTCCAAATTGGCCCCAGGAAGGATCTTATTACTTTTCCAAAACACTGGGGATCATCACTTAGACACAAGAGTAGAAACTGCCTCAATCATCCAGTTAAAAACAAACAGAGCAATCTGGCTAGGAAAGAGGTTGCCTTCCCAATGCTCCCTTAGTAAGGTTGGTTTAAGTCTATCAATATCCATAAACAAGACTGAACTTTAAACTACGTCAGCATTTGGCCCTCAACTTAATGCAATGTCAGCCGCACATAACTTGTACTAAAATTGTCCGGGTACCTGCACACTTGTTTTCCTTATTTCTCTTCTGTTTTGGAAAGGATGGTTTTGAGCGAGAGTGGAGAAATAAAGGGAAAATGAGCAGCCGAGTAAGGACATTTGGAAGTGAGAGTATCGATCCACATCGCCTCTTCCTGTCCAGTGTGACCTGACTCACAGATGCACAGAGGCTGTGGGCCATAACTCTGGTGAGTCTCTGTATTTAAAACCACATTTGAATGGTAGCCCTTCCTGGGATTTCTTTAAAATTTTACCTCCTCAATGATTTAGAGACTGATCTTCCCAGGGTAGCTTATGGGTTTCAAGAGAAAGCAAACTTGTAATTTAGTTAAGATATTGAGTGTATGGAATAAATCAAGACTAGCAATAAAAGAAAGGAAAAAATGTAGGATATTGTTGGTTAGTGAGTAGGAATTGACTGTTGGGCTTTATTAAGAGGTTTCTGCTCAAACATAATCCAGAACATTGGCACTGAGTTTTGTGTCCAATTCTATTATCCTTCATCATGTAATTTTAGATAAGTCACTTAAACAAAAACATCTTGGAGTGGACAGAGCACAGTTTCTGGAGTCAGACAGATCTGAGTTTAAACTCTGGCTCTGCTACTTAAATAGTGACCTTAAGCCCATTAACCTATCTGAGCCGGTTTGCTCATCGACCAAAAAGAGAGGGCAACTCTTACCTCAGAAGGTTTAATGAAGAATAAATGAGATCATGCATGTGAAGTGTCATCTACTTCCTCTACTTTTTTTTTTTTTTTTTTTTGGTACTGAGGATCGAACTCACGACATCATGCTTGCCAGGCAGTGCTTAAGCCACTGATCTAAACCCCCAGCCCCTGTCTACTTCCTCTTATACTCTTTTCCAAGCTTCCTCTTATACTCTCTTCCCAGCTTGGGAAGATTAATTATATCTGCCACTTACTTGTCTAAACAGCCAGTTGGGAAGACTAGTTGTCTAGAAACCAGTTTTGGTGAGTAAAATAAATCAGTTCACAACAGAACTGCTGCTATTAAGAACTAAGTAGTGCAAATGCCCAGGGGCCTGAGCAGTGGGTGGGATTCTTTCTATTTTGTGCAATACATCTTTATAGAGAAAAGTTCAAGGACAAGTAAAATTTGTCTAACAGTGACATTTTGAGCATCTGCTTTCAGTTAAAAGGCAAGATTTTCTGATTTCCAAGGCTTAATGATGGCACATGAAAATATTCAAATACAATGATTTTGGGTGTCTGTGTCATAAAACACATGTCATCAAGTTAAAATTCTGACTCCTTAACTGTTTGGTTCAGAGATTTCTATGAGCCAAAGAAATAGTACCTGTACCTGTAGATGTACATGTACAGGTACACGTACACTTGGGGAGAGACAGAACCCTATTTGTAGTCAATTTCACCAAGATTTTAAACTCAGATAAACTTTTCTCAGGTTTAAAGTAATATTTTTACAAACACAACTGCAGCTATATTAATGTTTTTGTAAACAGAGTCCAAGAAATTTTGCAGAACTTTTCTTCTTGTCATAAAGCTCCATGACAATTTTTCTTCTGCAAATGACTTAATATTTCAGAGAATCTCTATTCAAGTATAAAGCTGATAGTTTTAATATCAACTCCCAGGATCAAGGAAGACTGTTTTGTTCCTAAGATAAAATGTGAACTCTCCATTAGGCAGTAGAAAGCCTGGAGCTGACTTTCCAGGCTGGCCCCAGGGCCCATGCCCAGAACAGTCCCCACAGAGTCCTTTTACAATGTGAGATTCTAACCTGAACCTTGCTTGTGCAAAATTCATGTTTCCTGAAAACATCTGTAGAGTTACCACTATCAAAATGTATGTATATATATATATATATATATATATATTACATATATATCTCAGAATTTAAGGCATACTATTAAATAACTTTTTAAAGTCTTATCCTTAGTACTTCTTAACAAGTTCCCAGTTTTGTCCTTTTAAATAATAGACAGTTCTTGATAATTGTGTACCTAAAAACTCAGAAATTTTGCCAAGTTTATTAGTACCTTTAATTTTCCAACTATATCCATTTTTATAAGCTGAATGAAAACTGGAAGATTTGAGAAGTCTTGCAAACTTAATAAGCAAGTTAAAATTCTTTCTATTGTGAAAAAGAGGTGCACACTAGACTTAGAAGACATCACAGATGTTTTTCTTTCTAAACTCATTGTTTCCATAAGATAAAAGAGGTAAATGTACTAGCATATATCCAATGTAGGTTAGTTGTTTCTTCTATTGATAAAAATGCCACTCCTTTGGCTTAAATACCAAATACCAATAAAGCATTTCCTTCATGGAAAAGTAAGGCCACTTGGTTCATCCAATCCCAAAAGCAGAGGTCTAGAGCCAACCTGTTGAAACTAAGCTCAAATTTATGTTCCTCCACATGCAACTTAAGCTCATGGCCATGCATTTTTTCAAAATACATTAGTCTTGCTTCTTACAACCTCAATTATTAGATTTATTGGGAAGTTGGAAATTTTCATCTCAGCTGAGAGTCTTCTACCATAACATAACCCATGGAGAAATAAAATTTATAATTCTCTAGGCAGCTTTAATTATTTGGCCACTAATAAATGAAATGAAAACTGGATGGTTTCAAGAACTGTAGTAATCAGACAGGATATACTGACATCTGGTGGCATTGATTAAGCACCAAATTAAGTAAATACTTTCAAATTAATAGGCAGTCTTGTAATTTAAATTATTGACTGAACTATTTTTAAATACTTGAAACTCTTTTGGAGCTGTTGTAAATTCTACATTTAAAGCTTTTGATTTTCTTCCTATAATACATATCATCTGACCTAGTCCAGTCATTTAAGCATTCAGGGAAAGTTACATTTTAATTCAAGACTATTTAATCTTAAATTAGTAATGATAAATGTGAGCCATTAACTAATTTAGGGTTTCAATTTTAATTATACGGTCTAAATGATAATCAATTTTTACAGGTTTTTCTGTTTTGTTTTCAAAGAACAACTTAAAATGGAATACATGTGATTCTTTTAATTTCTTGCTTAGAAGCCAAGAGCAATGAGCTGTCTACAGTAACAATGGGGTGTGGTGTGCATAATTTCATACTACTAAATCATTTGACTTTTCAAAAGTACATCTGATCAAATCTAGGAGAGAATTACCATCATCTCCTTATTAGCATGACTCTCTCCAAAGTTACCCATCTAGAGAAGTAAAACAATAGTTTCCACCTTGCCTTTCAGAATGAAAAGCGAAGGCAGAGTTTGACTTTCTCAAAGCCAGTGTAAGGTCCCTTAGTTCTTGCCACCTTTTGATGTGTGTTTCCATTTAAGATGAGTGACATGCAGTCAGTTGTCATGGTTTTAAAAGATCTCTGTAAGGTCTGGCTTTTACATCAAATTCTGGGCTACAATTATGTTTAAATTTTGTTCCCTCTCATCTTTTCCTGGTTTTGATTATTTTTTAAGAGTAGTTGATGGTCTCATGACATGAACCTTCTATTTTGTATTTTGTGTCTCGTGTTTTGAATTTTACGTGAAACTCTGGGTTTGATCTTTGACCTCTGTTTACTGTAATACTGATTTACCACTAATTTGATAGCAAGCCATAGGGATCTACTGTAAACATGCTGCTCACTTTACATAGCTCTGTTTTACTCTTAAGTGAAGAAATATGTGTGTAGAGTATAATTGAGAGGCTCTTGCAGAAGTAATAAAAACCACATAAGTTTTTAACTTTCTAGGTAGCACTCAGATTAATATAATCACTTTCTGTGATGGAAGGGCCTAGTAAATTGAGAGGAAGTCATCAATGTAAATACGCATAACCTAGCATTTAGTTTTGCTTAGTCAATATACTCATCCAGAAATGTGAAAATACAGTGTAGACCACACAGCTCTAAGCTGGCTGAGGGTCTGGACCCATGGAAGTCTGGTCACAGGTGTGGTTGGCGTGAGAGATGAGCCCCACCATGAATCATTTCAAGCGTCAGTCAGAGAAACTGAGGGGGAAGCGCACAGCTCAAATACCCAGGGTGCCCCGGAACATGGCTCTGAGCAAGGAGTGGCAGAAAGTGGGTGTCATGTGGGCTTCAGAGAGCACCCAGCCTATGTGGTGGAACTTCTGTGGTTTTTATTTCCCATTTATCAGACTTTACAAAGGCAATTTTGTTTGGCTCTCGGCCCATCACCACGGAGGAAGGAGGAGACCCTGGAGAAGACCAGGCAGGATTTGTCCTGTCTGGACACAGGCCAGGAGAGTATGGAGCCATGCTGACCTCAGGAAGGTGGACCATGGCCAGGCCAGCATTTAGAAAGGAAAACACGTCCTTTCTCTCACTTTATTGTGCCGAATGCTTGTGCATTGCTGGCCTGAAAAGTAGATGGTACAAAGGTGTTGTCTTATCGGTACATTTTCCAAGTCTTAATTTCTTATTGGCTGGTTTATGTTATGCCCATTTTCAGATTGGTCAGCCCTTAGGACTCTGGGCTGCATGCAGTTAAACATGGAACATGAGTTTGGAACACTTTGATTCAATAGAAAAGAATGCACTATTAAAAACACATTTGTCATATTCAACCTGGTCCACCGTTTCAGTTTCATCTAATTTCTCTTAATCATATTCACAGATAGCAAGAGAATGAAATCATTTGTTTGTCCCACAAATATTTATCAAATTCCTGCTTCTTTTATGCACTAAGACATCATTTGTGAAGGAGAAAAAAAATTACATGGCACAAAATTTCTGCTGGAAGCATAGGACATATACATGTGCAAAATTAAAAAGCAACTCAAGAATGTCACTATGCAACCACACAAATATCCAACAAGACATGAGATTCCACAAAACACAGTAGGACTTTGAGGAAAAGAAATGGTATCCAGAAGGTTGCACAGAAGGGAACATTTGAAATGGGAGCTCTGGAAGGGTTTCCTAATAGAGACCAAATGAACTAGAATTTGAAAGGTGGCATTCCACGAGGAGAAGGGAGAGATGTGTTTTGGGAACAAGTCTAATTTAGAGGAAAAACTTCATGAATCTGTTACAAGGTGCAGGAGACAGGAATTTCAGCTCTGACTCAGCCCCTAAAATACTATTCTTATAGCTAGTCTATTCACTTAGCTATACCTGAGCTCTGATCCTGTAAAATAGGAATATTTACAGCTCCTCTCATTTGATTAAACGAGCTATGAGGCATGAAAATGTGGTTTGATAGCTCCAGAAGTGTCAGATCAGAGCACACCAGAAATGCCAGCCTGGGTTTGACTTTAATTGTTGAAGTAATAAGAAGATCTTTGCAGAAGGGAGTGAACGACATGATGAACAAGGTGTAAGGAACTTAATTCTCTTCTCCAACTCCCTCTTGTAGCCTGGCAATCAGTCTCCTTTCTCTGCTGACAATTCCCTGTGATGTCAATTCAACATCTCCTGCAGGCACTGGGAGAAAAATCCATCCCAGCTTGGGGAAGGGCTGTGTGTGCCTTGAAGCAATCATGCTATGTAAATCAAAGGCCCTGCTGCAGCTCAGTCCTCCCATTCACTTGAGCATATCTATTGTTTTTGGAACTTCTTCCAATCTATTCACATTTCAAGATGCTTCACACTGTGTATGGAGCATTTTTGTACTGTAGCAAACCAAAAAGCGTCCTTGTTTTATGATGTGCTGTCTTTGGCGAGGCAGCTTCACAGATATTAGTCCCTTTCCTCTTTGTGCTGCCCTGCTGAATGCAGGCACACTTCTAAGCCCCTATAATCTTTCTAATATTAGTCACCTTTCAAGATGAGTACGTTTCCGAATATTTACCCTTTCTTATATTTAAATTTCAGTGCGTTGTAAATTTATGATCTTACACACATTACAGAGCTTAACTTAGCAATGAGTCATTTTGCTGCAACAAATTGGAGCATCATTAAATCTCCAAAACCTTCATCAAATGCAGTCAATTGTTTCAAAACATCTTGTCCAGTTTAGCGGTTCTTTCCCCCCCACCTCAATATCTAAAGTCTTTCTTAACCCCAGGAACATTTCTATGATTTTTAGCTCCTATTAGTCAGGGTTAAAAAAAAAAAAATGAATGAACGAATTAAAATAACTGGGTCTGGCAAAAAGATATTTCTCTGTATTATTTATCTAGTTCAAGAATTGGCAAGATTTTTCTGTGACAGGTCACATAGTAAATATTTTCAGGTTGGTGGCCACA
This sequence comes from Hydrochoerus hydrochaeris, assembly GCA_004027455.1. NCBI lineage: Eukaryota > Metazoa > Chordata > Mammalia > Rodentia > Hydrochaeridae > Hydrochoerus > Hydrochoerus hydrochaeris. The sequence continues at coordinate 82,376 of PVLA01000048.1, forward strand.
CAGTCTTTTGACAACTACTCAACACTGCTTTTGCAGTGTGAAGTAGCCACAGATAGTATAAAAGTGACAGACAAAACTACATTCTGATAAATGAAAAGATAATTCTACAGAAACCAGCAGGATTTGACCTTTTAGGCTGGCCTTGTTCACTTGTTCTCAAACTTTGATGTGAATCTGAGTGACCAGAGCAACTTGTGACCTAAAGAAAAAAGCACCCAATCCCACCTTTTTGATGCCATGGGTTTAGATTGGATCTCCCAAGTGATTCAGATGCAACAAAATTGGAGAATATCTGTTCTTTTTTCTTCACAAAGTATAGCTCCAAAGCCTAATATCAAGGGCTTGGTTTTGATAAGAGGTTCAGAAAAGGCAGCATGACACTGGAGAATCAAAGTTGGACCAATGAAGATTAGCATACTTTAAATGGAAAAAATAATTTCTGCATTCCTAGGATGTTATGGCTCAGTAATTTTGTTCCATTATTGCAGCATCAATTTTTGTAAATCATTTAAATGGTGATAATTAAATAAAGCATGTAACGATGGCCAAATAATATTTTGGATTTAGCCTTTAAGGTGGAAATTGAATTTAAATAATCCCCAACCAATTTTTAAAGGTTTATTAGCCTTCCAACCTCTAGAAGAGCTTACTACTACTATTATTAAAATTATCATAACCAAAAATTATTTAATAATATGAGCTTTACAGTCCATAAAGTACCCACATTGTTTTAGCATAGCATCAGCCGATACTTTATAAATCTGGATCCAGATTTTTTCCAAAATCTTGTTGAAAGCTACTCAGCAAAGCAATGAAAAGATAGAAAATATTTTTTTCCATATAGAAATTGAGAGGAGCCTGGGTCCCACCCTGTACAAAAGCATTTCTCATACCAAGAAAAGAGATTCAAATTATAAACAGATGGACAATCACATGGCAATCAATTAAAATAGATCAGGTGAGGTCTGGTTCCAAATTTGAATTCCATTTTTGCTGGCTAAGCCTGCAGTTTCCTTGACAGTGGGATGAGCTGCTACGTGGAACCATCAGTTCTAGGCCACTCCCTGCCCTCCCAGCCCAGGATGGCAGGGACAAGGACTGCTGCCTAAGCAGAGAGCTTGGCACATAAGGAGCCTCACAATGCTTTTCAGCCCATCTGCCAGCTGGTGGTAATGGATGGGAGAGAGAGCCACAGCCCTTCTTGGCTCCGGGATGAGTTTCCATTGGGTGCTCCTTTGTTATTCAAAGCTCGTGATTTTAAAATGTTATTATTTTCCTTTTTTTGTCTTAACAACATGCTGCCTGCCTGCCATGGTATAAAAATACAAGCTAGGGGGTTTTGGTGGTTGTTTTGTTTTGTTTTGTTATCAGAATATGTCTTGATTTTTAACAGTAGACGGTGAATATATGTTTAAGTTGCCTCGTGTCTGCTCATAAATTTTTGGTAAATGGAAACATAACATTTGTTTACTTAATGACAAGACAACAGTTAACACCTTGTCTGTGAGGCAGTCAGATGGGGGAATAGAGAAAGTTCAACAATCTGATATTTCAGATATATTTTGTGAGTGATACAAACCTGTTTTAAATATGTGGTTAATGATGCAAGACTCTAATGCCTACATAATTAAGAAATGATTTTCATACTTGCATTCGGAAAAAATAAACTAACTTATAAATGCATACTTAATAACTTAATAACAAAATAATGATCTGTGAATGTGTCCAAACCCTCTTAAAACCCAGAGCACCACTTCCCAATGATGACATAGTTAGGACTCCTTCGTTTTTACTGGGAAAAGCTGCTAATCATCAGCTTGTCCTCACCAGTGTGAGTATTGGTGAGCACAGTGGTTTCATTCAGTGCAGGGTGAACCACACTGAGACCATTTGGGAAGCTGCTGCTGATGCTGAGCAAAACACGTCTTAGCAACGCACGTGAGGTTTGTCCAGGCCAAAGCTGTTGATCCTGTTCCAATGCGTGGTCAGTAAAGCCCATAGTGCTCTGGAACTGATTCTTAGAGGTCAAACTTATAGCTTTATTTTTTTTTAAGTAATGGAATAAAATGCCTTTATGTTAGCTTGATTTATTTTTACCCAAAAGAACAAGCATCATGACCTAAAAGAACTGGCTTAATACCAAACTGATGTTTTACCTTTAAAGTCACAATACTCCTGTACCATTATACTCCCCAGGACTGTATTATCTTTTCATTTCGAAATCAGTTTCTGTGTTTTCTCTCACATTGAGATGCAAAAAGATACTCTTCATATCACATCTAATTTATGTCTTCCAAGCCTCCTCGGTTTTCCTTTTGATCTGTAAATTAAATAATGAATTGCTCGTTTCTACTTACTACTTCAAAGAAGGGGGTTTTTGAAGCGGCTGCTTACTTTTCCACGTGAGGCAGTACCAACAACACAAGAACCATCTGCGCAACACTTTCTGAGTCCATTTCTGAAACGGAAGTGAGTGAAGCGAAATGAAGAACAGCTGTTCATTCTAAAGGTAGACTTTTCACATAAATGTATACCTCCTCCTTCAGTGTTTAAAATCTTGTGCTCTTCCTCCACTACCTGCCAAACTTCTAGTGAACCTTGGAGACCCTCCTCACTCACTAGTGTTCTCAAACTTCCTCGGCTCAGACAACTAGACTGTGACTTGGTATATTTCTGAAATCTACAGCACACAGATTTGCCTCCTGTTGTTTTACATCTGTGCTTCATGGTATGCCAGAGGTTACAAGCGTACCAGGAAAGCAAGCACTTGTGTGGAAGTGAAAATTGTTTCTCCAAATGCTGTGACCTTTCTCTTCACATCATGCCTCGCCTTGAGCATGGTTCTGATTCTCTTTGCTCAGAAGGAAGACAAGATTGTTCTCTCCCCAAAGTCTGTAGCCTGATATTTCACAGGCCATCAAACTCCTTTGCCTCTCCGTAAGTTACCTTTTTCCTACTGATCCTCCTGCTCCTTGAAAATCTCCTTCTCTGTCTCCTCCATGGCCTCCTCCTCCTCCACCTCTTTCTCTTATTCTTTCAGTTCCAAGCTCCCTTGACTTCACAGTCAGCTTCCTTTTTCTTTTGCCTTCTCCAGCCATAGAAATGACTTTGTTTGTACCCAGGATTTCAACAGTGGCTTCAGCATATATTACACAGCTCATGCCCCTAGCCAGGTTCCATTAGAGCGTGTTCCAGTGGCTCCATCACATGTACAATGCATTTTGAAAGAAGAATTCCTCATTTTTTCCTATAGCAGCAACTCCTCCCACCTTATCAAATTAACACAAGCTAGAATCTCGAAGCCATCTTTTTTCTTCCTGCGGCCCCATTCCAGCCAAGTGAAGGGTCTGTCCCCTATTCTCTATTTCTAACTTGGAGCCTCTTCACCTCTCTTCTGTACAATTGCTACAGATGGGTAATTCTTTCTCTTACTTTCACCTGTCCTCTCCAACAGTGCTTTCTACACATCAGGTAATCCAGGGGGGTAATGAGAGCAAAACGAAGGATTCAGGGCTGGGCTGGACAAGCACCTTGATTTTACACTGAGAGGAAACGCATGTTTAAGGACTGAGGCAGAAGAGATTTTTCAGGGAATACAGGCAGGAAGAGAAAAGGAGAGTCAGGGAGATCTTGAAAGTCAAGGAGGAGAAACAAAGAGAGTCCAAATGCTTAAGGGGGAAAAGATATTTCTTTAGCTTTGATATGTTCTGTTTTCCTACCATTTATCTTTTTATCCTATCAACAGGAGTAAGTGGTACTTAACTTTAAAGCCAAAAAATCCAATGGAGTGGTTGGCCATCTCATTCTGACTTTTAAAATTTGTTGCATCTGTCAAAGAAATGGTTCTAAAAGGATTGGCAGAGTAGGAAGTGAACACAGTGTCAAACAGATTATAAATCTAGATCCTGAGAATGGGCTAAAGTGTCTTTGAAGCAGGAATCACTATAGTATCACTCTCAATATAGCATCCTTTATAAGGTCTTATTGTGTGTATTTATCCATAATGATGATGCAAAAACATCAGGCTTCATAAACTCAGGTAGTCATTTAGATTTTCTCAGAAAGAAGAAAAATCAAAGAGGTATCTCACATAATAATATACACACTGCATCCTGAAAACAAAATATTTCTCATTTGACCACAGTTTAAAATCATTTGCAACCAAACCCAAGAAATGGCAGAACAAGTCATTTTTAAAAATTCCTGGGTACATTGAGTTTCAACACAAAGGTAATCAGCTTTGGGGAGGATTTCTATATTACAAAATGAAAGAATCTATAGTTAGAGCAGGGAATCTTTTTATATCAGCTGTGGTTTTCAACCCATTAGTGAGTTGTGAAATCAATTTAGTGGGTCATGACCAACATTTTCTTTAATGAAATGGAATAAAAATATTTTTAAATGTTAGAGTGCTGCAAAAGTTGTAAAGGTATTATTTCCACGAAAGTGTTATTTTCATAAATATATCTGCATATATGTGTACACTGTATCACAGTGTAAGAGCTATTTCTTATTCTGTATCCACGGTCTGGAAAAAGGCTGAAACAGTGATTCGGGGGCAGTACAGCCTTCTATTTATGAAAAAAAACTTAATGCAGAAAATGCATTAAATTATGCTGTCTCACATCGTCCTACCCATAGCAGAAAGAGCTGCTTTAAAATGCAACCCCAATCTCATCCTACTGAAAAGCTTTTTCACAGCGAGAGAAGCCACCAACAGAGTGAAGAGACAACCTACAACGTGGGAGAAAATGTTTGCCAGCTGTTCTTCAGACAAAGGATTACTATGGAGAACATATAAAGAACTCAAAAAAATCAGTTCTCCCAGATTTAAAGACCCAGTCAAAAAATGGGCATCTGAGATGAATATATATACTTCTTAAATGAAGAAATACAAACAGCAAATAGCTACATGAAAAAATGTTCAGGATCACTGATCATTCAAGAGATGCGAATTAAAATAACACTGAGATTCCACATTATTCCAGAAAGAATGGATAGTATCAAGAAATCAACTATTAACAAATGCTGGAGGGGCTGTAGGGAAAAAGGAACCCTCCTCCACTGTTGGTGGGAATGCAGACTGGTGCAACCACTGTGGAAATCAGTGTGGAAATTCCTCAAAAACTAAAATTGGGCCAGGTGTGGTGGAGCATGCCTGTAATCCCTGCACTTGGGAGGCCAAAGCAGGAAGATCATCACAAGTTCAAAACCAACCTGGGCTACAAAGTGAGCTCAGCCAGCCTGAACGGCATAGCGAGATCCTGTCTCCAAAAAAACAAAACAAAACAAAAACGAAACAAAACAAAACTAGGACCAGAGGTCCCATTCAACCCAGCTATTCCCCTTCTGGGTATCTTCCCAAAAGAATTAAAAAACATCATACCACAGTAATATATGTGCACCCATGTTTATAGCAGCACAGTTTATAGTAGCCAAATCTTGGAAACAACTGAAATGCCCATTGACTGAAGGATGGATCAAAAAGATGTGGTATTTTTATACAATGGAGTACTACTCAGCCACAGAGAATGGTAAACTGTACATTTTTATAGGTAAATAGATGAGAACACCTTGAGAATGTTCTCATTAGTGAAATAAATAAGACACATGTGTGAAGATATTGTTTCATTAGTGTGACAAAATGAAAGAAAAAGCATATGTATATGAACCTAAAAAATAGGTAAGATAGTTATACTACTGATTTTTCTGAAGAGGAAGATTTGTACTGTTACTGTTCAGACAATTGAAGGCAGATGTCTTGTGTTCTGGGTGAATGATTTGGGAATGACAATGTACAATGTATGTACCATTGTTACCCCCTGATTGATGTACTTTAAAATTTTGTTGTAGTTTTTCTTCTTCTTTTTGTTTGAATATGATGGATATAAAAAAAAATATTTGAAAGGAAAAATAAATAAGTAAATAAATAAGCAAAAATACCTTTTCTGCTCTATCTGTAGGTCAAGTCTTAAACTAGTGATTCTCAAAATACTGTCTCTGGGCACCCCACGACTCTTTCAAGGGAGTCTGCAACTTTAATGCTATTTTTTATGATAAGACTGGGATTTTATTTACTTTTTTGCTATGCTAGCACCTGCATTGGTGGGAGCAAAGGCAAACGCAGCGAAAGCTCCTGAGAAACATAGGGGAAACTCACACCCCGTGAAGCGGCTGTCCAGATTGCATCAGCGGTCAGTGCATGGGCCACTGCAGGGTACCCCAGATTTTTCTTAAAGTGCTGATTCGCTTAACAATGACAATAGTAAAACAGTAAAAAAGAAATTGTTCAGTTTTTTGTTTTTGTTTTGTTTGTTTTTTCCTTAAGACAGGGTCTCACTATATAGTTCAGGCTGGCCTTGAGCTCACTTTGTATTCCAGGCTGGCCTTGAACTTGTAAGGGTCTTGCTGCCTCAGCCTCCCAAGTGCTGGGATTATAGGTGTGCACCACTACGCCCTAAATTGTTGTTTTTTAAATGCTGACCCTGGGGTACATAGCACCTCGAGAATCTGTGTGAGGAAATGAGAAAGTCTCATAAAGACCCCAGTGTATACTGGTTGTGATTGGAAAATCATGTATGTGACAATTTAGATTGTAAGCTAACCTAGTTACTTTTTTATGAAACTCCATTTTTACTTGAAAACAAACCGTGGCTATTCAGATATGAATATTTGGCAGACATTTCCCCTAAAATGAACAAAATGAGAATATCACTTCAAGGAAAACATTTGAAAGTATTTATTGCCAATAATAAAAGTCCAGCTTTCAAGTGAAAACAAGAGTCTGAGAAGGCTGGACAGCACACCAATACTTAAAGAATTTATGATGAAATCGGTGGTGATATTAACAAAAGTGATTATTTGACACTGAAATGTGTCAGCCTCTGGAAGAACTGCATCATTCAATGAACTGATGTTTTTCAAACAACCAAAGCACCAATGCTTGACACTAGTACCAGACTGACCAGTGGATTTTAATGCCATGGACTATAGGCAGAAAGCATTCACATAGTTCCAGGAACCCACCTTTGAAAACAACTAGTTGTTGAGTTTTGGTGTCAAATCAAAAAGGAATAACCACAATTATCTAGAAAGGATGTTAAAATACTCCTCTCTGTTCCAGTTACAGATTTGTGTGAGGTCAAATTTTCTTCATCTAACTTCAACCAAAACAATGTATCACATCAGATTGGATGCAAAAGCAGACATGAGACCACAGCTGTTTTCCATTAAACCAGACATTAAAGAAACTTATAAAAATGTAAAACAATGCCACTCTCCTCACTAATATTTTCATTAAAATACATTATTTATATTATTATGTAATGGGCTTGTGATTTTAATGAAGAAATAAATTTACATTTTTTTCTTAACTTTAATTCTAATTCAACAAACATAGACTAGATATAATCAATGTAAACAAAAGATCCCTGGGGCTTTTCAATCCTTTTTCAGGGTATGAAGAGGTCCCAAGACCAAAATATTTGAAAACTATTTTCCTACCAAACACACTTTCCTATCTTCAATTCCTCTTATTGAAGGAATTGATTTTTTTTAAATCACCAAATCTAAAACTATGAATTATGTTAAATCTCTAAGTCAACAATCAACTGGACTGCTCAAGAAAAGCTTATTAGCAGGCATAGCTCAGGCATATTTGAAGCCATTTCTGAGTTTAAAAAATACATTTCCTGGAGGAACTAAAGATGGCCAATCAGTGAGCAACGAAATACAAAACCTCCCGGGAGAAACAACTCATATGGCAGAATAAAACATCCTGGAGAGATTCAGACAGAGGGAGATGGATCCTCCTGACACAGGAAGAAATTAAAATGTAAAAAATCTCGTGAAAAACACAGTCTCAGGGCTACAATTGGAACAGTTAAAATTACTGGAGACAGCATTTTCACTGCAACCCACCAAGTTTGCACCAGCCTGAATTCACAAATTTGTGCCAGCCACCAGAGCCACCCAAACTCGTTCTCGCCTCCACTCACAGGAGCCACAGCTGCGCTGAAGTCAGGGTTGGTGAGCCCAACAGAGAGCGGAGCTGGCAAAGGGACCTTCATTAATCCATGGTCAGTGCTGGGAATGAGACCCACCCACCACGGGAAGGGTGCAATCAAATGGGCGACATGTTGGAATCGGACAGGAGGAGCCTGAACTGGGAATAACAGTGACTTCAGTTGGTTGCTTCCTCCCCAGAGCAGATTCTTGGGATTTGCTTGGACTGGGTTGTGCTCCTGGCCAGGACCCAAAGAGCCATCCCAAATCGATTCCCTGTGCCTAGCATGCACTAACTGGGTGAAGGCCCCTGAAGTTTGGCTGGTCCGGTGGAGAGGGGCAGGCAAACACAGCCACTGCTTACACCTCAGTGACAAGAGCAGGCAGGAGAGGGTGGAGGTCCCTCACCAGCGTGCTTCAGAGAAAACGTGGCCAACAGGGAAGGGGGCTGGGACCTCCACTGTATACCTGTGTGGAGGAAGCCAGGACCATGACAAGAGAGAGAGGCAAGAGGAGGTCCCCAACCCAGAACCCTGAGAGCACTGATCCAGGAGAGAGAAAAACAAGGGAGACTGAGGGCGGCAAACATGCAACATCAGACATGGCTTCAATAGACATTAAGAGATATCTTCAGGACCTTGTAGATGAGCCCAAAACTGAAATATTAAATCAGGTAAAGCAAGATATGAGTAGACTAATAAAAGAAATGCTAAGCATCTATCAGGAAGACATAGACAGAAGAAGGGAGGAACACAAAAAAAGGAGAGAAACATTCGATAAAGAATATAAAGAAAATATAGAATACATGAAGCAGAGTCAAAGAGACTACCAGGAAATTAAAAACTCCACTTAAGGCTGGCAAAACTCCTTAAAAGAAACTAAGGATAGACTATCAATACTTGAAGACAAGTTTTCAATCTGCGATCATGAAAGGAAAGATCTCTTAAAAATAACAAGGAAACAGGCAGTAACAATACAAAGGCTAGAAGACAACAAAAGAATCTATAATTTAAGAATAAGAAATGTAAACAAAGAAGCAGGAATACAAACAGGTGAATTACAAAGGCTATTCACAGAAATAATTAAGGAAAACTTCCCAAGCATGGGAAAAGAAAATGACGTGCGGTTATGTGAGGCATACAGAACTCCAGCCACCTACAACCAAAACAGAGCTACACCCAGACATATAATAATCAAGATACCAGAAATTCAATATAAAAACAGAATATTAAAAGCCATCAGAGAAAAGAAACAGATTACCTATAAAGGTAAGCCCATCAAGATCACGGCAGGCTTCTCGACACAGACCATCAGATCAAGAAGAGCTTGGAGTGAAGTATTCCAAGCCCTGAAAGAAAATAACCTCCAGCCCAGATTGATGTACCCTGCAAAGCTGTCATTAGAAATTAATGGGGAAACAAGATGCTTCCGTAGCAAAGAGGAACTGGGGGAATTTGTGACCAAAATCCAACCCTACAGAAAATACTGAAGTACATTCTAGAGAGAGAAAAAAAAAAATACCAGGATTTTAGGAACAGTTGCAGAAAGGCCTCAGTGCATTGGGCCAGCAGTAGAATGAAGGAGAAAAGTAGACAAACAAAGGCAGAAAAATAGCATAGCAGAAATCAGGCAGAGAAGGATGGCTAGACTCTCTAACATAGATGGCCTTGATACACTATATTGTTAATAGTGAACCAGGATTTAAAACCCACATTACTCACACCACTCTGCTTAGATGTATTATATTCTGTTTCAGTCATTCTACCTGTACTAGATTTGAGGGCATAGACAGTTATCCTGAAAATAACAGGATATAGTATAGTAATCATCCTTAATTTCCTATTAACTTAATCTAAAGCTCTGTATAACCTACACTGTTTTACCATGACTGATCGTAATCAAATCTGGTTTGTTAGATTGCTGTTTTTTATTGATAGATTTTATTCAAAGCTGTTATGATTGATAGTATCAAGTCTGAGAGTATAGGCAACTGCACTGAAGATGACAAGATTCACTAGAGTATCCTCTATGGTTTGAGTATTACCTGCCTTTGAAGTTTTATACTGTCTACAATGTTTTTTTACTAATATTGTTATGTACTGCTCTATTCAATTATATTGTTATATTCAATTATGCCTGATGATACAGACAATTCTATTGAAGATAATAAGAAACAACACAGTAATCATTGTAGATCACCTTGTACTGTGGTTTTATATGACTTTTTGGTTTCAGGTTTTTATAGGAATTTGTTTTGTTTTGTCTTGCTATGTTTTGTTTTTCCCTCTAATACAGAAAGGATAGAAATACATGTAGAGACTCATGCATGCATAGCTGTTTACAGTCTTACTGTTTGAATATCTACTCTTATGCTTTAATTTTGTAACTTGAACAACTATTTCTAAGAGGACAATATGTAATTTATCAACTAGTGATTTCTTACTGTTTATCTTTTTTTTTGAAATTCTGTATTATCTCTACCCTTTACATGGTTTTTTTTTCCTCTTTAAATAAAAATTATTTTTTTTAATTTAAAAAATACATTTCCTAACTGAGGGATATTTAAGTGACTTGTCACATGGCAGGTAAGGATGACATAGGGCCCAAAAAAACCCTTAATGTTTTCTCACTTGCTGATTGTGAGGTTAGTGTCTTCTCTTCTAATTACTATACTATCAGACATAAACTTTACCCGTCAACAAGCTCCATGATTCTAACATAACACTTACCCAGCCTGAGACATGTATCACACTTGAGGCAAAATGCCCACCATTGAGAGCTCTTCCTGATTATAAGCCAACAAGAGAACCAGCTCCCCCACCCCGTGCCCCAGAACACCCCAGAGCAGACGTTTGCCTGAAGTGAAAGTTCCTATGAAATCAACATGACTTAATTACATTCATCACACTGAAGAATCAAATTCTATGCCAATGATACATGGCACTTGGAGCTTATTTTGCAAACATTAACTAATTAATCTGCAAAACCATCCCTGAGAGGCAAGGCATAATGATATATGAGCTGACAACCTAATTATGTCTACTTATTCATAAGATTTCCACCATCCAAGTGTTTTTCTATTGCCAGTTCAGGGAAGTGGGCCTGCTAAATTCTTAAATCAGATGTGGAAATCAACTATCTGTTACTCCATCCACAATTCTCTTGCCACAAGGTACTTGAATATTGTTTGGAACAGATTGACCTGAACAATGTTCTGCAGAACAGCACATAGAAACTAGAGCCCCAAACTTTAATCAAGTGCTGAATCTGTATGTCTCCATCTTAAATACATTATGCCTATTTCCCCCCCAAGTAATTCTGGTCCTGACCCCCAAATACTTTGATTAGTTTTGCCATACTGTTTTCTCATCTTTCTCTAATACCTTTTCCATATAAAGACACTCACAGGCATAGGCACCCATGCAGTTTCTTTACTCCACTTTTTGTAATCAAAAGACCAAAGTTGGCTTCTCTGTGTTTCCTTCCCATTTTCTCTCTGTCTCTCTCAGGTCCTTCTCACATCGCCTCCAGCTCTTAGCATTGCCTCATGTCTCATTCCAAGTGAAATTCAATTATGTTTCTTCTGCTAATTCCATGTTGGCTTCTAACTTTTATCTTTAGCAGCAAGGTGGACTGTTAAAGTGCATGCCATATACGTTGCTAGAGGATATATGGTTACTTGGATTATTACCACTTGTGAAATAAGAAAGGATAAAATGATATTTAAGAATGCACAGAGTGTGTCCAAAATGGGAAATAAACAATTCTTAAGAGAGCTACATTACAGTTTTCTGGAGAAGCAGAACTAATAGGATGTGTGTATGTTTGCATTTCTATTTGTGTGGGGGGAGGGTATTAGAGACAGAAAGGTTTATTTTAAGGAATTGGCTCACATGGTTGTGGGGCCTCTGAGTCTAAAATCCACAGGCCAGGCCAGGAGTCTGAAGATTCTGTTGTGGTCTTGAGTCTGACAGCCATTTAGAGGTTGAATTCTCTCTCTTCCCAGGGAGAACCTCAGTCTTTGCTTTTAGGACCTTTAACAGGTTGGATGAGATCCACCCATGTTATGGAAGGTGATCAGATTTACTCAAAGTGTACTATTTAAATGTTCATCTCATCTGAAAAGTGCCTTCTAGGCCATATCTAGACCAAAGAGTGGGGTCCCACAGCCCAGCCAAAGTGACAAATTACCCATCACAACCTACCTTATTTTATAAAACATTTGAGGTGATTGTATTTTTTTCCCATTGTTATAAACCTCCCAGCTAACAAAATACCTCTTCTATTGGGCATTTACTTACTGTTTACTTGATGGTAAAATTAATGAGTGTGTGTTTCCAATGAAGTTATGAGCTCGAAGAACAACATTTCTCTGCATTTCCTGCAACTATGGCAGTGATGTAACCCAAATTTCCCGGGGTGGTGCTGATTTGAAGTGCTCTGTTCAATTGTCACAACATGTGTCCTGATGTTTAGTTTCAGAAAACGTGGTTCCATACCTTTAACAAGCAATTGCAAGCTAAGCATGGTCATAAATCTCAATAAATACTTACTGATTGAAATGGAATTTCCAGCCAGTGGATATTTGGTTTAGAATATGACAAAATACAACTGGAGGAAATTATCATTTATTCCTCAGACACAAAAAACAATCCGGTTCTCATGTTTTAGATTTTCCATGTCCAGTTCTTAGGGTGTGGTTATAATGAATTGCTGAGCAAATATGAAGTAAGATACTCAGTAATCAAGAGTAAGTTTAAACAGTGTTGAACTTTATTTTTAGAGTGAGCAAACTTTCAGGTAATGCATCCAGGGAGGAGCTTGTGGAGAAAAGGAAAGATACAATTACAAAAATAAAAATCCCTGTTTACAGATTTTCTATGTAGGTAATAAAACATTATGCCTTCAGGTGCAGGCTTCATAAACTTTTTACATCAGAGACAGTAGAACCTAAGAATACAGGCAACATTAAGAACTGCCTTTTTTCTGGTAAGAATTATTTGGGGTTTTTCTGGACTGACCACTGACATCATTTTTCCTACTTTATAATTTGATGTGATTTTTAAGAACTGCTGGTTTTTCCAAAATGATATCTCAAAAGAGTACAAATTATACCACTTGGAATTTTGATAGCCCTGGTGAAAATTTAAAGTTATTATTTTTTTAAAAAAGAGTGATGAATTGTCTCCAGGGGAGCCAAAAAGTGCCTGCAACAAAAACCTGCAGATACTCAGTCAAAAAATTAGCAAGATTTAGTGACAGCTTGGGTATAGTGGGTGAAGATATGGGAGGAATGAAAAATGTGGTAGGAGACTGAAATTATGCTGATCTCATATTAGAGACAGAAAAATTAGGACAGAGAACCACTTTGGAATAGTTACTAGAGGACTGAGGTGCTGAGTGATATTGAACATGTTGAATTTAATTGAAACATGGAGATACCCTGTAAACAGCTGGAAATACAGAATTAAAATGCAGGTGAAAAATCAGAACCAGAGCTGAGCAGAGGTTTCCAGGATTTTTTTCCCCCAGTACTGGAGATTGAACTCAAGATGTGCTGAACAACATCTCCAGCCCTTTTTTCATTTTTTATTTTGCTTAGACAGGTTCTCACTAAGGTGCCCAACCTGGTCTCCAATTTGTGATCTTCCTGCCTCAGCCCCCTGAGTAGCTGGGATTAGAGACAGGCACTACCATACCTGGCTTCCAGGATCTTTACTATAGAATTTGAATAAAAACCAAACTATTGATCACCATGGTCCCTTTCTACCCCCACATCTGCCGCAAGCCACGGATTTATTCTCCCTGGACTCTAGCTGGGTTCAGTGATTGGCAGGCCCCTTCTGCTTTCCCAGCCATATCCGGAAGCCCATAGCCTGATTCCTACTCGGTCTTTAAGTCTCACATAGGGCATCACTTCTCTGACTTCCTTGTTACACACACATTTGCGCGCGCGCACATATTCCTGGTTACATTAGCCATTCTCCCATGATCTTACAGAGGACTTAGCATTTACTATCCTGCTTCTTTGTCTGCCCTACTCAAGTTCAAGGCCCCCAGGACAGAAATTGCATCTTCCTGTGCTTTACTCTTTCTGACTCTTTTACACATAGTCGTAAGCACTTGATAAATTGAATGAACTAATGAATTATCAAAGATGGTTGACTACAAGCAAGATCACGTTGGATACAGCTCTCTAAACGCAGGCCAGAAAGAGAAGAAGAATAGCTGCTTACTTCAAATAACAATCTTAAAAGGATTTGGAAGCATCAATTCCCCATTGAATACGTGTATCTTGTGGAATGAATGTTGAGGTATTTTGGTGTTGCGTTCTGATGTGATTTTTCTTCCAAGACAAGACAAAACACACCCGTGTGGGAGTCTGGCATGTCTTCCCAGGAGCTAGAAGAGCTGTTCTCCAGGGCTGTCACCTGGGAAAGAGGTGGGACTTCAGACTGGAAGTGAACTCAGGGCTGGGCTTGGTTAGGGTGGGAGGAAGGGAAGGGTTAATCTTGTCCTGTGGATGTGGACCTGTGCTTTTCCAAAAATCAGCCACCATATGAATGCAGCTGTTGAGCACGTGAAATGTATGAAATTCATACCATATTTCAAACTTAGTATAAAAAATTAATAATTTTTATTGATTACATGTTGACATGATATTTTAGATATAACAGATAAAATAAAAACCATTATTAAAATTAATTCACCTATTTCCTTTTCCTTTTTTACATGGCTACTGAAACATTTAAAATGGTGTGTGTCTTACATTATATTTCTAATGGACAGCTCTAGACTTAAAACAAAATTGAGATACCTTCAAATATCCTCCTGAGTAGACTGGAAAGGCAGCAAATGGAACAAACCAGAAATCCAGAGGACTAAGCCATTTCTTGTGAAGGGAGAATGATTTGTAAGTAGCTCTGTCTTGTTTGCACCATTAAGTAAGGTTTTCTTTCTGGTGCTGCTATGTGCTAGGTATTGGGGCTGCAGGAAAAAGCAGGAGAAGGTGGTCCTGCCTTCATCAATTTTGTTATCTAGCTAAGTGATTTTGTCCCTCTCCCCTACTAAGACATTTTCCTTTTATTACTTCCCACATTGGAGGAAAAAGCACTGGTGCAGGAAGCACAACATATGTGATTATTATTTGCATGGATTGAAGACTTGTTCCTTGAGGTGACACTATGGAGAGGGGATGGGACATTTGAGAGGTGCAGCCTAGTGGGAGATCTGGAGGTCACTGGAATATGTCCTTCAAGGGGAGCCCAGAGTCTCAGCCCTTCCTCTCTTTTTGCTTCCTACATCATCATATAAGCAGCTTGGCTCTGGCACATGTTCCCACCACATGTGCTGCTCACACAGGCCCAAGAGAATGGCTCAATCAGGGACTGGCCCCTCCAACACTGCAAAGCAAAATAAGCCTCTTCTTTTTATAAGTTAATCATCTCGGATATTTGGTAAAAGTAATAAAAACCAGCTAACACATTATTTCTATTTGTTTTTTATGGTGATGAAATGCATGTTGACTCTGTGTCAGGCATAACTAAGCACTTCTAATTCTGTGGAATCCTTATGAATCACCCTACAAAGCAGGAATATTATAATTCCTATAAAGAGGAGGAAATTGGGTCATGGGGAAGAACTTGTCCAGGGTGAAAAACTGATCAGAGACAGAGCACATGTTATCAAAAGTTTCCCTGCTGTCTTTATCAGCTAAGACACACAAGTGCTGTGAATGCAAAAGTGAGGAAAAACAGGATAAAAACACCATGGGTTCCGTGCAGGGGAAACCTGGTCTGCCGGATGCTGTGTGCCCGCACTCACCACCACGCACTACGCTCTTTCCCTGCAGAGAATCATAGTTGGCTCCAGTTGAAATTTAGTACCTTCTCAAGCTTTTCTGTGTTCCCTTAAGTAAATGGGAGAATAAAATTGTTTGCTGCAATATGAAGATACAATTCTTACAGACCCCCACTTCAGGATTGGGAGCTTTGTAAATGACCATCTAGACCAAACCTCTCACTTCACAAAAGAGAAAACAAGGCCTAGAGAGGTAAAAGGGCCTTCCCAGGGTCACAAGCTGGTTTGCAGCAGAGCCAGCACTGAAGCATCTATAGTGTCTCACAGCCTGTGGCTGTATTCATAGCCACATGCACCCCTGGAACAGAAAGGTAGCCTGAGGACATTCAGGACAGCCTGCAGTGGGGGTGGGAGGCTTTCCCTATCCTGTAGGTGATGGCTTCTATCACATACCCGATTCCCCCATGCCGAGCTCAAAGAGTCACAGCACTGAGAGAAAATCAGAATTTTCGGTCTTCACCATCTAAGACACTGTGGATCCAGAGAAAGGTGTTTCTGTGAGGGTGTTTCTACATACGGTAAGATCCGCAGCCACAGGGTGTCCCCTCATTAACACGGGGGACCTGATCCATCTATTGAAGACCCAAGCAAGACAAAAAGGCCAAAACACATGGAATTGCTTCTGTCTGACTACTAGAGCCACGACATTGTCTTTTCCTACCTTCAGCCCTGCATTGAAAAAACAGCTCTTCTTGGATCTTAAGCCTGTCTGCCTTTGAGCTCTCCTGGTTTTCAGGCTTTCAGAATTGGACTGAAAGTATACCATTGCTCTTGTGGTCTCTAGCCTGCTAACTGTGGGTCTCTGTAATAATGTGGGCCAATTCTTTATAATAAATATCTATCTATCTATCTATCTATCTATCTATCTCTCTATCTATCTATGTATCTCTCATCTGTCATCTATTTTCTGTCTATCTACCCTTTTGGCTCTGCTTCTTTGGAGAACCCCAACTAATATACCCACTCGGTAGACCAGTAATGATGAACCTTTCAGAGCATTCAGCAGGACAAACAACTTCTGTGGCACGCATGCGGTTGGTTCACCATCACCCCTAGGTGTCTTAATTGAATAGCAGAAGCTCTGACTCAAGCTCAAACAGACAATGAATATTAGATAAGTAATTCAGCTTCTCTGGGTTGAACTTTTTCCTTTGTAAAAATGCAAATTCTAAAAATGAAAATATTCTGCCTATTTTATAAAGCTTTAGTGAGGATCAAGTGAAATAACAGGAGTAAGGATATTTGTAAACTCACAAACAGAAGGGCGAGGTATACAGGAAATCCTCTTGACTGGATACATGACTATTTGCCAGCCCTATGCTTTTCACTTCAGAACATTTTTTATTTAGCAATTGCAGTCAAAATGTGTCATCAGCTTAAATACTCTATTTCTAAAATTAAAGTCCTTATCTCATTTCCCTCAATACTTTCTCAAATTCAGTACCAACCTTATTAGTAACAAATCTACTTCATAGTAAGATTAGAAGAACAACTTTACTCCTCCCCCATCCGCCCATATTCTTACTATAACAAATACTCCTTTGGGTTAAGAACTTGTACCAAGAGAATCCACTTAGAGAAGAAGCTCAGTTGGGTTAATACCTTGGTACTGATGCTTGCCCAGGTTCTTCTTTAAAAGTCGAGTGCAAAGAGACAAGAAATGAGATGCTCTGATGGGGTGGGCTCGGCAGAGAGGCAGCAGGGGGGTGTTTGGGGAGGGCTGGCCAGGGTGCAGCTAGCTTCCTGGAGCCTCTCTACTCAGAAGCCAGTGAAGTCAAGTGGGACAGGCTGCAGGGGAATAGGGAGAGAGACTTTGAAAGAAGTCAAGAAAAGGTCAGAGTCTGACAGGCTGGGAGGTGTGGGCACTAGTTTAAGATTTTGTCAACTGAATGTTTGTGTTTAGGGTTGGCTCTGTGCTTATTTCTCCAGGCCTGTGACCAGATACTCTTATCTTCACGACCCTCCCTTGACCTCACCCACCTCCCTCGAGTGATCCCTCACTAAACTCTGCTGTTTCAAATTCCACATTGCTTAGATCCTGCCTTCATGTTTGGTTCCCAAAGACATAACTCTGCCCCAGGCCCTGAGTGTCACACCAGGACAGAGTTTGGCCTCTCAAGCCTGGTTCCGCCCTCTAGGATTCACCCCAGCTCCGAGAATCAGCTTCGAGTGTAGTCTGATCCAAATATTTCCTCTCCCTCCTGTGACTTCAGAGTGAACCCAAATAAACTCCTGCTTCTCCCCTATCTTGGTTCCTAAACTACTTCTTATCTAAGGTGCTTTTAAATAATAATTGACATTCCTATCCTGAATTCAACCACTTTGAAAGTATCATCCTTATGTATAATCTGTCTGTCACCCTAAAGCTCAACTGAAACTGCTCAGGAAGAGATCACCAATAACCCCCACACCCCACATACACCTTATTGCCAAAACCAATAGCACACGCTGTCTTTCTCTATCAAAATCTCAGTGGCTTTTAACACCCAAAACTTATTTATTTATTAATTTTTGTCCAGAAGTCTACAAGGACAGATGTGGCTATGTGGAGAACAGTAGGAACTGCCTTCCAGTTTGCGTCATAGGTTTCTTTGTTCTCCCTGGATAGTGGCTACCTGGACATTGTATTCTCAGGAAAAGGCCCAGGACCACACGGCAAGAAGAACAAGGGATATCTCTGAAGGTCTTGACCAGAACTGTCACACTGTCACTCCATCCACACTCCCATTGGCCAAAGCGTCCACAGGGCCAAGTCCAACATCACTACTTCGTAGATGCCTCCAGTGGGAAGAACTGAGGTTACTGAGCTCTGGGTGAAGGTTATAATGCAAATATTCACATATGTAGGGTGGGAAGAACCAGGAGCAGTGTGGCTCCATCTGCTCATACCTTTACTTCATGAACCCAGGTTCTAAAGATAGACACCAGGAGCCGCTGTGGCTGTGACACCCTTGCGGGGTATAGTGAAGAAGCCCATAGCCCAGGATCAGGCTCCTGGGCCCGGTGGCCTAGCTCCGTCATGACCTCCTAGCTTTTAGATGAGTTAATGAATGTCCCTTCGGTTTTCGGACCCTGTCACTCACATGCTAGAAAACCTGGCAAATGTATTCTCTGACCTCTAAAGTGGTCATTATTGACCCAGTGCTCTGTACTCAGCTCTTCTCTCTCTAGAATAGGAGTTCACAAACTGTAGTCCGTGAGCCAAAACTCAAGCCATCCTTTTGTGTTTTAAATAAAGTTTTATTGGAACACAGTCATATATATGCATTTACTCATATGTTATCTGTGGCTGCTTTCACACTGCAGTGGCAGAGTAGTTGTGACAGAGACCATATGGCTCACAAAACTTGAAATATTTACTATCTAGCCCTTTACAGAAGAAGATTGCTAACCACTCTAAAAGATGTTGGCCATATGTTCTCCCCAGCCAATCTCAGACACTTGCATGCTGTCAACTTGCAAATCCATCTCATGGGCCCTGCCTTCATCTTGCACCTTCGGGTACCCAGCACATTCTTTTCTGCTCAGATGCTCCATCAGCTCCCCAAATTCAGTATCAAATTCAAACTGAACTCACCCTTTCCCTTAAATTGGGCTTTCCCCACCTCACCCCCAACCTATGGTGCTGCTTTTATACCCAGGTGCCACAGCTAGATGACATCTTAGACCCTTATTCCTCATCCCTGCCCCACCAGTAGGCTTCTGCCAGTTTCCTTTCTTGGCATTTCTTCAGTCTCTCTCCTTGTCTCCCTCCTTTCTCATGCATCTTCACTCGAGCCTCATCACACTCCTAACTTTCTTCTCTATCTCCCTCGTGTTTCTACAATGAAACCCCAGCTGCCCACAGCAAGGGATCTGCCCCAACACCTAGCTGGTCCTGCTGCTTCCCCATTAAGACTTAAGCCCAGCCTTGCTAACCCAGCACACAAAACCCCTCAGTGTCCTGGCCCTGCTGTCCCCCGTGTTTAAGGGTACATGGTCAGCATTCTGGATTGCGGGTTCCACATCCTTGGAATCAACCAACTATGGGTTGAAAATATTTGGGGACAAGGGATTGCGTATGTACTGAGCACGTATTGAACTTTTTTTTTTTTCTTGTCATTCCTTAAACCAGCAGGAACTGGAGACCATTTTCATGGAAGAGAATTTTTCCACACATGTAGGGAGGGGATGGCTGTGGGTTGTGTCAAAGGAGCTCCCACCTTAAATTCCTTCCCATATGCTGCTCATAGTAAGGTTCATTCTCCTATGAGTCTGGCACCACCCTGATCTGACAGGAGACACAGCTCAGGCAGTGATTCGGGAAACGGAGAGCAGACGTAAATACAGACAAATATTCATTCGCCCACCCATCACTTATCTCCTGCTGCTCTGTGGCCCAGGGATTGAAAACTCCCCCTCCCCCAAAAATTACAGTATAACTAACTGTTTATAGAAAACTTCTATTGTATTAGGCATTATGAGTAATGCAGAGGTAATTTACAGTATACTGGAGGGTGAGCATATGTTACATACAAACATTGCACCATTTTATATAAAGAACTTGAGCATCCTTTGAGTTTGGTATCAGCAGGGTCCTAGAACCAATCCTCTTTGGACATCAAGACATCTGAATCTCGTCTCACCTGACAGCTATGCAATTGCTGCACGTGGATCCATGCGGACTCTGGTTTCCTTTGCCTCTGTGTCTGTACTTGTGCCTGTCCTTCTCCTGGCCCTAAGCAGCTCTACCTCCCTCTTTGTTTTGCCCACTCATCTCAGGATGTACTGCAGCTACCACCCCTTCTAGGTAGAGTTCCCAGCAGCACCTGCTCTCTCAATCTACATATGCAAATTCTGGTCCTGGGTTGCTGGCCCAAAGTAATAGGCATTGGTAAACTAAACTGAAGTACAAGGTGTTTTTCATTCACATTATCTACCTAATGTGCACAAAAACCTCTGAGATAATTATTATTGTTCGTACTTTATAAATTAGGAAACTAATTCTCAGAGAATTTGCCGAGCATCATGCAGTGGACAAGAGAGCACAGTACTTAATCAGGTCTACCACTCTTGAACTTTTGAAATTTCTGACTACAAACCCTGTGTTTTTACTGGGTTAATCTTTCATATTCATTATGAAATACACTTACAAAGGAACCTATATGACATAAATGTGTATCTTCAAAATAATAAAATGATACCCTATCTAACTCATGACCAAATTTATAAAATAGAACGTGACCAATTTTTGCATTTACCCAATATGCAAAGTTTGTTTTTATTTTCCTTTTCTTTTCTTTAGGTTTTCCCATATATAGATCTACTCCTAAACATTGCATTATCTAATTTCATATGTGTCTGAATCATATTGTATATAAACTCCTATGGATTTGCTTTTAAAACCCAGCACTGTGTTTGTGGGGTTCATGCATGTTGGTGTGAGCACCACGTATCTGAAGTTCAGGCAGTTGCATCGCCCTTACACCACTCTACTGTATAAGCATATCAGACTCAGTTGACCATTATTCCTGTTGGACACTTGGGCTGTTTCTGGGGTTTTCTTTGCTTGCTTGCTTGCTTGCTTGCTCGCTTGCTTGGGGGGAAGTGTGCTATTATGAAAGTGCTATTATGCTTGTACATCTCTCCTACAGTCTCTGTATAAGAGTATCTCTGGAGATCTACCTAAGAGTCAAATTCACATGCATATCTTCATTTTATAAAATGTTATGATTTTTTCTTATGAAAAGTGCCTATTTATATTTCTTCCTGTTTTTCCACTGGGTTCTCTGATTTTTTCTTATTAATCCACAAGAGTTATTCATGTATTCTGGATGCGACTCTGTCAGTCATCTGTGTGACAAGGATTCTTGGTTTATGACTTATCTTTTCACTTTTTATGGTGTCAATGTATAAAAGTTCTAAATTTGTTTTATTTGCACTTACCAATGTTGTCACTGTGCTTTGGGGTTTTTTTTGTTTTGTTTTGTTTTTGTATTTGTCTAAGGAATCTTTTCCTCATGGAAGGCTAGTACTTACTAATTACTTTCTATGTTTTGGGTACTTGTGATCTCCCTTTTACAGATGATGAGCAAATGCCTCAGAGAAATTAAGCAAATAGATCAACACTGCACAGCAAACAAGCAGTGCAGTCAGAATAGAGCACAGGAGGTCTGCCTTTATTATTTTTGCTCTAACAACTGGCAAACCACCTCTGTAGAGATTGCCTCATGTGTTATTCTAAAGCTTCTAAAGACCTAAAGTTTTGACATTCTCATTAAAGTCTCTCATCTTGTGTCTGATGTGAGACACCTGAATTCCTCTTTACCTTAGCCCCTGCTCTCCTGTGCATGTTTGCTTAGAAAACAATCACAACCTTCTTTCTTTTCCCCGCTAGGCAGCAATTTTCCTTCCTCAAAGGCCTCTTTTTCATTTGTGAAATTCTTATTGTAACAACTAGGGGAGACTGATTCTTGCTAATTTTTTTTTTTTTTTAAAGACAGAGTCTAGCTACATTTTCCAGGGTGGCCTTGCACTCTTAATGATCCTCCTGGCTCAGCCTCTAGAGGACTGAGATTACAAGCATGTGCCACCACACCCAGCTAAAGATGAACCTTTAAAAGTTTCATTAATGCTGAAAGTGTATGGTCCCTAGCAAGGTAGGCAGAATATAATCCTGTTCTCCAAGTTCATGGCGAAGTCCAGCTTCAAATGATGTGTCACCAGAAAAGAACACTTCAAATTAACTGAGGAAGACAAATTTCCATATTGCTGAGGGCAGGAGGTTGATCAAATGCTTGGCATCCTGCAGAGGGAACAGGATATCCCCGGAGAAAGGCAGGGGCCTTCACGAAGCAGGAACAGTCTCCGCAGCCGCGCCCACAAGGCTGGGACTAAAATAGTTCTCTCAGCACTCTTGCCGCCTCCTTGTGAACTGTGTGGGAAGGGACTCTGGTCACGAATTGTTCATTTCAACCACCCACACTCACTAGGACAGCGGCAGCAATGGCAGTGGCATCTTGGAATCTGTTGGAAAACACGACGTAGGCTCTACATCACATCTTTTCTGTACCAAAAATCATCTTCTTCCAAATTAGAGGTTTTCAACAAGTATAAAGAAACTGAAAAATGTTTTTTTTTTAAAGTTAAAAAATCAAATGGGAACAAGCTGAGTGTAGCAGACTACAGGGGCCAGATCATAAAGTGTGTCAGATGTCAGGTTTAGAATGTGTGAATTTTATGGTATCAATAGGGAGGATTCGAGGCATTTTAAACAGGAAAGTAACATGATCGGTTTAGTAAATTGTGTGTGTATGACTTCTACAATCTGGCTCATAGAAAACACTAAGGAGGGACTGTGCCAGGTGCTGCTGGTTCCCTCTACCAGCCTCACTCTACTCTTGTTCTTCCTGGCTGACAGAGTTCACAGCAACTCTCAAGGCTCAAAATGCCCAAGAATCACTTTCCCAGCATACCTTGCAGGTAGAACATGGGCACATGACCCACCCTTGGCCAATGAGATGTGAGAGGGAAAGCTGCTAAGAGAATTGTGGACATTTTCCTTTCCAATCTCTCAGGTATGACAGAGCAGAAAAATGGACATGACAACGGCATAAACCCACCTAGAGAAACATTTCCTCTGAAATAAAAGTTTTTTGTTGTTTAAGACACTTTTGTTGATAGTCTATTACTTGCACCCTAAAGTATATCAAGAGAAAGAAGCATTTAATTAAGCCACCAACACAAATTAATGTGATGTTACAGGAAATATCACAAATAGACTCTTTCACCAGGTGTGGCGGTGCACTCCTATAACTCCAGCACTTGAGAGTCTGAGCCCACATAGTGAGTTCAAGGCCAGCCTGAACTGCACAGTGAGATCCTGTCTCAAAAACAAACAAAAACAAAGAGACTTTTGTCCTCTAGATATTTATTTGAAATAAATCGCCTCTTAAAATTAGGAACAGTTAATCACTACTAAATGTTCATTGAACATTTTAGTTGCCTAAGAAAGAAAGTACACAACTTCTAAGATGACTTGTTTCATCTGTAACTCAAATGACTTGTTTCTCACTTTCTTCTCTCATTTACACATTTCTCAATGTGCAATCACAGCCTTCCTTCCCTGTTCCCTGCTAGACAGCAAATCTCTTTGCTCAAGTCTCTTTTTCATGAAGTTATGAAGTCAAAGTATATTATTTAAGAAGAATCTCAGCACAGTGTACACAAAAGAATTCCAAGTCTCAATGCTTTGGGCAACAATGTAAAATCACAGAGCACAGAATTCTCAAAGGAAAGGAGCCCTTTCAGGTCAGCAGGGAACTAACATAGAACCTGAAAACAGGTAAAACCAGAACTTCTGGTTACAATTCTCAGGATCGTTTATAACTTGTGTCTCCCATTCCAAATTTTTATATATGGTACCTGGCAAGTGTTGAGTTTCCTCAGTTCCTATATGAAGGAAACCCTGCCCTGTCCCAGATACCCAACGGGGTCTTGTAGCTTCCACTCAAGAGACCTTTCTAAGAATCTCGCAAGAGTAGGCACTGAGGTTTAGCTGCAGAGATCTTTATTCTAGTCATTCGCGTATTTTTGGTACCCCCATGACTTTTCCAGACGCAAACAATGTTAAATCTATATATGACACATCCGAACATGACAGAACTGGACTGGCCAGGTACACACAGGCAAAGGCAGCTGCTTTGTGTTACCTGGTGGTTTCTTTCCCGCCCATTTACTTGGGCAAGTGTTTGTAAGCACACGCACTCTGGGGCGGGCATCGCGAGGCGGCCAGGTGTGGCCAGGCTGGTGCGCACCGCCAGCACAGACGCGCGGGGGCTCCCGAGGGCCGGCGCAGGGCTCGCCACCTGCGGCCACGGCGGGGCGGGTACCAGGTGGCTTCGCCGGGCCAGCAGGAAGTGGCGGCGCGCGGCCTGCAGACGCGGACGCGGTACTGCCCGGCGCCCAGCAGACCCGATGGCGGCGCTGGAGCGCGCGGGCCCCGGGGACGCTGCTGCGGCTGCCCTGGATGAGCTGTCCCGGAACCTGTCCTACTGGGCGCCAGGGCCGGGCAATGGCTCGCTGTCGGGCGCCTGGTACCGCAGGAACCAGGTAAGGCCGCAGCCGGGGCGGGACCCTTGGCTCCAGCGCCTCCATGCCCAGCCCAGAACTCGGGGCCACCCGGGTGGGAGGAGCTGGCGGGCGATGTCACCGTGCACTGGTCATAGCGGGGACCCCGGCTTCCTCGGCTGCAGGGCGAGAGCGCGCGGTCTGCGGCCGGCCGGGCCCCTGCAGATTCATTGCTGGGCCTATGCGTGCGTCCCTCTCCAGGCGGAGCCAGCCCTCATCTCCCAGAAGGATTCTAGGGATGTGAGGTGAATTTCCACCCATTTTTCCCCAAGGATCCTTTTCCAGTACAAAACTTTAAAAAAAGTAACATTGTTCCCCGAAGCAGGAAATCCTGAAAGGCAGCCGCGCCAGCCGTGGGCAGATGCGCTCCGGGTCCCCAGGGTCTCCGAGAGCGCTTCCATTTCCGTGCGGTGACTCTGGCATTCTCAGGTTGCAGCCGGCGTGACTCTCTCGCTCTTCATTGCCAGCCCTTTGGGAAAACATTGTTAACCTAAACATCACCAGTTTACGCTGGAAATATACATCGAACGAGATCAAAGGGGACTGGAGAAATCCATTTATTTTTGGCTGAGTGTCACATCAGAAAAAAATTCTGGCCCAGCCTCCTCCCTAGCAGTATTTATGGTCTTTCAAGTGGGGGCGAGTGAGCTTGATGCGGTAGATCCAGGCTTCCTTCTGTTTTCATAAATGTGTTACTTTGTTCTTATTCTTTAGCAAAACCATGGGTCTTTTTATTTCACAAAAATACAATCATAAAATATCAGTTGGTGTTGGTCTAAGTGGGGGATCTTAACCAGAATCAAAGGTTTAGATTCTTTTTATGTTTGAAAAGTGCTTTGAATGTTAGTTTCTGAACTCAAATGACAATTTATTTTTACAAAGAATAAATATACATATCCACCTTACAAGTTTTCAGCAGAAGGGAGAGTATTGTTTCAAGTCTGTTTTACCACAAAAGATACTGAAATAGAAAAAAGTGGAGAGACCAAAAGACTTATCCTGTATCTCCTTCCGCCCACAGGAATTACAAAGAAGAGAATCACTTTTTATGGGAACGTCTTTGAGTGCATCTGTTATGCTGTGCTTACACTAGAGGCATTCCCCATAAAAGTGTCTGAATTATACCCCCTTGGTAAATATACTCAGTTAGTAACTGTCACCTACCACGGCATCATCCAAACAGAGGAAAACATTGTTGTCACAGTGGAAATCTCTGCAGTCATTAGTTTTCTTTAACATTTCCTGGAATTCTTGATCGTTTTGGCTCTCTGATACCCGAAAACAGATTATCGTGTGACATAAATGTGAGGCAAATAAGGTTTGCAAAGCTGAACTTGTCTTTGACAGTGCACATTTGCACATGTTGGAAGGGTGGATTCAGAATATGCTAATGGAGATCAGTGAGCTGGCATCTAAACTATTGATTGTTTAAGATAAAACTACACCAGCCTTTTCTGTCATTGTGCAAATTTAGACCATCTTATGAGACTGTGGTGTTTATTCTTTTAGTTATTGCTAAAAAGGTAATTGCAGTACTTTTGATTTAAGCAAAAGTAAAAATTGGGCTTTTAATCCATTCAGTAAGTATTTTATTGAGTGCCTCTAGAGTTGGTCAGGCCAATAAAAATAAAATGGAGTCCAATTTTTATTTTATTTTATTTTTGACACTAACTGAAATTGTGATGGCTGAATATGAGGATGGCTCCAGAAAAATAAAATGTGAGATAAAAGTTTGTGACTCCTATAGCCATCATTGGCCTCGGTTGCTGCCTAGCCAGGGGTTTAGTGATGCTTGTTTG
The DNA here is from genome assembly GCA_004027455.1 of Hydrochoerus hydrochaeris. Lineage (NCBI taxonomy): Eukaryota > Metazoa > Chordata > Mammalia > Rodentia > Hydrochaeridae > Hydrochoerus > Hydrochoerus hydrochaeris. Next base: position 109,147 of record PVLA01000048.1, read on the forward strand.
TTTCTATCAGCCTTAGTGCTTTGGAAATATTTATACAAGACTTCTTTGCTAAGAGCCCACTCTGTGTTCCTTTTGGAGGAATTACTATCCAATCTGACCCGCTAACCTCATTCTATCAAAAAAGACTGGCTCCATAGAAACGCTTCTATGCAATAGGTGAAGGTTTAACATGGCCACTTAGAAGTCATGTTGTCTACAGCAGAAATGCAGTTCTTTCGGGAGGAGATCATCTCAAAGCAAGCAGAAGGGAGGGTGTTTGGAAGAACCAGAGATGAGGCTATTGCCCTTTGGCACTTGGGAGCCCACTTACTTTTTTAAAAGCCTCTATAGGAGTATAGACATGGGAAACTGAATTCTGCAAGATTATTTTTGTTTTATATCAGATCTACAGGTTTTCTGTGTAAGAAGATAATGTTCTAAGATATTTTTTCAGCTTACTGCTGAGTATAAAGCACTGTGAGGCTAGTCCCTATAGCACAAGACCCAGACTCTTTGTTAAAAGAATGTTACTAGGTACTTGAGATGATGTAAGTAACTCCACAACAAGGAGTAGTGGTATCGTGTCAGTGCTGTAAAGGCCTACAGAGCTTTGGAGCAAGGCAGCTTTCAGCTGGGCCCATTAGGCTTGTGTTTGTAGAGTGGTTTTTGAGCTGGACATTAAGAATGGGCAGCATTTTACAATAGCAGTACATAAGTGGTGGGTATTCCATCAAGGGAAAGGCCTGGAGACCAAGAAATGGTCACCATGATCTGACAGGTGTCCTTCACTTGTTTGCACCTACAGTAAAATTCACTGGCTATTGGTGGTTGCAGTGGGAGACAGAGTCTGACTGTAAGTTCGAAAAGGGTTTAGGCCCAGGCTATGGTCTTGGATTGCCTTAAAGAACTTGTGAGGAAGCTTAGACTCTGTCTTAGAGATCATCAGTAGCCACTGAAGTTTTTGGTTTGTTTTGTTATGGTTGTTTTGGTTTTGGTTTTGCGGGGAGGGTTTGTGTGGGAAGTGCAAGAACCAAAGCAAATTGAATAAAGTGAATTTAGAGTTAGCAGGAGGCAGAGGCCTCAAACCCACCAGCTATGGGATAAGTCCAGTCCATGGATACCTGCAGAGAAGTTGAAAAGACTGCCAACATTTAAAAATGAGATAAACCATAAAATTGCAAGTTTTCATCATCTTCTTGAATGTTATAAATTCTAGCAGCCCAGGGCCCTGTTTCCCACAGATCACTGTAGACTCTCACTTGGTCCCTCTCATTCCTTTTACCTGCTGAGCCCTGACCCAGGGCATCTAATTTGCAGCCGGCTGTTAGCAGCTGTTACCTTGCTGTTGCTAACTAACTGCATGTACTTGAGAAAGTCACTTAATTCTTCAGTCTCTCAGCTTCCTTGCTGGTAAAATTAGTTTGGAGTAGAAACTGTCCAGGCCGTCCTCCTCCTATGTGGTTGAATAAATAAGGACCACTCCAGAAGAGGGGATGTGAACTGTGAAAGTGAGGAGGAAGATAAGGAATCTGCAAAGGAGGGTTTCATTGTGGGTTCATCAGGGTGTACACACTGCTGATAACTAAATTTCCAAGGACATTATAGAAAGGTTTGTTCTGCATACGATGAAAAATTCAGAATTTTTATGTCCTTTATTTGAACTTTTGATCCTCAATGATTTGAATCTTGGAAGTCAACAGATTTAAAGGAAAATTGATACAACTTGGCTGGGAAGAGGAAAAGTGAAGAGACTGACATTTGTGATGCATTTGCTGTGTGACACTTTATAGCTATTACCTAATTTGAGCCCCAATAACCTTGTAAGGTGCACATTATCCTCACTGTTCATGTAAGGAAACTTGTGTTGAATAACTCTCCCCTAGATCTTGTAGCAAGAGCCTTTAAGGGCAAAGTTATTTTTATTCCATGCCTGAAGGACATGGCTAAAACTGACGTTTGAAAAGAATGTGGTGGTAACAGCAAATGTGAAGAGAGAAATGAACACTTGTCTTGCTGTGCTTAAGAAAAATAGCAGTGAGTTTTATATTGCCCTTTTATTGATTTTTGCTTTGCTATCATCTATCTCTTTTTTGCCAGTAGCTGCATAGAACTGTCTCTTAAAGAGAAGTGCCAAAACTTTCAAATAATCAGAAGACTGGGTAGAGGTCATTGATCATTTCTAGCTACTTCCTAAGAAAAATCCTTTCTGTTTTCACTTTTTTTTTTTTTTTTTTTTTGTCCTTCCTTATACAACCAATGTGGTGCTTTTCCTTTCATGGAGATAAAAAAATAGATTACCTCTAAGCAACTGTATCAATGCTTTTTACAAAAATTTTTTTAAAAAGGAACTTTTTATTCAAGGAACTGAATTTTAGTGTTCTTGTGAATTTGGCAAGCCAGGTGTTTGTATTTAAATCTACCTGACGCTCTCCTTATGGCTTGATTCATAATATTTGCATTGATGCACTCAGCCAAATCCAAGCTAGAAACTTTGCCAGTTTCCAGATTTACATGGCCTGATTTCCTCAAAAATTATTTTTATAAGGGGAAAATGGGGACAGAATGGATATAAAAAAAAAAAAGACATAGTAGATGAAGTAGACTTAAAAGACACAGTAGGAAAAGGAACCCTTCAAGTGTAATGATGTAGGGTGCAAGTTTGGATGATAAATCTGTAAGAAGCAGCAAGAAAGTGACTGCCACAAAGTCAGGCCTGTGATTCTTTGGCCAAAAGGTGGGCGTTGGGATGGGATGGGGGAAGGGGGGCCTGATGGGCCCCAGTGTCTGTTTCTTGATCTCAGTAGTGGTTAGAAGGGTGTTTGCCTTCTAATAATTTGTTGTGGCAGTTCATCCAGATAATTATCTTTATAGCTTTCCATATTATGTTCTACAGTGATAAAAAGTTTTAAAAACAACATTAGCATTGCTAAACCCATTCAACCTGTGGGATATGTGTGCTATATTTCTTTTGTTTGGTTAGAATGATTTAAACAGTTCCTTTTTTAAATGTTGTTGCATATTCAGATTGGCCTTTGAGAGCTCACTGGAAAAGCAGGACATTTTTAGAGCTATTCTTTTTTGTTCCTGTATAGTGCAGTTTTGAAAGTTCAGCCTCCTTACTAGATTTGCTGTCAAGTTTCTTAGTTTCTCCACTTCTCGGCACTCTGTTGGAATGGAAATAATACATATATGCATACCTTATACAGTTGTAAAAATAAAATAGTGCATGTCAAATAGTTAAGATACCAGAGATATGGAAAGTACCAAATAAACACTAGCTATTATTATTAGTGTTGTAATCAACCTCTGTTATAGGAAATGTCAGAAAATATTGGTTTCTGGTATTTAGTAATTTGGGGGCTTAGCTCATTGAAAATGGAGTGAGAAAATTTTTGTAGGTTCTCTGATGCAGCTTTGCTGTCTTTAACCTATAACCACTGGCTCCATATCTGGTGCCTCCTCACTCTCTCTGATGGCCTCCCCTTCACTTTCTACAAGCAGTTACATTCCAGAACACTTCCAAATTGGAGTAATTTCCTAACTGAACACGTGGTATCTTGAAATACTAAGGCAAGGATTCTTTCCAAGTCTTTTGCCACTTTCTGGTCTTCTAGGTTGGGGAGAAACAGGGTGTGTAGTACTCGTGACAGCAGGCAGATGTGCTTGGTGACAGGCATATGATCATATTTCATAGAACCTGATTATACATTAACCAGAGGGCCAGCATTCTCAGCCCAAAAAGCCTCATTTCGGGTTAACGTAACACTGTGCCATTTATTTTAGCTTAGGTTTTCGTTGCTTTTTATTTTCTCCTGAGGAACCAGTATTTCTCTATTCAGTTTATACCTTTTATTAGCCACCTCCATCTCTTGCCCAATACTTCAACTGACTTACGTTTTATATAACGTCGGTTCTCTTCTTTCAGTCTGTCATGGGCCAGCAGGGTGTCCTAATTACCCAAGACTTGGCAGATGATGTTGTACTTTCCCTCCCCAAGATATACACACCTGAACTTCTGCCTCACCTTGCCACTTGCTGGGCCCATGGCCACTCTCAGCTTGGCCACTTTTCATCACTGACACACATCAAGAGGTGCTGACTGTGTAAACATCGGTGAGTATGTGTTTAGTCATACACTCCACGCCTCACAGAGGATTGATTGTATTTAGTCACTGTTCCTTTAAAGACCCACCCTAAACTTACAGGTTATACTAGGTGTGCATAAAATTAATGTCCTGATGCCTGCCTGTCACCTCCACACTGGTTTCCTAAGTCACTAGAATTTATCATCTTTGCAACTCTCAAATTGTTTCCTTCTCTTTTGCTTTGTGCATGCTAAGTACAACTCTACTGAGCTACACCCCTAATCCACTCAGACTGTTTTCTTCTTTCAAGAACTTGGACTCTGGCGTGATTTCTTTAGCTTTTAACAGAAGTCAGTCTCTGTTCTGGCTTTTGAACTTGCCTTACCTACTAAGAATCTTTGAAAGTTAAGAAACTTTAAGTTGCAGGTTGCACAAAACTTAATATTACTGGCTTTAATAATGATGATGATGATGATGATTGAATCTGTTTGAATGGAGTCTGAGTTCAGGCACACCTTGATCGGGACTGTCCTACATGGTGAACACCGAGTTTCTCAGTCTCATTTTGTTCTTCAGGATTGATGGCCCCACTTGTAGCAGGCTCACCTCTCTGGACAACATATTTCACTCCCAGAAGGAGAACATTTGATTTTCTCAGGTATAATGAGAAATCATGGGCTGTAATCTGATTGAATGAGGTTCAGGCCATGTTCTTTTCTGTATCAGTTGCCAAGATTCTGATATGATATCCCTGAAGCTTGTGGGTACCCCAAGGAAGGACTGTGAGTGGGACTTGGGTAGTAATAGAATTACCTTCTGAAACATTTTCATTAGGATCATTTCTAGGCAGTGACTTTTTTCTAAGTACTAGACTTAACTTCTCCCTATCAAAGAGATTCTAGAAAGGCCTCTGGTGTTCTCTACTTATGGGGAAAAATCTGGGTCAACTAATCACCATTGAGGACCTGAAAATGCAACCAAAATTTCACCTTATAAAAAACTCAGGCTTTTTTTTTTTTTTTTTTTTTTTTTTTGCAAAAAGCCTTCTTAATAGAGGTAAAAGGCAATGATATTTGGGCAATGATATTTTTTAAAAAGTCAGAAAACATGGGCAGTATTCTCAAAAAGCTATATTTTGTGATGTGTATGTGTATATGTATATATGTATATGTGTCTGACAGTGGGGAGAATGCTTTTAAAGTACTTGAAAAACTTCCTCAAAAAAATAAAAACAGAACAATACATGTACAATACATTTAGTGAGTAAGCTCAGGGAATTAGTGAAGTGCACTTTGGGTGTGTCTGGGTGGGTTATGGAGGCATGACACTGAGGTCTGTATCTTATTCATGCCCCTTTCTCTGCGGTGTTATTCCCTGCCTTGCTTATCAACTGCCATGAGCTTAGCAGCTTTGTTCTATAATGCCTTTCTACCACAATGTTCATGTTTTGAGCCAGCTAACCATGGACTGAATTCCCTAAAATCATGAACCAAATTAAACTTTTCCTCCTTTAAATTGTGGGTGTCAGGTATTTGGTCCCAGAAATGGGAAAGCTAATACAGAAAATTGGTATCAAAGAAGTGGTGTAGTTGTTATGTCTGTACCTGACAATATAGTTCAGAAGCATTCGGAACTGGTTTTAGGGATGATTTTAGAAAGGTTTGAAGATGTAGGGTAGAGAAGGCTTAGAATTCTGTAAGCAGAATTTGATAAATAATCCTGTCAGAGCTCAGAAGACCAGAATAATGGCAATGTGGGCAGGAAAGACCAGGCTCATGAGGCTTCTGTTGAGAACAAGGACTTCTTTGTTCAACTTCACTAGAGACCATGTGTGCTACACTCCAGCAGAAAATTTGTCTACTTTTTTTCCATATCCTTAGACTCTGTGGGACACCACTATCCATAGCACTAATTACTGGATCTGGCAAAGGAAGTTTCAAGGCAACCCAATGTTCATGCTATAGCACGAGTACCACTGGCTGTCTTTAGTCAGATTTATAGTGAGAACTGAGATTTTTTTAAAAAGAAAGAAAAAAATTGAAAAATTTTAACTTTAATCTAGAAGAATCCATGTATAAATTTGAGGTGTGATTGGTTGCTGAAGAGATTAGCACCGTTAAGAAGAAATGAAATAATTTGCATAAGGACAAGAAGAAAAATGCTTTGAGGGCATCTCAGAAATCAGCAATATTTCTGAGATGCAGAATCCTATGGCAGGCCCAAGGTTGCAAAAATATACGTCTTTAATTTGAGAAAAGACTCCTGAGACCGTTGCTCAAGAAGGGCCATTCAAACAATTGATTTCCCCAGATTCATTTCACCATGATCAGCCATCCAGGCACTCAGAGGCCACTTCATTTTCATGGTTCAAAGGGACCTGGCTATTGCTCTCACTGACAACAGACCTGAGCATCACCCATGTGATGCTGCTTTTAGCAACATGCAAAATGCAAGAGTTGTGGGGCTAGTGGGGCTTCCACACAGATTTCAAAGAAAAACCTAGAAGGCAAGACAAAGAGCCCCAGAAGGTCGATGTATGAAGCTGTGAAAATGAAGACAGAATTCAATGAAGATCCCACAAAGTAGAGGTGCCAGGAATGTAGAATATCTGCTGAGGGACTTGGCAGGCCATGAGTAGAGCCTGCCCAAAAGAGAGGCTATGTGGGTCACAACCAGCAAGTCCTCCAGAAATTTCATCTCTTTAGCATGTGTCCTAGATGTTGGATATGGAACTACTTAATGTTTGCCAGATGGGTTTTCATCTTGATTTGGTCCAATTCTTTTCTATCTCCCTATTCCTCCCACTTTTGAAATGGGACTAATTACCCTGTGCCATTTTACCTTGGGATTATGTAACTTGTTTTTCATTTTTTACAGAGATTCACAGCTAACAGTTTGCCTGGAGTTTCAGAAGAAACTTTGACTTTGACTTTTAAAAAATTCTGGAACTGTTGAAACTTTGAGGAGGGAGTTATTATGTTTCTGATTGTACCCAAGATAGTTGTATAATATTAAATGTAATTATTGACATATGATCATATTTATTTGGAAATTAAGTATGGTTTAAGGAGATGTGTTTGAGTATCAACAGGGGATGGGATGTGATGGTTAAACTTAATTGTGTCAACTTGATTGGCTTGGGAGCTGCCCAGGGAATTAGTAAAATGCATTTCTGGGTATGTCCAGGTAGATGGTGGGACATGACCTTAGGATCTGTATGTGGTCTCTGGACCCTTCCTTTCTGGTGCTTCTCATCTGCTCTCCTTCCTGGATGCTATGAACTAAGCAACTTTGCTCCTCCACCCTCATTCTGCCACAGTGTTCCAGCCTTGCAGCCAGTTAGCCACAAACTGAATACCCAGAAATTACTAGCCAAGGGAATTGTGGGTGTCAGGCATTTAATCTCAGCAACAGGAAGCTGACTAATATAATCTAGCAATCCCACATTTGAGTATTTACCTAAAAGACTTAAAATTAGTATGTTGAAGAAATATCTGTACTCCCATGGGTACTGCAGCACTTCCCATATTAGTCAAGTTATACAATCAGCCTAAGTGACCATCAACAGAGGACTAGATAAAGAAATGTGGTATAGCTGCACAACAGGATGCTGTTAAGCCTTGGAAGGGAAGGAAATTCTGTTGGTTTCAACAACATGAAATTCTAATATATTATGCTGAGTGAAACAAGCCAGGCACAGAAAACAGACACCTCACATTTTCACTTTCATGTGGAGTCTAAAACAATTGACCTCATAGGAGCATAGACTAGAATGGTGGTTACAAAAGCTTTGAGGTGGGAGGACCAAGTATCAGGAGGAATAAGATGGGTATTTTTGATATCTATCACACAGATGGTGAATATAAGTAATAATAGTGTATTATACATCTCAAAAGTGCTAAGAATAGGTTTTTAATGTCCTCACTCTAAAAATGATATGCATTAAGGTGATAAATATGTCAATCAACTTAATTTAATTATTCCATATGGTATTTATAGATCATATTACTTTGTACCCCATAAACAAGTATAAGTTGTCAATTTTCAGTAATTTTTTTAAAATTAAAAAATGCTCAAATAAGAGCATTTAAGGAATGATTTCAAGTGAAATGACCCTTACTTATATTATCTGATAAATCACTTCCACTAGACTTCCAGGACCACCATAGTGCCGTTTATTAGCTTTCCCAGTGCTGGGACACAATACCAGCAACCACAATGTAAAGGAAGTGAAGTTTGATTTAGCTCACATTTTCAAGAGATTCAGTCCCTGATCAGCAGACCCTAAGACAGGAACATCATGGCAGAAAGATGTGTCAAAGCAAACACTTAGTTCATAGCAGCCAGGAAGCAGAGCAGGGGAACAGTGCCAGAGAGAAAAGGGACCAGGAACCAAATATAGTACCCAAGGTCTACCTCCGTGATTTACCCGGACGTACTCAGAAGTATGCTTTACTAATACCCTGGGCATTTTTTAGTCCAATCACGTTGATGTATTATAATTAATGGTCACATACTGTTATGTGACTGTAAATAAGTGAGCCAAAGCAGAAAAGGAAATATTATAATACACCTTTGGCTTTGACTGCCTGAGTCATAGTGGTGGAAAAATGGATAGCTCTTTGTGAGCAAGATTTGAATGGAATGCATCTGATATGCAGCTGCCACAGCTGTAAAGTAGACAATAATTGTGACTTAAATGTAAAGCATTTTATGAGTCATTTGACCCAAATAACAATTAGTGTTGATGAGTCCTCTGGGTATCATATGTGTGTTGACCATTAAGTTTATGGGATCTAGCTATTGGACCAGAGAGATGCAAGAATTTTGCAGGAACTGGAGTTTTAGGGATATTGGGAATTAGGTTGGCTGTGAGGCCTGGTCCTTTAGAAGTAGTGAAGAGCTCAAGTCACAGGGTCCAAAATGTGTATCAGCAAACTCAAACTTTATTCTTGCCTTAATTTTAGAAAGATCTGGTGTGACAGGTGGCAACAGCCTCAGGGGTATCTGGCTGAGATCAGTGAGTGCCAACATCATGATCCTTCTCCATGTGGAGGTGGAAACTCCCACAGGCTGGCACCTGATAGAGACAACAGAGTTTGGTTTTATGAGACAGTTGCTGGAAAACTACAGTTAAAGTTCAAGATTAGACATTGTTCCCCAAAGATGTGTATATGCTGGAAACCCAGACAGTTGTTGAAGAAGACCTTGCAGTTGAGGGAGCTCACAGAATCCAGTTTAAAATAGTACTCTCATTCCAAACCCTGGGCTGTATCTGCAAAGGACAACCTGCAGTCCTGCTTCTTTGGAAATAAAGAATTACAGGTTTTTAACATTATGATTATAAGTATGTCCTTACAAAATCTGAAGGTTGTGGAATCCTATCTTGATCTTGATGCAGACAATAGCACTCCCTGTGTTCAGTATGTCTGTTCCAATTCAATGACAGATTCGATATCATACAGTCTTAAAGTCCTACCTTTAAGACTTCCTTACCTGAAATCTCACAGTTTTCTTAACTATTGTTTTTCTCCTTTTAATAAAGTGTTAAAGTGTTCAATTAAAGTGTACATTTAATAGCATATCCCAAAGGATATGCTATTAAATGTACTCCTTTTTCCATAAAGTTATTCTGCTGAAACTTTAATTTCTGGGAAGCAAAAAAACAGGGTGGCCTCTTACTAAATCTAAAACTTTGTCCTTAATGGAATTTGATTTTTAAACATGAGGAACGTATAATTATGTAAGTAAATGTGTTCTCTAGTAAAAGACAAAATGTAATAGTTCTTTGTCGTAGGGGAAAGCAGTATGTTGGGTTTTCTGCCTAGGTTTTAAGGTTGATTAGCAATTGGCACTGAGCAGCTTGTAGGATAGAAATGATATGTGGAGTTATGTAACCCCAGCCTTTTCTCTTGGCTTTTAATCACCAGATTAGGATCCAATGTCATGAGACTTTCTCAGGATAGGCATGCAATAATCGAATATAGTATGTGATAACCAAGATAGCAAATTAAAAATCTGTTCCTGACTGAAACTTTTTCTCCCCTCTTTTTCACATATGGGATTATAGTTTTAACTCTGTTGGCACTCATTTTTCAGACAACTCAATTATCTACAAAAATGAAGGAGATTAGTGGTCAGAATAGTCCAATCCATCCAGTAATTCAATATGCATTACCATATTCCAGGCTAGAACCAGTGTTTGCTCCTGTGAATGTTGCTGCTTTTTGGCCCTATTGTCATTAACTGTCCTCCTTGCTCCCACTTCTTATATGAACTCCTGAAACAGTCTCCTAATTGGTCTTCCTGTATCCTGGCCTCCCTCCCTGCTATTTATCCTACACATTTGGATCTCAGATGTCTCCAAAACCCCGTGTGTTGAAGGGTTGGCCTCCAGTCTGTGACATTATTAAGAAGTGGTGAAGCCTGTAAGATGTGGAGCTTAATGGGAGGAAATTAGATCACTGGGGACATGCCTCTTACAGGGATATGGGAACCCTAGCCCTTTCTTTTCCTCCGCCTTTTCTTCCCGGCCTCTTTCTGCCATTTGCTCTCACCACGATTTCCTGTGCCACCACAGGCCCAAAGCAAAAGGCCCAAGTGACCCTGAGCCAAAACCTCTAAAACAATGAATCAAAACAAACCTTTCCTTCTCTTAAGTTTATTATGTTAGACGTTTTGCCGTGGTGATGGAAGGTTCAGTAACACAGTGTTGGGGAAGGATGAGTCTTCTAAAAACTAAATCTGGACCCATCCTTCTCTAATTCATGTGTGTGTGTGTGTGGGGGGGTGTTCATGCGTGTGTGCGTATGTGGGTGTATGTGTGTGCATGTGTGCATGTGTGTGTGTGCTTTAGCACCATCTACAGATTTATGGCACACAGAGGTTCCTGCCTACCTCTCCAGACAGCTCTGCTGTGATCCTCTGCTTCCAGAGCCTTCAGGACACTCTGTTTAGTACACCTCGTGCCTTTGTACTTGCTCCACCCTTGGCTAAAATGCACTTACTCTGGTGAGATATCACCCGGAGAGACTTCTCTAACACCCTCCTGGGGGTGGGCTGAATAATGACCTCCCAAAAGAAAGCCACATCTTAATCCCAAAGACCTATGAATGTTCCCTTGCATAGAAAAAGAAATGTGTAGATGTGATTAAGGAGAGACTCTTGATCTGGGGAGATTACCCTGGACCTCTCAGTTGGGCCCTAAAAGCCATGGCATGTATCCTTACCAGAGAGAGGAAATGTGACACAGGACCGGGGACACCAGTGTGGACATGGAGGTAGAGATCAGAGTGGTGTAGCCACGAGCCAAAGGAGTCAGCAACCAGCAGCAGCTGGAAGAGGCAAGGAATGGATTCTCCACTAAAGCCTCCAGAGGGATCATAGTTCTCCCAGCGCAGTGATTTCAGCCCAGGAAAATTGGCCGTGGACATCTGGTTTCTAAAATTGTGATAGGATAAATTTTGTTTTAAACCACCAAGTACAAAAGCCACAGGAAATGAACACACTCCCCAGCCTGGGAAGATTTATACTCTTTCCTCTATTCCAAAGCAACCCCAGTTCATTCCTAAGATTCACTATGATATGGGGAGAGCTGAATGCCCATTTCTCAGACATACCCCTTCACTGTGCAGGTCTTTAAGGTCATTCCAGTGCTGATTCTTTGATGTAAAACACTCAACCTGCCATACTGCTGATAACAGAAATTAGACCTCTAATTTCGAGGTCTGGCATGTTTACTGCCTACAGTATGAGAAAGCATTATTCCAGTCATGTGTTACATGTAACTATTACTATGTTCCAAACCAGCTCTGAATCTATGATTCTTTTGAGCCACTTATTAGCTTCACATTGGCTTGGTCCTAACTTTAAGTTTTGAAAGCAGAGCCAAGAATATGGTTGAACTCCAGGGCAGGCCTGGGATGGACTATCACCAGTTCCACACATTCTTGCATTATATTCCTGCTCTATCTGGCCAAACTGCCCTGAACATAGATTACAGGCCAATAGGACAGTGGTACATGTCAGTGTGAAATATTTAAAGAATATCCTGGGATCAAAAAAATGGAGGAGAAAAGATTTTATTTCAAAAATATCTTAATGCTTATCCATATTGATAGTGTAAACCTTATTCTCGATACATTGTTTGCTGTGGCTGACCACTGGTTGCCAAGACACCCCAGAAAAGCTAGAGATTAAGCTATAAAGGTAACAACACAGTGCACACTATAAAATGAGGGCATCCTCTGGTGTTTTGGGCCTGTGCCTATAACTACATTATTAAGATGTTAAACAACCTTTCCTTCTAACTATTGTCATTGCTTTATTTCATTTGCGCTGAGACAAAGACACAAATTCTGCTAACTAAAAAAATGTGATGCGTGACATTGACCACGCCAGAAGGTTACCTGTCATGGTTCCTGGAAAGTGATTGAGACTTGGCCTGGGTGCCTTGGGGCCAAAATTTGACTGCTATCTTGTGTACGACATTGCTAAGTCTCTCTTTCCCTGGCTTTCTGTTCTTTTTCCTAATTTCCAGATTAGTAAGGTGATGAGGCAAGAGAAGAGAGTAAAAAAGAAAATCTAAGTCTGAAATGCTGGGAAATATAACATGTTGAATAAATAATGATATAAACTGAACAGCTTTCATCTAATTGGATGAAAAAACATTCTAAGATCCTGTTCACTGTATATAAAGGACAGTCCTGATTGCAGATGAGGGTTTTTTTAGTCAATAAAGCACATTTACCAGTTCTGCTCATTGGCAGCAGCATTTAATAGCGCCTCCTGCAAGTTACTAGATATCAAAGTACCTTCCTTTAAGAGCTTGCATATTTGAATCACCTCCAAAATTAAGAGCACTGTATTAACTTTCCAACACTAACAAAATAGCTGAGAAAATGAAAATATAAAGAGAAAAGATTTGGGCTGGAGATGTGGCTCAATGGTTGAACACTTGCTTGACATGTTCAATACCCAGAATTAGAACCCCAGCAGGAAGGAGAGAGCAGAGAGACAGAGACAGAGACAGAGAGACAGAGACAGAGACAGAGAGATTGGTTTTGGTTCACAGTTTCAGAGTCCAGTCCATGATTGCGCAGACCCAATGCTTTTAAGCCTCTGGTGGTGTTGCTGAGGGCGGTGGTGGTGAAAGCATGGTGGAGCAAACTGCTCATGACCATGAAGCAAAAGAGAGAAGAGGGTGTCACAGACCCTTTGAGGACACGCCCCAGTCACCTAAGGACCTCCCACATGGACCTTCCTTCTAAAGGTCCACGGCACTTCCCAATAGTGCCACCCTAAGGACCACACCTTTAACGCGTGGACATTTGGGAGACATCAATATCCAAATTATAGCAGGAATTAATGGAGACTTACTCTATCAGTCCTATTTAGTGTTGTATGCTAAATAATTTCAATGTAGGTGCAATCAATATTTAATAATTAGAGAAAATTTTCAGAAAACAAAGAATAATATATACAATAATATATATAAGTATCATCATGAAACTTTCTGACAGCTGTTTTGAAACTATATGTCATGTTCTTTTAAACAGTGTGAAGTCACTGGATGGTAAAAGTCAGCAAGGAAAAAAAGGCAGCTAGCAGCTTTTTTTTTTTTTTTTTGTACACTCATGAATTCTCTTAATTGTTGAAAGCTGAATTATGGAAAATTTTTCTGCCACAGACACTAAGTAGTGTATTCAAATCCCAGTTAGCTGAAAAACAGTTATTCATTTTGAGGTCCTTCTACAACCAAAGGTCAAGATGTATTATTTCTATATACTTCATAGCCTGAGAGTAATCCAGTTCACATAGTTCTTAACAGACAATTTCTCTGTGCCACTGTATTAATCAGCTTTCTGGTCAAAAAATTTTACATCTATTACAGTAAAAGACACATTGTCATTAATCCACTTCATGGTACTCCCCCTCACTTTGAACACACCCATCATTCTTGGAACTTTCAGCAGCCATTCGGGAAGTGCTCTTTCCTGAGTGTCTTTATGAGGTGTGATAAAAAATATGGTGAATGCTGCTGCTGCATCCATCCAATGGAAAGGCAGATTCCTAAGAGCATGGTGGTGTGTCCTCATCCACTTTATCCACCGGACCTGGCGCAGTGTGGCTTCTGGCTCTTGTTCAAAGTCAAAGTGACCATGAAAGGTTAATGTTATGAGTAGATTTAGGACATCAGGCACCCGCTACAGACCAGCTAAAGACACTCAGGAAAGAGGACTTCCATAATGCTTTAGAAAATGACAAGAACAATGGAATAAGTGTGTTCAAAGTGAGGGAGATTCTTTTGAGGGGAATTAATGGAAATATGTCTTCTACTTTAATACTTTTTTAAAAATTTACACATTCACCACATTTTTTCTAATCTCACCTTGCACTAATATCTGAATCTACAACATGTAAGATAAGAGACAAGAGACTGTAATTAAAGCAAATAGAATGTTTTATAATGCTCAGAAGGATGAGAATATTGATTACACTCAGGATTTATGTCAAGAATGCATGATAAATTTGTGGAGAATCGGATCACTCATACATTGGTAGTGAAAATGTAAAATTGTACAGCCACTCTGGAAAAAAGTCTGGCAGTTCTTCTCAGAACTAAAAATGGACTTGCCGCACAACCCAGCAATTAGGTTTTTGGGCATTTATCCCAGAGAAACGAAGGCGTGTTTTCATGCAGAACTTGTGCATGAATGTTCATAGCAGCTTTATGCCTAACAGCCCCCAACTGGAGAATACTCAAGTGCCATTTGATGAGTGAACAGTTAAACCAACTGTGATCCATCTGCACATGGATGATACTCAGCGGTGAGAAGGAATGAGCCAGTGGTACAGCAACCTTAAATGGACCTTAAGGAAATTATGTTGGGGAGGCAGGGAGCCAATTTTCAAAGTATATGATTCTACTTATGTAACATGCGCAAAGTTTATAGAGATGAGAACAGATTAGTGGCTGCTATGAGTTGCTAATGGGGAGGAGAGAGGATAGTATATCCAGTATAACAAGGAAACAGAAGGCAGTCTTCTGGTGCTGTACCAAGGAATACCTTGATTCTGGTGGCTACACACACAAGTATGTGTGTCAATGGTAACAGATCTATTTGCTGGTTTTGATATTTTACTCTTGTGTAAGATGTTAACATGAGGCATGAAGCTAGCAGAGGGATACATAAGATCTGCCTGTACAATTCTTTGCACCCTCCTATGGATCCATAATTATTTCGTCTTAATTTTAATAGCAGTTAATAAAAAATAGAAATAAGAGTAGGGTGGGGGAGAGAATAAGGGAAACAGTTCTAAGAGGATGTAGGAAAGGAAAGCAAAGAAAAAGCAAGATAACTATGAATACAAAAGAAGGCAGTAGAAATAAATGCAAATATATTAATAGTCACAATAAGTATTTGTAGACTCAACTGAATCACTTTATGTAAGTGAATGACACAGTGGTGTTGGTGTAGATGGTTGGATGGATGGATGAATGGATAGATGGATGGGTGGGGAAATATTGGTCAAAGGATATAAAAATCCAGCTAGATAGGAGGAAATAAGTTCAAGAGATATAATGTGTGCAGCATGGTAATTATAGCTAACACTATGTTCTTGAAAATGTTGAGAGCAGATGTAGAGTGTTCTTACCATGAATGGTAACTATGTGAGTAATGCATATGATAATTAACTTGGTGCACATATACTTCAAAATGTCATCTTCTACGTATAATTTTGTCACTTAAAATGTTTTTAATGTAGTGACACAGAAATGTTCCAAGAAAGCTGGGCATGGTGGTGCACACCTGTTATCCCAGCACTGAAGAGGCTGCGATGAGAGGATCACTGGGAAGTCAAAGACACTCTCAGCTACATACTGAACTGTATTACAAGGCTCTATCCAAAAACGAAAAACAAACAAACAAACAAAAGAAATGTTCAAAGTGGAATGATGTGAGGAGAGGCAAATATCAAAAGAAGGCAGTTATAATATTATCTGATAGAATAAATTTTAAGAAAGACTATTGAAATTAAGGATCAATGCATAATGATAAAAGGAATAATGAAGTGGAAAGTAAAATGATCCTGAACTTGTATATACCAAAGCTATAGCCTTAAATTATATGAACTAAAAACTCTAGCTCTGAAAGGGAAAAATGGATAAATTCATGTTTCTGTAGATTTTTAATATAGCGCTCTTGTTCAAAGTCAACTGGTAGACAAGGCAATCCAAATTTAATAAGGATGTTGAAGATTTGAGCAATGGATCAATGAAAACAATATATAAAAGAAGATAGAATCATATATATATATATAATTTGTAATATTAATAACTGAACTGTCAGGGCAGTACTAGAAATTGAACCCAGGCACTTTGCACTGAGCAGCATTCCCAGCCCTTTTTATTTTTTATTTGGGGATAGGATCTTAGTAAGTTGCTCAAGCTAGGCTTGAACTTGCGATCTTCCTCCCTGGAACTTCCAGAATGCTGGGATTATGGCTATGTGTAACATCTGGCAATAGTTTTCTTTTGATGTATATACTGAACACTTATAAAATTTGACCAATGAATTTCACTTTACATTATGTACTAGGGCATAAAGCAAATGCTGATTTACATGCAGCATATTTTCTGACAACTCTTTAAAATTAGAAATTAGTAACAGTGTGATAACCAACACTTCATTCATTTAGAAGCTTTTTAAAAACACACCTCTGAATAATATAAAGCTCAGATTTTTAAAATGAGGGAATTAAACAACATTTGGAATGGACTAACAATGATTGTACATGTCAAAACTATACCTGCAGCTAAACCAGAGTGTACTTAGAGGGTAATGCATATCTGTATTTACATACATTATTAGATAAGAAAGAGAAAAAGCTAATGAGTGAAGAGTTTAAAGATAAAAACAAATTAAAAAGAATATGATAAAAATCTAAGAATGAAAGAAATGTATCAACTACAGTTACATCTTGGATGGGGAGGAATAGAGAGATAGCTTCATTGTAGCATTTTATATCCTTGGGCAGAAAATGTCTATAAATTATTTTATGTAATAACTTTACTGAAATTTAATTCACAAACCATACAATTCCCTCATTAAAGTGAACATTTCATTAGTTTTTAGCATATTCGCACAATTATGCAGTTATCATAACCTCCTTTACCCTGTAATCACACCACTAATGTATTTTCTAAATGATTCTCTTCAAGATGTTTTGTATAAATGAAACTGTGTAATATTTCATCTTTTGTAACTAGATTCTTCCAATTAGCACAAACTGTTCAAAATTCACCCATTTTATAGCATTATCAGTGCTTCATTCTTTTTTATGGCTAAATAATATTGTAAGACTGTACCAACTTTGTTTGTTCACTTATCAGTTAAGGTATTTGTATTATTTGCACTCTGGACTATTATGAATTTGCATATAAGTTTTTGTGTGGACATGTGTTCTCATTTCTCTTTGATAAGTCCCCAGGAGTAGAATTTCTGAGTCAAATGGAAATTCCATAATTAACTTTTTTGAGGAATTGCCAACCATGTTCCAAGATGGTTGTACCACTTTATATTCATACCAGCAAGGTATGAGGGTTCTGATTTATCTACCTCCTTGTATTTGTTATTATCTGATTTTTTAATGATAGTTGTCTTACTTGGTATACAAGGGTTTTGATTTGTATTTGCCTAATAATAAGTGATATTGAGCTTATTTTCATGTGCTTATTGGCCATTTATGTATGTTCTTTGGAATAATACCTAGTCAAGTCCTTTGTCCATTTTTAATCAGGTTATTTGTGTGTGTGTGTGTGCATGCACGCGCGCGTGTGTGTGTGCGTGTTAGAGTGGGGGTTTTAGTGTTTTTTACATGTGATATTTTGGCCATCTATGTTTTTCTCATTCCACAGATTGCCTTCATTGCCTTCTTGCTCTGTCGATCACGTCCTTGATGCACAAGAGTTTTTAATCTTGACAAAGTCCAATTTATGTATTTTTTTGTTTTGATGCATGTGCTTTCAGTGACATATCCAAAAAATCATTGCCAGATCCTGCCACCAAATTTTAAACACCCAGGCTATTGTCATTTGAATGAATAAGTGATTGATTTAAAGAATTTTGAAGTCATTTTTTCTATTCAATGATTCATTTTTATAATTATGGAAGATTTTCATAATTATCCATCCAATGCCAAATTTCTTTTTGCATCTTTATTTTCCTGCTTAATGCATTAGGTTGTAAATAGAAAGCATGGAAATAGCATATTCTATTGTGATGCTCTTGTCCCCATGAGGAACAGTGATCAAAATGATTGCCAAGTATGTTTATTAGGAAAAGAAAATTCTTAACTGATTAAAGACCATGGATATTATATATCAACTATAAAATTATTTAACTTTCCTGTTTCATTTTTAAAATGCTGAATTTAACTTCAGTTTATGTAATAGAGCTTTTAAACTTCAAAGACTTTGTGCATCTTGAAAAGAGTTTCTCATGCTTATGACATTCATTTGAAATTAAAATGGCTCTTTGCAATGTGAAGCCAGCGAAAAGGTGGGCACTGTACACTAAAAGGGGGAAGAGACCTTGTATTATTGCTAATTCATACTGACATAAGATACAGCTTTGTACTTAGATGAGAGCAAATGCACCTCTTTTGAAGTCATCAAGTAATTCATGGACTACCTACAGCAGACATCTCGAGCAGCATGTAAGAACTTCTTTTTTTAGCTTTGTAGTTCTTGTTTCAGCCATCATATATTTTTTCAAGCTAGTTTTTGTTAAAACCCTAAACTTGTGTAGTAGATGATGTAGAAGACCCAATTGAAACACTTGGTTCTCCTCCCTCAGAGAATCTGCCTTCTCGTTACTATGTCAAAGGTGAAATGAGGGCTACTTACCAGTCAGAGCCTTAGGAAAGGAAAGGAGGGTTGCATAGTCTGAGAAGGCCTCCGGGGTGGAGCTCTGCAGGCCAGGAGGGTGAAGCTGACTAGAGTTGGCTGAGGCAGGGAGCTACACGTCTAGGGAAGCAGGGTGGCATTGTTACAGAAAACAGACAGGATGGAGGGAGAAATAGCACCAAGGAGGTTTAGGAGGCAGTTTATGACACCAGGGGGCATGACCAGCATCGCTCCCCAGTTAGCCCTGCCAGGTGAGGTTCCGGGGCTTTTATGGGGAAAGCAGGGGGGATGTGCAGAGGCAGATTTGGTGCATTATGATTGGAGGACTGGGTGACATCTTGGGTTCCTAAAGGAGTTTAAACATTTTAGGTTATGTTGTAAGGCTATCAGTTAGACAAAGGCGTTAAAGACAGGGGTTACACAAAGCAACATTTTAAGTTACATTTTCAGGCCACCTGTTAGACAAGCTTACACAAAGGAAGGAATGTTTTATTATCAGGTTAGTCCGGGCATGTCCTCTTGGTCTGGGCAGCATGACCAAGGGACCATCTAATCCGGGTGGCATGTGCCACATACCTGAGGCCGAGTAAGCTCATCAGTGTGCCTTGAACAGCTGGTGGCCAGGGGAGGGCGGACTCCGGGAGCTGGAGAGTGTTCCCTTCTGGTGCAGTCAGCTGCGCAGAGATGTGGGTTCTGGCGAGGGGCATGGTGGGAAAGCATGGTGGTGATCCTGGAGCTTTGGAGGTAAAGCAGGATCTAAAGACAGTGAATCAATGTCCTCTTCTTACGGGCGCCGGGGAAATGAAATAACTTGTTCAAGTTCACCCAATTAGGAAATTGCAGATCTAAATCTCAGATTTTCCTTTAAGCCCATTGATCTTTCTTTCATGCCACCATCCTTCAGAACAGATTAAGAGAGAGGAAAATGGACAGAAAGGATAAATTAGAAGCATGTTGGTTGGGAAGAGGGAACTTGTAACTATTTTCGTGTGTGTGTGTGTGTGTGTGTGTGTGGTACCAGGGATTGAACCCAGGGTGCACTGAGCTAAATCCTCAGGCATTTTCATTTTTTAATTTTGAGACCATCTTCCTGATTCAGCCTACCAAGTAGTTGGGATGACAAGCATGTGCCACTGTGCCCAGCAGATTGTTTGCTTTATTTTAGTGACTGAGGCAGATAAATACCTAGAGAGTTCCCTAAAGGACCAACTTGAGGTTTTTTTTACATCATTGTTGTTATTGTTGTTGTTCTTATTCTTGCTCTTGAGGTTTTTAAGACAGGGTCTCACTATGTGATTCAGGGTGGCCTTGAATACACTATGTAGCCCAGGCTGGCTTCAAACTCATGTTGACCCTCCTGCCTCAGCCTCCTAAGTGATGGGATTACAGGTGCACACCACCACACCTGGCTAGGACCAAGTTATTTCTCAATAAATATCTTACAAATACTATTTATAGTACTATTTAAGGAAAATATTTTCTTTTACAGATTCACCTTTTTGGAGCTTTGCTGGCCATTTTAGGAAATCTGGTAATCAGTATTTCCTTAAATATTCAGGTAAGGAAAATCTTATTTTTCTAGCCCTATAATTTGATCCAGGAACGTAATGGGGTTTTTTCATTAAAATATTTTAAAATACATTTTATGATCCTATTGGTATAGAAACAAATGTAATCCAGGCTAGATTACATTCACTTTTTATTTTAAAATAGATTAATTGTTTTCTTTTTGGATCTCCATCGGTATTGGGAATTCTAAACAAGATGGCTACTATGTCTAATCAATGAATCACCTGACCTGATTTTTAGCATCTTGATTTCTTTTACAGCCAGATGGGCCACAAAAATTTTTAGAAGCATTTTACAAGATTTTAGATTTTAGAAGATTAGGAAGATTTTGGTTTCTTTGTTGTTAAATATATGTTATGTTAAATATATTGGTGTAGATGAAAGATCTTTTAAAAAAGAATATAAAATAGGAACTTTAACCAAAATGAAATAGAAAACTGGAAGACCGATGATTTGCTAAACTAAAAACTGAACAAAATATTAATTTTAAGCCAAACCATGAACTCAAATCTTTTAAATTATCTAATGAATCCCTTTGAAACAGAATCAAACCAGTACAGTTTCTGAAACTGCAAAATAAAAATAAACTTGAACATCAAATTATCTTCCAGGATATTATATACTTTTATATAAAACTTTGCTAGAAAAATTTTTTTTCTTTTTGTCTTTTTGAGACATGGTCTTGTGATGCAGTTCAGGCTGGTCTTGAGCTCACTTTGTAGCCCAAATTTGCAGAGATCCTCCTACCTCAGCCTCCTGAGTGCTGAGATTACAGATGTGCACCACCACACCCAGTTTATAATTTTCAATAATTACGCAAAAAGCCATGCTTGGTGGCACATGCCTGTAATCACAGCACTCAGGAGGCTAAGGCAGGAGGATCACTGTGAGTTCAAGGTCAGCCTGGGCTACAAAGGGAGTTCAAGGCCAGCATGAACTGCATAGTGAAATCCTGTCTCAAAAAGACAATAATAATAATAATTACTAAGAAACACAAAAATCAATAATCTTGTTGTGGTAGTCAGATTTTTGTCACTTTGACAAAATACCTAAGAAAATCAGCTAAAAAAGGAAAGGATTTATTTAGTCTGATGGGTGCAGAGGTTTAAATCCATGACTGCTTGGCTCTGTTTCTGTGGGCCTGTGCTGGCCCAGTACATCATGGTGGGGTTGCATGGAGAAGGTCTGCTTGCCTCATGGTGGCCAGGAAGCAGAGAGGAAGAGAAGGGCCAGAGTCCCGGCATCTCCTTCAAGGGCACGCAGTGACCTCACTTCCTCTAAGCAAGCCCCGCCCTTTAATGGCTCCACCACCTCCCAGCAGCACCAAAAGCTGGCAACTGAGCCTCTTTGGCATATGAGACTGGGGACATTTCAGACCCAAACTATAGCACAGATTAAAAATATTCAAAACTATAAAAGAAAAAAGTGAAATTCCCCTCATTGCTCAGAAGTAACACTATCTATGCATTTTTTCTATATCAATACCTAAGCATGACCAGCATACATATAATTGGGTGGATGCTACAGAATATGTATGCTACAGAATGCATATACCATCCTGTACTGCAGGACTTAAGAGTTGGTTCTTTGCTATTATGAATCATAGTAAGATGAATATCATAAATAGTCTGTAGATCAAAAGATGCATTCATTTTAATACTGCTAGGACAGGAGAAACTGATCTAGATGGCCGCACCATGTTTATGTTACACTCCCACAGCACTTTGGCTGCGACCATTCCCCTTATTCTCAAAGTGCGTATCACTAATTATTTGGTAAGGGCAAGAAAATACATCTGATAGATGAAAATGGTATTATATTTCATTGTTTCATTTGTTTGCATTTCCTTGATTACTCATGGGGTTAAGAAATTTTTCTCAGTGGTAATTGTATTCCTATAGATTACTATTGCATGGCTTATGCATTAAATCTCTTGGATTCTGTCTTATCTCTTTATAGTAATCTCCTCATATTAATGATATTAACCCTTTGTCATTATGTGTATTGCAAAGGTTTTCTTCTATTATATTCTTTTGTCTGTGCCTTTCTTTTGTTCATAATATTTTTACTTACTAAAGATTTTTTAATACAGTAAAATATTTGCTTTTCTGGCTTAAGAATTTCATATCACATTAGAAAGGTGTTCCTTATGCCAGGTTATCTTTTAAATGTTTCATGTTTTCTTCTGATATTTTTTTAAAGGGAATAAAACAGAACAGTAAAATGAAACAAAACAAAGCAGTGATAGGACAGTAGAAAATCCACAATCATTACTATATTGCATATTGTTATCCTCTAAGTAGTTGCTCAGGCCACCGGCTCCAGGCCTGCACAGTCAATCAAACAACACAGATGTCAGGTAGTTTCCCTAATTCAGTTATTATCACCTCAGCCTGTGACCATCTGGTTGCTTACGGGGGCAGGGCACATTGGGAGGGTGCACAGCTCCCTTGCTGCCCCACCACTCACCAGCCAACAGTCTTCTAGTACTTTAAAAATTTTCTTTTAAATGGGCCAGGGATTTAGCTCTGTGGCACAACACATGCCTGGTAAGCACGAGGTCATGAGTTCAATCCCCGGTACCAAAAAAAAAAAAAAATAGAATTGCACAAAATTCTTATAAAGAAGTACACTTAGTTATAAAATCATTACAGAACATATATGTATCTAATGGTCAAGTTTTTAGGGATTTATATGTTGGTTTTGTTCTGTTTTGTTTTTGTGCTGTCTGGAATGGAATCCAGGTTCTCATGCATACTAGACAGCACTCCAGCACCGAGCTACATAAACTCAGGGAAAAGATCAAACTGCCTTAGCCAACCCAATACCCTGTTACCAAAGCATTCTTTATTCTGCTATGTTGATTGTGGTGGGTACTTTGACACTTAAATCTGAATCCCTTTCAAAAGGTTTCACTGTAAGAATTTATTATCTTTATTAATGTCATTTTAGCACATGGAGTTATTTGACACTCTAAAAGAACTCTTTTGGCACGGTGTTCTAAAAAGTTCCTTAATTTTTTTAATGTTTTCTTCTTCTTGTCCTTCTGCTTTTCCTCCTCTTCCTCCTCCTGCTTCTTCCTTTTTTTTAATTTGAGCCAGGGTCTCACTACGTAATTCAGGCTGACCTAGAACTCACTGTGGAACCCAGGCTGGCTTCAAGCTCAAAGGTTTCTCCTGCCTCAGCCTCTTGAGTGCTGGGATTAAAGGTGTGCACCACCATGCCTGGCATACTTCCTCTTTAAATAGTAATAATGGTGCCTAGTTTACAGAATTATGAGAATAAAGCAATGTGTATATATATATACATACACAAGAGGCTGTTCAAACCGCTGTATAAGTATGTGTGCTTCTACTATGTATGTATGTTGATACATTCGGGATAAATAGGAACCCATCGTAATTTCTCTACAATAATCTGCAGATAAATTTAATGGCCACGATACACATTTACAGAATGCAAACTTTCAAAGCAAGTTTGGATGGGATAGACATGTTTCCTTACTTACTCTCTGATTTACTTCCAGAAATATTCTCATCTTCAACTGGCACAACAGGAGCCCCCAAAGCCATACTTTAAGAGTGTGCTGTGGTGGGCCGGAGTCCTGCTGATGGCTCTGGGAGAGACCGGCAACTTCGCAGCCTATGGCTTCGCCCCTGTCACCCTTGTCGCCCCACTAGGCTGTATGTCTGTCACAGGTGGGCCATTTTTCTCTGTTTCACAAAGGGAAATGTTAAGAGATCAAAACAACTGGCAAAACAATACAAAACATACAGCACAGAAGAAAAACTCTGTTCCCTGTTTTCTGAGAATGTTGAACTGGAACTCTACTTCCAGTGTCAGTCCCTCCAACACATTTCCACATTCACCACGAAGAAAGCTACGTTCTGTAGCTTCCCCACCGACGTGGAAAAGCCTGATTCTCAATGTCTGTATCTTAATAAGTGAATACTAACTGAACATGTTACACTTCTGTTTTTAATCATCAGTGGATTATCTAAAAGCATTTGTAATGTAGTTTTTTATTTTATTCATATGTTAAACTGACCTCAGATACAGTTAGCCTTTGATGTCAGATCTTGACTCCATAGTTTAGCATCTCTTTGACATTAAACATTAAATATTGGTCATTTGACATTTCCATAAGAATATGCAGTTTTACAGTAATGTCACAATTAGGTACTTTCAATATGTGTGTGATTTACTAAATACATTTAGAAAAGAGTAAAATGAGATGTTGCTAAAGACTTTTTTCAAAAAAAAGAGCAAAAATCACTACTAAAAAATAGAACAAGTCTCTAAACCTTGTTAAAAATCAATAAAATCTTTTTTGGTTTTACTCTTTATCTGCTGCTATGGAAACAGTATGTTTCTAAATTTCTTTGAATTTAAAGCCTTCGTTGAAATATTATGAACAACCAGATCAAGCATATAATGTGCTCATATATCTCAATTTTCATATTTCTTCAAAAATGGTGTGCTATTCTTAAAGAAAGTATAGCTTAAATTGAAATAATATATATTAAAAAAGAATTTCATTTTATGTTGAAAATAGCTTCCCATTCCTAATCTTTTAAAATGTTTTAAAATACTTTTATGATGTATAATAGTAGAGTATTTTCCAAAACACTGACTTGGCTTTCTAGAAATTTAGGTAAAATCCCTGTACTAATCCTACCGTGAAGAGACAAAAATTTACGTAGTCATTACCATTTTTTAACATCCCAATAAAACAGCCAAATTATGTATATCTTACCTCCTGTTTATTGCATAGAACACATTCAAGGGCATTCTAGACTTTTTTTTTTCCTTCTCAACATATAAGAAATAACAGATAAAAGATCTTGTTAGATTGTCAACCTGGAGCCTTTCCAATTGTCCTGAAAATATGTCATTATTCTGATTGACTCCATGTAGTGCTGAGCGTCTAGTTTTGCTTCTTACCTTGTTTTTGGCCCGGTCTCCATGAAATCACTGAAGGAAAGAGTCCAGGCATATATCTGGGGAAGGTGGAGGGTACCACACTGGACTGAAATCCATTTAGCTCCTGTCTCCTCCTTCTAGGAAACCCTTTTTGGTGGTGTGTGGGGTGGGGCAGGGGTGACAGGGGTTGGGATCAGCAGTTTCAGGTCTCCTGTGACGCTGTGAACGTACCCATCCTATGATGACTTCCGGAAACTCTCATTAGTAAGCAGAAGCTTAAGTTTCCTACCCTTCCTCTTAGAAGAGTGTCATGTTCTTCCAGCTCCTCTGCAGAGCCAGTTCCCACTCCACACTTGGAACTCACTGCCTAGACAGACAGGCTTCTTTTTCATGCTGCTGGTCATTTTGTGTGCTCTTAACCCCAATTAATGTTTCAGCTTTGGAATACTTTAGCCACCTCCTTCTGGACCACTTAAAATGATCCAAAGAGATGAATTTTTACTTTCAAACACAAATCACTTCCACTTTACAGTCTTTGAGAACAGTAAAGTGTGCCCATGTGTATACCCACAGCATTCAAGGGCCAAGAGTGAAGTTAAGACCAAGTGTCATGGTAAGGGCTTGATGGTGAGGGAGGATTCCCCCAAAGACAGCCCCTGCTCCCCTGATTTCCAAAGCTTTAGATAACTTTAAAATATTTTCAAAACAAATGTCTCTGTGCACAGATAGGCAGGAAGAATTGCATCCATACTCCCCTCATCATTCTTTGGGAGCTTTAAGCAAAGAAATAAAACCCTCTTTGAATTAAAATGAAATGTAGTATCTGTTACAGTTTTGCATGGAAAATTGCATATTCTTTTCTTGTCTTTCCATTTATGTCTTTTGCTTTTCAAGTTAAAAAATAAAAGACACTTAAAATCTAGAATACTTTTTTAAAAAAGTTTTAGACCGTAAGTCCAAGTGCAAGATACTTTTCTCTACCTTTCTTCTTCACTTTAGATGGTCTAGTTCACACCAAAATACTGTGCTCATTTTTTTCTTTCTAGCAGTAAGGAGACACTGTATGGGATAAACCTGAGCACTAGTTTCTTTTTTTTTTTTTAACTTAAAGAAAAAAATTTGAAACAGAAAGAGGGTAGAAATAATACAGAATTTCAAAGACAAAACAAAACAAAAAAAACAAAAGTAGTAACCATTAAGAAATCACTAGTTGGTAATTACATATTTTCTTCTTAGAAGTAGTTGTTCAAGTTACAAAGTAAAGCATACAGAGTAGACATCCAAACAGTGAGACTGCAATCAGTTTTATTCATCCATCCAACAAAAACTTAGCAACATGGGTATCAATCCCACACACTCAAACATACATGCAGTTACATCCTTTAGAATACTTTCTTTTCCTCTTTTTTTCTTTACAATAACTATAATCCATTCTCGTAAACTACTTAGAAGTTCTACACATGTATAATTCTTTACATGTATACCTAGCCTTTCTGTATTAGAGGGAGAAACAAATCAAAACAAGTCGACAATATAAATTCCTAGAAAACATGAAATGAAAAGGACATATAAAACCACAATACTAGGTGATCTACAGTAGTTACTAGGATGTCTCTTGTTGTTTTCAATAAAATTGTCTATATCGTCAAACATAGTATAATTAAACTTAGCATTGCTTTACACTATTAAAAAAAAACTAAACATTGGAGACATATAGGACTTAAAAGGCAGTTAATAATCAAATCAGAATGGGTATCCTATTGAATCTTGTCATCTTCAGAGTAGTTGCCTCTACTCTCAGACTCGATACTCTCAAGCATACCAGATTCAAATAAAATCAGTCAAGATAAAACAGCGATATAACCAGTTTTCTCTGTCTTATCTCTGCTATGCTATTTTTCTGTCATTGTTGTTTGTTTACTTTTCTCCTTCATTCCACTGTCTGCCCCTTTCTTTGAGGCCTTTCTGCCATTGTTCCTGGAACCCTGGTGATTTTCTTCTCTCTTTCTAGAATGTCCTTCAATATTCTATGCAGGGTTGGATTGGTGGTCACAAACTCCCTCAGTTCCTCTTTGCCATGGAAATATCTTGTCTCTTCATTAATTTTGAGAGACAGTTTTGCAGGGTACATCATTCTGGGTTGGAGGTTATTTTCTTTCAGGGCTTGGAATATTTCACTCTAAGCTCTTCTTGATTTGATGGTTTGCATCAAGAAGTCCACTGTGATTTTGATGAGTTTTCCTTTATTGGTAATCTGTTTCTTTTCTCTGACTGCTTTTAATATTCTGTTCTTGTGATGGATTTCTGGGATCCTGATTTATTATATGTCTGGGTGTAAATCTGTTTTGGTTGTAACTGGCTGGAGTTCTGTATGCCTCATTTATCTGAACTTCACTTCCTTTACCTATGTTTGGGAAGTTTTCCTTAATTATTTCTGTGAATAGCCTTTTTAGTTCATTTGTACTTGTCACTGCATCTTCATTCACATATTTTATTCTTAGGTTACATATCCTCTTGTCATCTTCTAGCCTTTGTATCATTGCTTCCTGGTTCCTTGTTATTTTTAAGAGATCCTTCCTTTCACGATGATATGTTGCAAATCTATCTTCAAGTTTTGAAAGTTGGTCTTTAGTTTCTGTGAAAAGGTTTTGCCAGCTTTCAATGGAGTTTTTAATTTCCTGATATTCTCTTTGGGTCTGTTTCATGTATTCTAAATTTGTTTATACTCTTCATCAAAGGCTTCTCTCCTTTCTTTGGGTTCCTCCATTCTTTCATTTGTGTCTACTTGAGGATTACCCAGGATATCTTTTATTAATCTTCTTATATCTTGCTTCACCTGAGTTAGAATTTCAGATTTAAATTCATCGATGAGGTCACAGAAGTATTTCTTTATTTCCGATGAGGCTATCTCTGATATTACAGGTTTGCTGCCCTCAACCTCCTCTGCATTTACCTCTACTGGTCTCACTTTCCCAGGTTCAGCAGTTGGAGGACTTTTGCTGTTTCTCTCTCTTGTCATGTTTCCAGCCCCCTTCAGACAGGCGGGTGGTGGTCTCCCTGAGCACTACAGTTTTATTGCGCCTATGGTTGCTAGTACATCAAATCTGCTGCTTGGTCTTGCATAATCAAATTCCTTCTTCTTGTGTACCTATCAACTGAACAAAAGTGTGTATGTATATTTATATGTAGTATGTATATAATGCATATGTAAAATACATATATCTTCTCTACTTTTCCCAGGACTAGTACAGAAGAAGCACTATAGTAAAGATTAGGGAGATGGGAGATTACAGCTTGCTTTCTACTCCTGACTGCCTGCCTTAAGCATCACCTTTTCTATCTTTCTTTTCCCTGCCTATGTGTCCTTATTATTCACTGATGTGCTTGCTTGCAGGCAGTGTTTCTCTGACGTTAGTTTTACAGGTGATTTATAGGTGCTGTGAGAAGCAAAGAATTCCCTAGCACTCAAAGTTCTTCAGTTGTGGTTTTGGAAAGTTGCGTAGGCTTCAGTAGTGTGGGCTTCCCAGGCCCTGGGGAAAGGCCCCATTCATGTGCATCTTTCCAGGCAACTAAGGAAAACCAGTCTCTAAAACCTACTGACCATCAGTGCTTTTATATGAGCATCTCAAGGGCCAACAATTTCTGCAGAAAACCCTTTAGGTGATTCACTAACAGTCACATCCTGCTGGAGACTCAGCCTAAAGAAGCCAAGCAGTGGAGATTCTGCAGTGGGAAGAACCCTAGTGCACAGGGAGGTCTGAGAGCCCACGCCTGGCTCCAGCTGTGTGAGAGTGTTGGAGGCTTTTTATCCTTGTATCATCACTTTATTTTTCTTCCCAAAGATCTTTCTTAATGGCCCTGGAGCTTACGCAGACTAAAATGCTAGTGATACCAGCAGTGTGGTTAATTCTACATGTTGATTTGTGTTTCCATTAATTAAGAAAGCTCACTGGTTTCCAATTTCTAGAGCCCTGGCTCGCTGTCAGCACAGTAAGTCAGGCAGTAGAATGGTCAGCAGCAGATGCTCCAGGAGGACTCAGCCAGGGATCAGAGCTCAGTGCTGCCTTGCAAAGCTCAGTGATGTGCAGGTTGTCTAAACCTACCTGTGCCACAGATTGCTAATCTGTAAAATCAGAGTAAAATCAGTTTCCACTTCAGAGGTGACAGTGAAGAACTGAAAAAACACAAACACCTAAGAACTATATTTGACACATGACAACAGTAGCTATTGTCACTGTGAGTTGTATTCATTATCACTATTACATAGAAACAGTAAGTTACAGAAGAGTTTACTCCCACACCCTGCACAATTGCACACAGTGGCCCTGACATCTCCATGCCCTCAACAAGACTCGTCACATGCACAATGACCTGTTAACACTTGTCCTCGCTATTCACCAGAGACCCAGGCGGCCATGTGTGTCTCCACACCGGATGTCTGCTTTCTCCTGCAAGGAGTCACACAGGGAAATCACAGAGCACAGCCTATCTAATTGGGCCGAATTTGAATTCTCATAGATGTTCTGTTATAGAATACCAAAAAAGAAAAACGCTTGCTTAAAGATTTCCGCTTTGGATGAAGCACAGTGATTAAACAGTTCATTCCAAGGCGCTCATGAATTTTCGCTCAGGTTCACAAGCCTGTCCCTGGGGTGTTGGGTTCGATCCTGTATACATCCACAAAGTGTGGCCTTCCATTTACTGTTATTTTTTGTTTATCCCAATGACTGTGAGCAAACATGCAGAGACACTTAGAAACAATTTTTAAAATGAAGTTATCAACAACCCAAAGAATCGAAGGCGTGAAGGTTAAAGCAGATTCATGGTAAACCTCATGCAGTATAACATCGACTTGCCTAACAGTGGCAAGAAAGTAGACACAGAGGGAGATCGCTGCAGTAACAGGGCAGGAGACAGGAAGTGTTGATGACTACTTAGGTTCTGTGCCTCTGAGTGTAAGGACTGAGAGTGTTCAGTGGGAAAGTGTTCAGAGAACATACCATCTTTTTCCAGGTTAAATCCTGGTAATATTGTGGATAAAACAGTTGAGGGTTAGAAACTAATTTTAACACGCATCCACTATGCCAGATGCCAGGTAAGGAGGCATGTAAACTCGTTATCTTAGTTTACCTTGGCCAAGCTGAATCAGAGCAATAAGGAGGTTGAGTTTAGGGCAAATGATATGAAATTAAACACTTAGGATTTTATATGGAGAGGGAAAACTAATAGCAGCAAGGTCTCCTTGGCCCTAGAATAAGTTCAAAGAAATGGTCACGCTGTTATTGAACTACTTTCGATTAAAATCAGAGCATTAAAATAAAAAGAAAGGGAGAGTGAGGCTTATGACTAAGTTCTTCTTCATCTTTGATTCTCTCTGATATCCTAGCTGTGCCTCAAACTGAAATTCGTGATAGGGAATATATGTTGTTTTATGTATTTCTGTTGTGTGGTTATGAAGCCCTAAGCTGCAATGTGTCTGTAATCCATTAGACAATGGTCATATCGTAGCCAGAAAGCCTTAGTGAGGCCTTGCAGAATTCCAGAGAAGTCATGTCAAGCAGAAACTTTGGTCTCCGAGGTTTTTATTAGAAACAAATGAAAGGAAACACAAGCAGACCCGTGAGTAAGTGACCTGCAGCCTTATACAAAAATCAGTGCCACACATTCTCTGTCCTTTGCAGCAGTGAGCTCACTGGCAGCCTGGATCAAGTCACTGTAGCCCTAAAACTTAGTAGAGACTCAAGATAGCAGCCCTTCCCATGGACATTAATTTTAAAGTTTGAAAGGTGCAGAAAATATCCCTTTTCCAAGTGGCTCACTGAACTGTCTCTTCACATCTGTCCAAAAACCAGCTTACATAAACTGTGTGGAATAAAAGTCTGACGTTTTAATTTTATGTCTGCTCATACACTCTCAGCAAAAAGCATTCCTGAAGCCTACAGCTTTATTTGAAACATCTTTTTCACCCATCTTTATTTTTTGAAAATGCCACAAAGTATTCCTAGAGAAATTGCTAATGATGAAGTAATGCACTATTAAATATATTATACAGAATTAATCTTGTCGGTGGTAGTATTTTTACATTTTTGGAGTCTTTTCAAGTTTAATCATCAATGTGTGCCAAGAAAAATGCAGAAAAGAAAGGATTATTGTCCTTAATCCAGATAAATTTTCTTCTCTGGAATTATGCAAATTGCTTCCGAGCATGGTTATGTCTTCATTATCTCCAATAAATGGCCGTAACATTTTCTTTTAAATCAACATGAATTTCTTGACACTTTTCTTCCTGGCAATATTGATGGTAGGACAACTTTTCCCTCTCGTATGAAGCCATTTTTCAAAGTGTCATATCTTCAAAGCCTCAAATCCTAACTCCATAGGGTACATTGTAATAGGCGTACTTTTCTCCCTCCAATTCTACAACTAATGAGGAATAACTACAGAGCAGTCCCTTAGCCTGGTCAGAGGAGGCGGGGGCTGTGAGCAGCTCCGTGTGCCCATGTGCTTAGGCTTGATTATGACTGACATGAAAGTGTTCCTGTGGTTTACTTTTTAGCAGAACAACAAAGTTGCCATTCTAAGTGGTCAGAAACCACAAGCCAGATATTTACATGTGAGGTTCTGTTTGTAACATTATTATGTAAATATGTTCTTTTCATGTCGTGAGGTTTTAGGGTTTTTAATAAAAGAATGGGGTTTTTTTTCTTCACTATTTTGTCTTCTACTTCTTTATATTATAAACATACACTCTCATTTCTTTTAAGATCGTGAAATTTAAACAATAAATCCACTGTCCCACATGTGAAAATTGAAATTTTCATTTGCAGACCTCATCAGAGTTGACACTTGGGTGACCTGTAAAGTAGAAGTGGCAGCTGCTGTTTTTCTTGGGACAAACAATGCTTTTAAATAATATAATTTCTTATGTTTAAATATTAGACTATGTAACACAAACTCAGCTTTTGTCTTAAAGAATCAGATTTGGTAGCATTATACCTTCACTGTAGTTGGTTAGGGCCAAATCATGGCTGCCACTTTTCAGTGATCTTGTGTATTCACCAAATCATTAAATCATAACCTGAGTGGTGTCAGATGCATGAAGGACAATCTTAGGTTGAGTCCTTAGTAAGTAAATCAGGAGCACAAGGAAGCTCAACACCAGAACACGTTCCTTCCACCGGGACTCCTGCCACATGTTTGGCTGAAGCCGCCAGAAACTAACTGGGACTTTTTTTTTTCTTCCATTTTCACCTGGAAATCGGAATCAGAACACCTGTGTAGGTTATCATCCACCAGCCCTGATCAGAATGCATCTCCAGTCCGACTGCTAACCTGAGTGACATCTAATGGCTAAAAAGAGAATGAGACTCACCAAGAGAAGCCAGAGCTTGCAACTCTTGCTGAGATTTTTTTTTTTCTGCCCAGAAAGCACTAGAACTCTAAGGCTTTGTGAATGCAGTAATCACGTGCCTTACAGAAAGACTATTCTGCACCAAAGAAAATGCCGAAATATTTTATGCCCTTTCCATTTGTGCATTAGTATTCCTGCTGTTATTTTTTTCTTCCTCATGATTCATGTGGAATGACTGTTTCTATTTTGGGTTTTTTTCATTTAATTTTATTTTTAATTCAATCTAAAAAATTTTAATTCACAAAAATTAAATATACCTATGAAGTACAAGGTAATGTTTTCACCTATTTGTACATTGTACAAAGATCAAATCAAAGCAATTAACATTATCCACCATTTTAGCTACTTACCTTTTTTGTGGTAAGGACATTTAAAATCTTTTTTTGGCAATTTTTAAATACATGATACATATTATTAATTATGGTCACCACCCTGTGCAATAAGCTTGTAGATCACTAAAACATATTCTTCTTGTGTAACAGAAATTTTACACCAATTTCACCATTTTTTGCAAAACACTTATGATTGTGGAGGTCCATTATGTGGCTCTGAAGTCACTGTGTAACACTAGATAATGAACTTTACTCCCTGAGCCTCAACTTTCCCACCAACAAAATGAGTGAATAACACTTGTCTCCTTGGACAGGATAGGATAGGATAGGATAGGAGTTAACTCTTCCATGCCAAACTCTCAGTAGAACATTTAGCTGCCATTACTGTGTATATGTGTTTGCATCATAATCATTGTGTGAACACAATTTTATGTCTTTTTTTTTTTTAAGACAAGGTCAGGCTGGCCTTGGTCTTGAATTCACTGTGTAGCCCAGGCTGTTCTTGAACTTGCAGCAGTCCTCCTGTCTCAGCCTCCTGAGCGCTGTGATTACAGGCATGTACCACTACACCTGGCCTATTTCCTGTCTTTTTAAATATCGTGACATGAACATTTTTAATATCACGATGTAATTTCCCCTCCTAATTTTTGTTGACTGCACTGCATTCATTCATTTGTTATTGCCAAGCATTTAAATTGTTCTGATTTTCCACTATGAAATATAGTTTTGCAGTGATAGGCTTTGGGCTGCTCTGCGTTTCTTGGAATACATCCTCAGGGCAGATTCCTAGGTGCAGAAATGCTAGGTCAAAGAATTTAAATAACTCAATGTTCCTGAGAAGCCTCACAAAATCACTCTTCAGAGCCTTACATCAACTCACAGTGACACTAACGGTGTGGAGGAGTCTGGCTTTCACCGCTTGGTTGTCAGCACGCAGTTAAACTTGTGGGTGGAAGCAGCACCTGGCTTTATCTTACTTTTCTATTATTACTGGCAGAGATGGACTTTTCCTGTATCTGCTTACTCTCATTTGTGAATTACTTGTATTCTTGACCTTCCATTCATCCACAGGAGTTGGGTTTCATCCCTAGCCATGAGGACCCTTGAAGCATCACTTGGTAGGGAAAGGACAGTGCCTTCCGTCACCCCTGCACACACAAACCCTGGTCAGCTGGGGAGCGGAAGACCTGTTTTCTGCCTTTCCCTCAGAGCAACTTGAGAAAACACAAAAGGCACAGCTCGATCTCTGTGCTCTTAAACAACTGGCTATTTATAACAGATTCCAGCAGAGTGGATAATTAGAAACCACAGAGCATGCATGTGCTTTGTCTCACCTGTCTAAGAAAGAAAACCCAGAGCTAACAGTGAGCTTGTGCGCACCCAGAGCGCCCAAGCGAGAGCCCAGCTGTCATCCCAGCCCACCCGGTCCCCTGCCACCCTCGGCAGCTCCAGGCTCCAGAGTTCTTCCGCAGAACCCTCCACCGTTCACCTGCTGCGGTGTTTCAAGAAACAAGAGAGCCGGAAAATCTTTTGAGCTGATCCCTGTCCTTATTCCATTTCACAGCATCCTCATGAACCAGCCTCATCCTTTCCAGCTGAACATTTCCTTAAGGACAGTGAAATAAGGAGCTGAAGACAGCTCAGCTCAGATGAGGCCCCTTTCACAAATTTCATACACAGGCCCCAAATCGCATGATTCGTGGGGCAGCTGCAGCAGCACCCTCCACCATCCATTTGCGATAAGCTTAGGGGGAAAGGGTGTCAAGTTTTGTAAACGTTTCCCACTTGCCAAGAGTAACAGTCCATTGGCTGTGAGTTTTGCCTGGAAAAAAAAACAGCCCGTCTGAATGAAGGGACATGTTATTAGCCTTCGGACACGTCAGATGCATAGGAGAGCACATGTTTTCCTCCTGGTTTTCTTTACACGCGCGCAAACCCACCTTTTTTTTTTTCCTGGAAAACTACTTAGTAATTCAGCACCACGACCGGTGAGCACTCTTGTGGCTTGTGAAGGCCAGGTGGAAAAGCGTTCATTGAAAAGCCTTGTACTGAAAATGCACACAAAACTGTGAATGCTGAAATAAATCGTCAGTAATAACGATAGTTCAATCCCACCTTGTACAAGCCTGTTTAATTTGCAGGTGTGCTGTCTAACGCTTTTCAAACTATTGGTCTTGAAATATTCTTTCTAGTTTGTAATGTTAGATTTTAGTATAGAAATAAAAGTGTAACTATTGGTCCCCTTTCCTAGGCAATGGGTAAGGTTTTAGCAACTACTAGAGAAGACTGAGTTAGATCTCTGCAAAGCTGTTTAAGTACTTCAGTTTCCCCCTGCTCCCTTTTTAAAAAGTTACCACACTAGCTGGGCATGGTGGTGCACGCCTGTGATCCCAGCCCTTGGGAACCTGGGGCAGGAGGATCACTGCAAGTTTGAGGCCAGCCTGGGCTACAAAGCTGGTTCAAAGCCAGCCTGAACTGCATAATGAAACCCTGTATCAAAAAAACAAAAAAAAAATTTTTTTAATTACCACTCTATTTAGCTGTCATGTGATTAACTGTTACTCAGGTACTATCTTTTTGCTCAGCACACCTCTTATTTACCTATAAACAAATTATAAATAAATATCATGGCTGGATTTTTTTACTACTTTACTACATAAATAAAAATCACATTATCATATCTAAAAACCTCATAGAAAATCTCTTTCTCTTAAAACAGATGAAATATCTTTGAATGAGTATGGAAGGACACTAGATTTCTAAATTCAGAAAGAAAAGTAACGTATTTATGTTTCATAAAACTATTCTATAGCAATTGACATGTAGTTTAATGCATATAATATATTTTAAGGTTTTGATTTTGTTTTCATTGTACAATTATATCCTTTTTTGCTTTCAACTATTATATTATTTCCCATGTAACATTTCCCCCTCACCCTTTTGAAAAATAAAAGTTTTCTCAGACTTGTGGCTTAGCAGCAAAAGCAAAGAGAAATTACATCTGTTCTACCTCCAAGAAACAGTGATGTGTGGTGTACTTGAAAGAGCTCTGGGCCAGAGAGGAAACCTGGGTTCTGGCTTCTGCTCTGACAGAGGCAGTGGTTGTTGGAGAGGTGAATTCAAAAGCAAGTGCTCAATCCTCTTTTTTTTTAGGACCTGCGATAGGTGTCTCTGTGTCACCTGCTACTCTAAATGTCCTCATCCTGTGAGAGCAACATTTCCCCTCTTATCTGGGCTCCTTTGCTGTCATGAGGTTGTTACCTCAAGGGTGGCTGTCAGGGAACACATTTGGTGTGTCTTTGTGTAAATCTATCTCTTTCCAGTCAAAAACACTTGTTGCCCCATTGCACAAGCAGTTGGGGCTGGAGGTGTGGCATGATTCTTAGTTTTCATGCCTTTTTTAAGTTAGTTTCCCTGAATTATTTTGGTCCGAATCTGAAATAGAAAATGTCCGTGCATTTTTATACATATCCCAAAGTCAATTTTTCATTTAATAGGTGATGTACCTACTGATTTATCTGCAGGAAATCTCACTTTAATATTTTAAAGCTACACCACCCAATGAAGCACATGCTTGGTGGACACTTCCCAGGATGTTTATGCTGTGAGAAACTTCCATCCCTGGAATTATCTACCCAGAAAGGCTTTCAGTGACAAAGATGAGCTCAAAAAGCTAGATTGAGGAAAAGATGGCGGGAAATGTGAGCACTTCAGCTTTTCTTAAATGAAGATTTCTAGTGTCAATTTGTTACGTCATTTTAGGGTACCAAGCATGGTCATACTCAAAGCTAACTGCAGCACCCATTTAATGGATTATTACGCAGACATTAGAATTACATTTATGAGGAATTCTTAAGGACGTGGCAAATTGTTTTTAATATGGTAACTGAGAAAAAATATTATAGCTTGATCTTCACTAAAAGGAAATAAAAACATTAGCATCTTAACTTTAGTTTTCCCTAGCTGATGAATTGTTATGAAATTTTTTCCTTCTGTTTTTCCTTTTAAAAAAAACAGTAATTTCTGCTAAAAATATAAAATACAAATTATGTTGTGCATTTTTTGTATTGCTGCAATTTTGAGTTCTCTAATGCCTATACTCTGTAGAATGGTCCCATCAAAAGAACAAGGCAGAAAAAGTTCAACTTATTCCTTATCCCTGAGACCCTAGCAGCAGGCCATGGCTCAGCTAGGGAGGGCAAAAAAAGTCTAGCGACATCAACAGTCACAACAAAGAAGCTCTAAAACATCAGAAGGGCTAGAAACTGCAGGGCTGAGATTCCACAAACACTTCTCATTTCATGGAATAAACACTTCAGACTAGATACTAGCTACACACTAGAGATCTTAGATGAATCAGAAGACATCTGTAAGACTAAAAGGAGCTGATCATCTTTGGGATAAAGACAAGAAAATAAATTCTAGGTGTAATGAAAACCATATATAGGGGTCATCCCAGCATAAGGGCTGAACATTCAATTCAGCTTGGAGAAACTCAGAGGCAGCACTGGAGTCTAGAACTGATCTCAGACGGGGGCCGAAGTCACACTTGCAAAAGCGGGTGGAGCCCACATGGGACAATCCACAGGGAACGAAGTGCAGGGTGGATCTGGGAATTATGGTTACATATTTCAGTAAGGATGAGTGTAGAATGTGAAAGACACAAAGGGCAAATGTGGGAGGAGAAAAATCATTTTGAATGTCTCGTTCAGTTGGGGGGTCTTTGTCGTGTGGATGACAAGAGGCCACTGAGAGATTTGAAAGCTGTGGGTTTACATTAAATTTGCATGGTGGTGGTGTGGGGGGAAACCCAGCGGTCCAAGGGTTGCCCTTTAAGATGGTCTAAGCCAGAGGCCATGCTGGCCTGAGCTGGGGCAGTGACTAGAGAGGGAAAGAACAGGAAGTGGATGTGGCAGGGAGCAGAGCGCAGAGCCAGCAGCCTACTGGGTGTGGAGTGGGAAGAAGTGGGGAACCGGGGAGAATCTGCATTCTGACTTTTTGAGAGGATAGAGGAGTCGTTGAAGTAGGAAGTGAAGGAGTAGATGCTGGGAATTACTGAGCTTCCATTTGGGGCACAAAGTTCTTTCCTTCTTTTCTTTCTTTCCCTTTTCCCTCTGCCTGCTCTTCCATCCCTTCCTATTTCTTTTGCCTGTCTTTCTTTTTCTTTTCTTTCTTTCTCTTTCTCCCTCCCTCTTTCTTTTCTCCTTCCTTCCCTCCCTTCATTTAGTCTCTGACTAATCTTTTATCAGTCCCTCCCTATGTATCAGGCACAACCCCAGACACGTCACCCTGGGTCCTGTGTAAATTGGGCCAGATTCCATGTATCTGCAGCCACCAAGGAAAGGAAAGACATTTTATAACCACAACTGCTCTGAACATCTCTGTTTGGGACACCGCTAGTCAGGCAAAAGACACAAAATGCTTGAATTCTTTCAAATGATATTGCATAATACATGTTTTTATATCAAACTCCCACTAATGGCCATTTTCTTTATAGGGAGTGCCATTATTTCTGTTATGTTTCTAAAAGAAAATTTGAGAGCCTCGGATATACTTGGTGAGTAGTTATTAACTATAACGTTGCTTGATCAGAAAACAATACTATCCATTAAAAACTGTGTACTTTAAAAACAGAAATGAATGTAGATTCTCATTCACAGGTGAGCATCATTCTATTTTGGAGCTGCTGTCTCCTCTCACATAAAATACTTCCATTTGCATTATGATTACTGTGCTATTGGCTATAGCAAATTATTATTTTGTAATATTATTTTATTTATGTAAAATTTTTATGAAGATAATATAATTCATCAAATATCTGTGTTTCCTAATACACTGTTGCACTTCAAAGGATATATTCAGTATATTGTTTCATTTCTAATGCATAAACATGGAAACCATGTAACATTAAGTGCACCAACTAACAGTCTATTGTGTTTCTCTCCTCAAACTAGCTCCTTCTAAAAGTAACACAGGAGGTTGCTTTTCAGATTTCTATTTTGGAAATACAGTTATTAATAGGAAATAACAGTAGCCTCCCTGGTTCTAAGAAAGACCTCTGTGGTACATCAGTGTTATCTTCGTTCGTTGTATCTTCTTGCTTTTGTTGGAAATATCATTGGTGAGAAGAATTATAAAGATTCATATATTCTTCCCTGACAAAACCCTGCTTGAATTGCTGCTGACATATGGTAATGAATACAGAGACTTCAGGCGCTTTAAATAAAACAATGCCCCCTCTCTTCCAGGGAGATCATATTTTCTTAAAGATGTGAGCTCTAAATGTGACACCAGTGTTGGTATGTTGAGCATTTGTTTGCCCTGATCATGTTTCCCTTGAGCCTAATGTCTTGAAAGTGTTTTCACTTTTTCTTTTCTTCTTTGGTTTGATTCTGCTAGTAGACTTTTTAGTCAACAATGTCAAATTTTTCATGGTTAAAATGTTTTTCTAAATGCATTCATATGTGAATTGTATCTTTTCCAACATACTATTTTTCTATACTCTATTTTATATGTTGTGGTTTATAGAATCATTTGAGGAAGTCATATGAAATCAGAACTAAAAATGACCAGCGCCTGAGTTTTATAAATTAAAAAATTTAGGTTTTACCTTTTTTTTCCATTTATAGATGTCTTAAGGAAACTTTTTTTATTAGTGCATATTTGTGATACATAATGAATACATTTATCCTAGCAAGTTGGTACATGTACATACTGTACCATAATTTTTTTTATTTTGCTTTCCCTCTCCTCCTTTCTTCTCTCCCCATCCCTAAGTCCCTTTCCCATCTGCAAAAGGTCTGCCTCCTTGTTTACTTTAAGGAAACTTTGAATCCTTGTATCTAACATCTGTCATTTTTTGTTGTTAATAGTTGATCACTTATATTAATCAAATTTAATGAGAGATACAATGAATATAATGGAGGATTTACTAATTATCTTGAATATTAATGACAAAAATATAATTACATCTGAATTTCTGCCATTACAACTGAATTTACAATCAATGATAAAATATATTCATAAATAAGTTTTTAAAAGCATGAGCCATGAGTCTTTAGTTTAGAACAAGGTTTCTGAACCTCAGCAGTACTAATATTGAGTTGAGTAATTCTTCTTGTGGCGGATTGTCTGTCCCGTACCTAGTAGAGTGTTTCACCTAAAAGATGCCTCCAGTGCTCTCTCCCTCATTTAGGATAACCAAAAATGGCTCTAGATGTTACTAACGGTCTCTAAGGGCAAAATCATCCTCTGCTGAGAACCACTAGGGTGGCATAAAGAGAAATGACTCTGGCTGGGAAGATCAGAGAGGATTTTTTCTAAGCAAAGCTATCATTTGAATTGGTTTGACAGCTACAAAGGACAGTTTGTAGGCCACATCCAAGGATACGGTGGAGGCCATACAAAGGTCATGACACAAGAAATGTTAACAGAAGTGCAGAAAGGTACCTTAAGTTCTGTTTACTGTTGTACTACAACTGCTCCATTTAAGGATTAGGACAAAAATAAATGAAAAGGGTAACTGTGGAAAAGGAAAAAACAGAAATACCATTTCATGCAGATGACTTGATTACAATATGAACTTTAGCCAATAGTGACTAAACCAGAGGGAATTAGCTCAGCCAATTAAAGGATATAAGTTAACCCCATTTCTATGGATTCAAATCTAGATTCGACTTCTGCTATGGACTGTGTGGCCAACCTAGTATTACTTCACTTCTCAAAGTCTCTGTTTGCTGACAAATACATATGATGTTTTGAGGATCCAATTGGATAATCCATGTAAAAGCAGTTTGAGGAATGTAAAATGCTTTCACTGTAACAGTTATAATGACTATGATCACCTTTATTCCTAAGCAACACCAAAGAGGTAATACTAGCAGTGTGACATAAGGAATGGGAACCTCACACACACATTCACGCACATCAGGAAAACAAACCATAAAATAAGACCTCAAGGAGTCCTTGATACAAAGACTAACTATTAACTATTCACTCTTGCCAGGTCCTCTGTTGTATTTTACATGGCTTGTATTATTTAAATGTATGAACAACTCATTTACTGAAGCAAAGTATGACACTTAGGTTGAATAACCTGTCCAGTGTCATCTAATTAGTAGGACCAGTATTCTAACAATGGAAACCTGATAAAGCCAGACTATAATTGGTTAGTGTGAACCTCTAGTACCAGCAAGCTATGTGACCAGTGTAAAACTACCTAAGTGAGTTTTTTGAACTTCAGTTTCCTCATCTGTAAAATGAAGATAATATTACCTACTTTCCAGAATTAAATGAGTTCATATATTAAAACTCTTAAAGCAGGATCTATTCCATAATAAGTGGTTAAAAATGTTCGCTGTTAGTATTATTACTACTATAATCACCCACCACTATGCTCTGCTAGTTAGTCAGAAAAAAAAAAACCTCGATTAGATTATTTTTCAAACTTTAGTAATCCAGCTAGTATGTCCTACAACTCTGATTTGTTTTTGTTTTTGCCTTCCTAACTGGATGCTTTTTGAATAGGACTATATAAGTGATAAGTAACATTTATTTCATACCATAACTCTAAGCAACCCATTCTTATCTTTAAAATGTTGTCCTGGTAATAACATAGGGCTTTTTTTATTCCTATCCCACGTCCTTTTATCCAATGAGGAATATTGAAAGATTACCATCATTCAAGGTGTCATGACTCACTTCATACTTAGGAAAGGACTTTTCCAACCTTGCTCAATGATGTGT
The DNA here is from genome assembly GCA_004027455.1 of Hydrochoerus hydrochaeris. Taxonomy (NCBI): domain Eukaryota; kingdom Metazoa; phylum Chordata; class Mammalia; order Rodentia; family Hydrochaeridae; genus Hydrochoerus; species Hydrochoerus hydrochaeris. The sequence continues at coordinate 151,102 of PVLA01000048.1, forward strand.
TGAGGCACGTTTGTTTATTTTGGGCCTTCACTGCTATTGCCTTAAGAAAATTTAGCTCTTTCTGTTAAAAGCAAAATATGCCCTTTTTTTCTTTTTCTTTTTTTTTTTTTTTTTTTTTTTTGTTAGCATGGACTAAAACCAAACAGGGAAAAGAATAGTTGTGTTTTTTAAAGATTAACATATGAGCATGCTAAAAATTAAATTGTCAGAATGTGAGAAGGAAAATCATTTATTTTCCCCTACTCGAGGCAAATGAAAGTTTGTTTTTCATGGTGGAACAAATGAAGATTTTTGGGCCATGTGGAAACAAGCTGAACTAATTTATTGCCAAATGCTGTTCTGTGGCTATGAAGCTTTTCACCACTAGTCTTAAAAAAAAAAATGACCTCACAAAAGCTATGTCTGAAGGGAATCGCCAGCTATTATTAACTCACTGACAAGCTCTGGACTCTGCTCTGATTCTTAGTGGATTAATAATTTTAAATTATTTTAATGATTATTTTTCCTTTTAAAAACACCAGTTTCTCTCCCTCCAATGAGCCAAAAGCTCTAGTATTTCCCCCTGTCTTCCCCCTCCATCATCAAAAGTATCAAACTTAATCATCTGTGAGATCCTAGTTGATTTACGCCCAGATAATGTCATCATAGACATAAAAATTACAGTCAGCTCAGCAGCACTGCCCAGAGACAAATACTAGGCTACACCAAGTCACCTACAAAGATTTCCTCCATGGGAATTCATGATTTTATGGTGATATAAAGGCCTCCCTCCATCCTCCTCACACATATGAAGCCAGCGTGGTTTGGGTCCAGTATCTAGAATCCAGCCAAATAAAGCGTCATTTCCAGTTGAGGGGACAGGTTGAGCATTTTGGTTTCAGAGCTGCCTCAACAATGGAAGCTTTCATGATAGCAGATCTCAGGATATTTGGATTCACTCCATTGTTCAGATCTCCCAAGCTTCTTTAATCTCGACTGCCATGAGCCCAAGAAACCCGGAGTGACTGCACTTCCAGAAGGGCATTTCTAAATGGTCTGGTGATGAGGAGTCTAGTTAACCTGTGACTCTTGGTATCCCACAAAAGCATTTGTTGGAATCCCATGGATCAAGAGATGTATTTGCAAGGACCAAGTGAACCAGGTAGCAATCTTGTTTGGAGTCAGGTTAGCTGGAAAAACTCTGAAGGCTCCTGGAAACCAGGTCAGTGCAAGTTCCACAAACTGGAAAATAAACAGTTAAACCGGGCGTGGTGGCTCACGCCTGTAATTCCAGTACTCGGGAGGCTGAGGCAAGAGGATCATTGTGAGTTCAAGGCCAGCCTGGGCTACCAAGTGAGCTCAGGGCCAGCCTGAATTGCATAGCGAGACTCTGTCTCAAAAAGACAAAAAAAGAAAAAGAAAAGAAACAGTTAATAATAGTTGGCATCCCACTGGGTAGACTGGAGGAAAATGCAGGAAGATTTCCGAGCAGTCTGGGAAACAGGATGCTGAGCAAGGAAGAGCTGCACACGTCAGTCATGAATGCAAAGCTTGCCTGCGGCTGGAGCTCGACAGGCTGGAGCAGTCGGTGAACAGCAGAGGCACCAGCATGAACCCGAGCACAGGCTCCGTTCCCTCCCATTCAGTCACACTGCATTCCTGCTCACCGTGTCTACCAGACACTTTTACAGCAACAGAACAATAGCCTCCCGAAACAAAGGCTGCATTCTCACAGTCAGGTCCTGTTCAGTAGCAAGTATATCCTCCAAATACAAAACATCCCCCAAAACACGACTTCAGAGCAACACGAATGGACAGATGTATTTAGAGAATATGACAAGCGCCATCTCTCAGCGGTTCATGGTGTCCATTACCACACTGGTGGACATAAGTGGTCTTTCAGTGGAACCACTTATTTGCTTAACTCACCTCTTCTAGATGGAGTTGCTTTTTGGTGGGAAATCCATCTTCTGAAACTAGTTACAGGGAAAACCAATTTGGGGAAATGTTCTGCTAAATGAACTTGAGGGCCAGAAATTCCATGAGACTAGTCAGGAGCCCAGGGGCCTCTGCCATCCAGAATAGGCTCCACCTATCCTGCCAGTCTGTACTCTGGGTAACCCCAGGGGTTCCACACATAACGACTCCCATAGACTGTACTGCCCCAAGCTTTCCATCCAGCAACCTCATTCATGCAAGGGCTAGAATGTAACTGTTAAGAAAATAGACTACCTGAGTTCCAGTCCAAGGACTGAACTTAATGGCTGGAAAATCCCAGGCTAAGATCTTTCCCTTTGTGACTCAATTCCTTCATTTGTCAAATGTGGACAGTAATAGGTTGAGTATACATTATATGTTGTATACATTGTATATTATATGCTATATGAACTCTCTATGGTATATGTCATAATAGCATAATGTCAAAAAAATAAATAGCAATAATGTCAAAGTAATAAATAGTAATAATAAATAGTAGTCCCCCTTATCCACACTTATGTTTTCTGTGACTTTAGTTGCCTGTGATCAACTACAAGCCAAGAATATTAAATAGAATATTCCAGAAATAAATAATTCATGCACTTTAAATACTTTTATGAAAGTATATCATTGTAATTGTTCTCTTTTATTGCAATTCATATTGTTTATTGTGATTCATATTTTATCATGCCTAACTTATAATTAAACTATCACAGGTATGCACATGTAGAGAAAAAACTAATTTATTTTATCTTATTTTATTGCCTTTTTGAGACAGGGTCTCACTGTGCAGTGCAGGCTGGCCTTGGGCTCACTTTGTAACCCAGGCTGGTCTCAGTCTTGCAAATGATTCTCCTGTCTCAGCCTTCCAAGTGCTGGGATTACATGAGTGCACCACCATGCCTGGCATGAAAAAACTAATATAGATAGGATTTGGCACTATGTGAGATTTCAGAGGCTTTGGACTGTATCCTTCACTGATAAAGAATTTGTCATAAGGATAAAATTAGTTATGTATAAAGCATTTAGAATTTGGCTCACAGTATTATCTATTACAGGTTTTGTTATCAGCACATTATAATATGTCAGCTATACTTGTTTATGAAATCAGTAGTTTTGAGAGTATCACCTTTAAAGTAAGGGCTGTTGTTCCATGTCATACCCCCCCCACACACAAGAAACCTAGTCCCTCACTGTAAAGAGCAGGGACTTGCTTGTGTACTGTTGTACACATAGGACAAATTTAAAGGAAGAAGTATAATGATAAATGTGAAATTCCCACTAACCCACTTCTAAGTCACTAGAGTTGTACTTGGTGAGAAAATGGAATTGCTGGTGGTTTGGGCATGAGGGCGGAGGACGAGCCCACATCCCTGAAATGTGAGTGGCATCCAGCTTCCAGGCGTGGACTGCTCAGCTGCATGGCTGCTCTGTTTCCAGTCCCCTCCAGTGTCCACATGCTGATGCACCAGGGCTGAGGTTAGCTGTGGGTAGAATAGTGCTGCCACATTTGCTTCTCCAGCCTCGGTTAATATTAGGTCATTTTTCGCTTTCTGTTTTTCTTTCAAGATGAGTGGGAAGCAGTCTTCACTAAGCAATAAGAAGTCACCAGCCATACCTTCCATTGTCAAAGTGGGCTGTTGCCTCCTTAAGGACAACCCCGGTATCAGTCCTTGTTCATTTCTGGGCTAAGCTGTTAGAGACACAGTTATAGATTCAACTGCAGGCAGAATTGACATGGTCCTTGACTTGTGGCAGGCAGTCAGCAGCTGTCCTAGGTCCTCTGTCACATCTGGCCTCCAGGTGAGCTTCCAAAGTATTCTGCTGCCCGGAATGGCCTTTTACAGAGCCAAATTCCTGGGGTATGATGACTTAACTCATACCTAGAGACGAGACTGAGTTACAGCTGGATCAGTAACTTGTCTGAACTTCTGGCTAGCAAGTAGCAGTGAAATTTGAATTTGTCAGGAGCAATTTCAGCTGGATTAAAATTGCAGGATCCAAGGCATGACCCAAAATATAACCATTCCAATGGGCCAGGAGCACATTCCTGCTGCCTGCTTCTTTTGGGATCTGACATGTCCCTATCACTTCTTTGGGCAAATGAAATAGTAGGTATGAAAAGGGACTGTGAAAGTTTGATTGCAAAACTATTAGCATTTTATTTATTTTTTGCTTTGCAATAAATGCAATGAAGATACACATTAATAGAGGTGTACACAAAGGGCAAATGTGAAAGTTCAGGTGAAACAGGGAGGAATGTGTTGGGATATGAAATGGATAATACTGAATATTAAGTTAAATAAATAATACTTCCTCTGTATAATGAAATACTATACAGACCTAAAGGAATGAGATGTCCCTACATCTCCTCTGAGAAGTTAAGTGGAAAAAAACACAAAATAATGTATATATGGTTTATGTGTAAAAGCAATACTCTTTCACATGCATGCATATATGCATAAAATATCTTAAAAAAAGATTTTGGAAGCTAGCAATGCTCGTTAACTTTAGGGAGGGAAACTGGGACCATCAGAACGGAGAAACTCTGAAATTTTCACTGATCATCTTTATGTGTCTCTGAGGTTTTATGCCACATACGTGTATCATCAACTCAAAATGAAACTAAAACACAGGAAAGTTAATTGACACTAGGTGAAATGAAGAAAATCTGTTAGAGGAGCTTAATATATAATAAGTTTAGATTTCACAAAAGAAACCAAAGTGTCTGAGATGGAAATATACTCAATGGCTTTATGCTATTGACTATACACAATTTAGAAACCACTTTTAGAAATCCCTTCCCTGGGGCCATTTTCAGACCAGGGATAGAGAGAACAAAGCGACACCAGCAAGCAAGCTCAGTCTGGAACCAGCACCATGTGCAGGCTGCCACTGGACTGGAACAGACAGACCCCAGCCCCTTCCAGCGCACGGACTGGCAAACAAGAAGTACCAATCTCTTCTGCCATAAGCAACAGGTTTATACAGAAAAACACAGGCTGTGATGATAGCTATGGAGGTGAAATGCAATTGGATGCCTGTGGTGCTTTGGTGTCTCACTAACATTGCAGGTCTATGGCCAGTGGTCTGATCATATAGTTTCAGAGAATAGTGGTAAACAGTGTGACATCTAGGGGGGGTATCCTTCTGAGGGTTGCAGCCATTGTTGATTCCCTATTGTCTTGTTTTGAAGTCCTATATCATGTCCATTGTTTTACTGAGTTGGGTTTTATTCTTTTTTGTTTTGTTTGATTATGTCAGATCCAATGACAGAAACAGCTATTTCAAAGATAGCAAGATATATTATGGTGGCAACCTTGGATTTGTTATAGGTTTCTTTTGAAGTACTTTATTGAATTCATTGTTTTGTTTTTATTGTTTCTATTCTATTCTGTTCTGTTTGATCTTTACTACATCTGAAGTTATCTGTAGCTATTTTGAAGACATCAAAAGGCATTATGGAAACTATTGTTGATTTTGTAATGTTTTGAAGTCCTGTACCTTTTACACTGGTTTGTTTTGATTGGTTTAATTCTGTTTTATCCTCTTTAAAATAAATAAATAAAAATAAAAATCCCTTCCTTGGACCAGAAATGTTGCTCAGTGGTACAGCGCCTGCCTGGCAAGCACTAGGCCCTAAGTTCGATTTCCAGTACCAAAAAAATAAAATAAAATAATAAAAATCCCTTCCTTCTGGAAACCTAATTCATAATAACTATATTATGCAATCTTTTTGTCCCAAGGAAAAGGACAGGGCTGACCAGTAATTTTCCCCCATGTTCTTATATATGATTTTCATTATTTTGCTTTTGTTGCAGTGTTTAATAATGTATACTGTTTTTCAGTATAAAAGTTCTCATTAGAAATAACTTTTAAAATTATGTATATAATCTCTGTCTTCACAAAGTATTACAGTATGAATTTTTTAAGATCTCATTTATAGCTTCTAAAATATCCTGAATAGGTACTGTGTAGCTCGTGTGTGCAAAACCCAACACTATGGAGCCGGAGATACAGCTCAGTGGTATAGCACCTGCCTGACATGCAAGAGGTTGTGAGTTTGATTCCCAGTACAGAAAAAAGAAAAAGAACCAATAGTATTCATTCTCAGAGACTAGTGTTCAAAATATAAATCATGCTGTTAGGAGGAATAGGAAATTGGTGCCCTCAAACCATGAGATTTTATACACAGACTAAATTGTTTCAGATGGAATCAATGCTGGTTATAAATTATATCCAAAGCAATGCTGATCTCAGTGATGAAATGAGCTGGATTATGTTTTCAAGTGTGGTACCTGAAAAATGCTACTTATACCAGTTTTTCCCAGGCTGCTAATTATAGGTAAATAAGCAGTTTTTAGAGGTATCTGAAAGGCAAGTCCTCCTTTCAGCCCTTTTGTGGTGGCCACACCTCCCACCAACATTCCCTTCATGATTTTCTATTTTTAGTAATGCTAAAATGATGATAGGAACACATTCCTGTCATTGGATTTCTAATTTCATTTGTTTTTTACTAAGATGATCTTGAAATTCTAGATCCTAGATTTGATTAATTAAAATGTAGGCCAGCACTCACCATTGTTACTCCTGCTAAAAGGACTCCAGTGAATGGCAGTATTTCCGCTGGTAACATCACCTGTGTGGGCATAGAGGCTCTTGAGATGAGTAGATGGACTTCACTTCCGGGACCATTATTTACATCTGAGACTTCACTTCCAGAACAATGATTTATTTGCCCACATGGAAACAGTCAGTCGGCGAGGAGGTGTTTTCAGGTCTCTATATGCACATGGTCTGACCTGCTCTACCTTCTGGGAAAGCTTCCCTAAAGAAGCCAGGATTCACTGGGACAACAGAGAGAAATCAAAAGTTACTTCCTGCTCCATCCATGCCTGGGCTTGAAGATAACACCAGCCCAGCCTTGAAAATAACCTTTCAGTGAATGTGTGATACTATCTAGGGATGGTTTGATGAATCGTATTTTTATAGGGTGGGACCATCCACAGCTTAACAACTAAGACTCCATCTCTAAGTGATATTTGCATCAACACAAACCTTTAAGTGTCTCTTGTCAATTTGGTTTGTCTTTTCTATTTTATTTAAGGTATGACATTGGCCATTGCAGGAACATATTTGTTGGTGAACTTTGCTCCAAATATAACTCAGGCTGTCTCAGCAAGAAGAGTACAATATTACTTTGTTGGCTGGCAGTTCCTGATCTATGTGGTAAGAACTATAGACATTTTACTGTCAAGACTACCAGCATACACCTCCAGAGGTTAGAGGACTGATACAATCTCTTCATGTCACACTAATAGCTTATAAAATGTAAGTGTATTTGACTAACACTTTGAAATTCTGAGTCAACAGTAGAAGCACCTTCAAAAGAGTCCTTTTTGAGATCCATGCAATGGATTGAGAGGAATAGGCAGCAAGAATACAAGCCCAAGTGATATGTAAAGAAAAAACAAATCGTACCGCTTTAGACATTTGCCATTAATTAGATGTTTTAATTTTATAATTGCTGTAACCTAAAGACTATAAAAAGGGAAATGTGATAGAAATGGTTGATATATAACTTGTTAAGGAAGTTAACTGAGATTAGAGAATAAGAATATTCTAGAAAGGGAGTGTTGTAAGAAGAAAATTGGAATCATCTGGCTAAGCATTTAACCAAGAACTGAATTGGTAAACTAGTAGTGTATTTATTAAAAGAATCAAATCATATTGAGTCATACATTTTTAGAATTCACAGTGACCTCAAAAAGCTCCCTGATCCAGGCCTCTGTCATTAAAACAAGCATAACGGTGTGGTCCTACTTTTTGTGGCTAGCAGGTAAAAATGTGACATTAAAACCACAAATTGAAGCCAGATGCCTTGGAGTAGACCTATAATCCCCGATATCACAAGTCCGAGGCTACCCTGTATAACTTAGTGAGACCCTATCTCAAAATAAAAAGTACCGGGGATATAGCCCCACTGTACAGTGCTTGCCTAGCCTATATAAGCCCTAGACTTAATCTATAATATGAAGGGGAGGTGGAGTATGACATTGGCACTTACCGGGACATATTGTGTGGTGACCTCTGCTGAAGTGTAACCCAGGATAATGCAGCAGCAATTCCTGGTCTGTGACAAGAATCCCATGTATCCTACCATCTCTGACATGTCATTCTGGGCACTGGCACACAAATATTTAGATCTTTTCACTTTATAGTCTCATTCTTTCCTCCTTTCTCTCACCCTACAAAGATACTTAGCTTCCCCTGTTCCATTAAAAAAAAAAATCTCTCACATGCTACATACCCTTCAATAAACTGTCCTATTTCCCTTCTTCATTTGCCACTAAAACTGACTCCAAATCTTCCATGCTTACTGGCCCTGTCCACCTCCCAGCTCCATTTACTCCTCCTTTACTGCACTCTACAGTCTGGGAACAGGCTCTTCACATATTGCCCAGCAAAATTGCTTTGTTTGATCTGCATCTTTCTTGAAGCAGTGTGGGGTTAATCCATGTCCACTGCCTGGATATTCCACCTGGATTTATTGTACCATCCTCACCATGGCTCCCCTTCCTCCTCTTCCTCTCTGACCAGTCCTTCCCAGGCTCTCGGAGACTCCTCTGCCTCTGCCAGCACTTCAGGCCTGTTTATGCCACCTCCTCTCCAAAGCTCTGCATCCTCTTCTGTCTGCTCATTACTCCTCCCTGCCTGAATGTTCCAGAGGTCTCTCAAATGTTGCATGAAGTTGTACTCCAGATCTCAGTCCCTGAACTCTCTGCTCTCTTACATTTCCTGTAGCAGCCTCCTGTATTATGTCTGAGATACGGGGAACTTCTGCCCACCCTCCTTTCTGCCCTACCCTCCACTCATGGATATTTGAAAGAACTTGACCCCTCTTTTACTTTTCCACAGCCCTTGCATTGATTCACATCTTCATCATCTCTTGCTCAGACAACTGTAGCAGCCTCTTAGTGAGTCTGCCTCCCCCACCCCGCCCCATGCATCAAAAAACAAATCTCCCTTAGCCCTCCCCAGCCGCACCAGCTGGTGCCGTTGCAATTCCTTCTGCCAGCAAAGTCCTCTGTCCCCTTTGACCCAATCCTCCTTCCCCTTCCATTTCCCTCACAGGCAAACTCCTCTCACAGGCACAGCTCAGCTGGGGCCTTTTCTGTGAAGTTATTACCAGTTAGTTGCTCCATTTTATGAGCTTTCCCTGGGCTACATTATGTTTTATCTGTTTACTGTATTGGTTCTATTTCAGCAAGCTGGGTTCCACTTCAGAGAGAGAATCATTACAGGTCCATCAGTCAGTCAGCTGTAAGTCCTAATGCCCTGCCTATTGAAACATCTCGTCCTGATGTATCATGACCCCGAGTTTACTCCCATGGGTTTGCTTCTTCCTGAACTCTGTCACTTTCTACCTCTTCCCTGAGCCTCTGCTTCCTTCTAAATTTTAGGGATGGACTTCCCAACCCAGATTAGTCTTCTTGAGGTCTTTCGTACTTTGTGCCTTCCTCCCTGCCCCATTTATTTTCCCAATTGTCCACAGTCTTTTCACATCTTTCATCGATCAGCTGTAAGCACTAGAAGGAGTTTTAATTTCTGTGATTTACTTCTGTTCTTTATACTGTGTTGAATATTTCATGATAGGCCAGGCTTGAAGTCCTACCAACACATTACTACTTTTTGCCTGCAGGCAAAAAAGAAATTCTTCATTCCAGTAAAAAGAGTGACACAGCCTGTGACCAGAAAATTAATAGCCTGGGTTGACTCCGTTAGAGATTAAAGATGCATCAAGGCTTATTTCCTGGAATAAACTGCATTGTTTGGTAATGATGTGTCTTGTGCTGCTTTAACACCCAAGGAAACATTTTAAAAGAAAAAAAAAAGCTACTTTTATTAAATTATACTACTACCAAAATAACTGAAATTAATTACATTTTGCCACTTTCCAAAGTCAACATTTAAATTCATTTACTCACTCATCCATTCAACCGATTGGACCCTAAGATTATGGGGAGAAATTTCCACAGCAGGAATTGAACTGTGCTGGGAGAGAGCTGTGCTTCTGTAAACTCATATTATGATAATGAAAGTATGTTTGAAAGTAAATAGCTACCTAGTGAGACCTTATCTTTAAAAAAATATAAAATACAGACGTGATGGCACATGCCTGTAATCCCATCACACAGGAGACAGAGGCAGGAGGATTGCTGCAAATTCAAGGCCAGCCTGGGCTACATAGTGAGTCCAAGGCCATAAGGAGACCCTGTCTCAAAGAAAAGAAAGAAAAAAAATAAATAAAACATAGAAAAATGTAAGTAATCCTAGGTATTTATAAGATTGCATAAAATAAGTCTTAATAAAGTCACATTTAAACAGCACCATTGGCTTAGACTCTAAAAAGATAGATCCATATAATTTTGTAATTTAATCCATTATATAGTTGAATCTCTAAAGACAAGGAGTGGCCAATTATATATAAGATCTTGATCTGGTTTGGTTTAGACCTTTTAAACATCTAGGTAGTTAACATTTAATTCTCAGATATGACAGACTCTGCTTTTTATGCAAAGTACAACTCCAGAGATCATAATTACAGTGATCAGGACAACTCCTTGATGAATCATTCATCCATTTATATATTACACACAGTAAAGGCACTTCAATTGCCTTTTTGTGCTGTTCATATAATTAAGATGAATACAAATGTTTAAAAGTTCTTTTTTTTTCAGTACTGGATATTGAGCCTAAGGCCTTCTCATTGAGTAACATCCCCAGCCCTTTATTTATTTTTTATTTTGAGATTTGAGGTCTCCCCAAATCACTAAGTTGCCCAGACTACGTTCAAATTTGTGGTCCTCCTGCCTCAGCCTCTCAGTGTAGAAGTCTTAATAAGTGTTACATTTATCAACGAAGGGATTGTAAGCTTGCACTACAGACTGGCCCATTTCACCCCTTTCCCTACGAGTTTCCTGGACCCGACTGGTTTGCCTTCAAGGTTTTCATTAAGTGGCAGCCTCACTACAGCATGGCTGGGGAGTTCGTCCTCCTCTCTGGTCTTCTTGTGCAGGTAGAGGACTGGAGAGCCAGCGTCTCCCAGACCTGGAGGAATGAAGTGTGCTTTATTCCCTCACTAACACAGCCTTTCCTGCCTGGCTGCCACAGATGCAGTGCTCAACTCCAGAGCTTACTGAAGAGCAAACAGAGTTTGGTTTCAAGGTCAAATTGCCTCGGAGAGATGTTGTACAAGATGGTCCCTCGGAGGGGACTGTGACAGAATCCATCGTATCTGTCAGCAGGTGGGAAACTAGAAGTCCTTGAAAAAGAGATTTAATTTTGTTAGTCCTGCATACCCTGGGCTCTGTGACCAGAGGGCCCTTTTCTCGAAGGACTATTTGTTGAACAATACCTATTAACGTGTTCTGCAAAACCCACACGAGGAAACACAGCCCTAAGCTTCAATTACTTCATGTTCTTTGGCAGGCCATTTTGCCCACCCAGATTTTCCAACAGACTATTCAAACTGAAACCTCTGTTATGAACATAAAATCCTTCACAAAATAATCTGCATGGTGCTCATTTTCTCTCCTCCAGATCAAAAAAAAAAAAAAAAAGTTAAATCAGCAGAAGCCAGAGCCAACCCTGTCATTTGGAGTAATTGTATACCCCAAAGCTGATTATTAAGTCAGCTTTCCTGGCAAAACCTGCTTCAAAACCCACCATCAGGTGTTAAAAACCTGAAGGGAGAAAACCGTATGTTTTTATACAACATTAATGTCTCTTGCTTGATGTCCTTTGCTTTGTTGTCTGGATGCAAGTGGCACTTGGGGACGTGCATAGGAGACATTGCTGTGGTGCAGAAGTCCCACGTGTGGCTCCAACTGCAGCCTGAGCTTTACCTGCAGAAAAGCTTCACACATGGCCACCGTTATCGTCTGCGACTCACAGATGGGGAAACTGAGACCTTAAAAGAGGCCCGGAACTCACACAGAATCACAGGAGTATGAAGCAGGAGACCAGAACTCCGAAGCAGGCTGTTCTCCCTGTTCTCCTCTGGGGTCGCGCACCATCCAGCACCCTTCACCAAACACCGCTCTGCGCGAAGCTGATTACCAAGGACCAAACCTTCATCCAGACTTGGCCTTAGAGAGAAGCTCGGCAGAGCTCATTTCTTGTGGACCAAGAAAGCCGTGTCGGAGGCTTATGCTTTCAGGAAAGAACTTACAGACTGAAGAGGAGGGAACCAGGCTCGGGTTTGGGTACTGGAAGTGGGGCCTCCAGTGGAGAATTACGTGTTTCTGTCGCCAAATCACTCCTTGGACTGCCAGTACCTTCTCACCACTGAAAACACAGTGACTGGTGCCTGCAAGTCTAGTTAGAGAACCAACCCAGAAATCCCGAAATCAGTTCCTCTGGAAAGACTTCAGGTACCAAAACCTGCTTTCGTTTTCTATTACCCTGGCAACAGATTGTCACACACTTAGCGGCTTAAAACAACACAGGTGACTACTGCACTTTTCTAGGTCAGAAGTCAACCCAGGTCTCACCATCCTCAGAAGAGGGTGCCGGCAGGCTGTGCTCCTTGCCAGAGCCTCCAGAAGAGATTCCGTCTCCTTGCTTCCCAGAGCTTCAAGGTCACCGGAGTTCCCTGACCTGCGTTTCTGCAGCTGCCTCCTTACTCTTCCTGGGAAGCGTCTCTGCCCTGAAGGACTCATGTTGGGCTCACTTGTATCATCCGGGATACACTCCCCACAGCACCTCTTTGGGCCCCTTTGTGCTGCCTACCAGATCTGTGTCATTTGACCTCCTGAGCCCAGCATCATTGCTTGTAAAGTGGGGACAGTGGTGGTACCCACCTCCTGAGGTGGTCGTGAGGATCGTGTGCCTCAGGACGGGAGAGGCCTGTGGTCGGGACACAGCGTGCCGTGGGTACACAGGAAGAGCTGTTTCTATGTCACCTCACAGATAGCAGTCAGCAAGGCAGGCTCTTCCTGGGGCAGAGACCATGAAATCACAGCTTCTCTAATATTGATAGTTTTTAATGTTGTGGAAAAACATTAACATTAATTCATACTGCCTGAGTATTTTATTCCCAGGAGCTAAAAAAGCATACATGGGGGGTTTTAGAACTAATAGCAACTACCCTTATCCCCACAAAAATTAAGAGTCTGCGTGCAAGCGGATGCAGCTACCGTGCACTGTGTGTCGGTGCAGATAGAACTTGCAGGGGTCCGCCAGCAACAATTGCAGCGCTGCTGGGAGCGGGCTGGGGTGGGCGCAGGTGAGGAACAGAGGCCTGGCCTGGGCTGGGGGTCACCAGGCCCAGAAGGGTCTCCTGTTAAGCTGATGAAGTGCAGCGAGACTGGCACACCTGTGTTTTGGTGGCAGCTTTAGAGAAGGCACCTTAATTGCCTTTGTAGCATGGCTTCAATAATTAAAGGCCTGACAAACGAGTCCAGTAAGGAAAAGTGAAAATAATTGGTTTAATTTACCAGGAGAAGAAAAGCCCAACGGATGATTTAATCTTCCATATGAGATGAAAAGCTTTTAAAATGACAAAGATACAGACCTGCTGCTTGCCATCATCCATGGAGAATTACAGAAAGACGCAAACCAGCAAGCAGAACTTTGAGTTGCAGCAGAAATCCAAGTTGATTTTAGAGAAGGCTCCGTGGGTAAAGTGCAGTCCTGGAAATACTAAAATTCCTACCTCCAGCAGTATCTAAGAAAAACTTTGGTACTTTTATTTGTTTGCTGTCAGAAAAGTAAGCCTTCATATTTATAACTTTGGTCCAAGGATACCTTCTCTTATAAAAATAATAATGATAACTTGGCTTCAGGTTATGGTAAGGGCTACAAAATATTCCTCATCATAGAACAATTCAAAATTATACTAAGACTCTTCTTAAGGGAAGGAACATTTTAGACTTACAGTCAGCTATGTTTATGAACACTCAGTTTATTAGGCTTTAGGTCTCTTTAAGTTATTTGTAATAAATTTGAGGTGTAATTTATGCATTAATTACCTGAATACTTGTTAAAGACTGGGCGCTAGGTGCTGGAGATAGAGTGGGAAGAATAGATGAGTCCCTGTTTTCACTGAGCTAGCATTCTGGTGGGGGAGACAGACAGAAAACACACAATGTGTGAACAAGAAATAAGCCAGGCAGTGAGAAAGCTGCTACCTGAAGTCAGGTGTGACATGGTGACTGAGTGGCTCTTTTAATCAGAGTAGTCAGGAAGGACCTCTCAGAAGAGGTGAGATTGTAGCTGAGAGCAGCAACTAGGAGCCATTGTCCAAAAACCATGGTTAGTGCAAAGGCTCAAAGACAGGAACAGAGAGCTGCAAAGAGCAAGGGGGAAAGGAAAGGGAAGAGGAAGGGAGGGATGATAGGAGGGAGGGAGGAAGGAAGGAAGAATGGAAGGAAAGAAAGAGAGGAGAAGGAAGGGGAGGGGTGAGAGGAAAAGGGAAGAGAAAAGGAAAAAAGAAAAAGAAAACAGACTCCGTTGTGCCTGGCATGGAGTGGGCCATCCAGAAATGAATAGTACAAAATATAGTTCAAGAAGTTGACTGGGCTTTATTTCCCAAGAGCTAATTGTGTTTAAATTTAAATGGGATAGGAAACCAAAGGAATCTCAAGCAAAAGAATACTTAGGTCTCATTTATGTTTTTACTACCTGTATCATCCTGGTTAGATTTCATAAACATAACGCACAGTGGAAAAAAGCAAGCAAAACTATTCCATTTGGATAAGGAAGGCCAAGAGTATGCAAAAATAAACAAGTTGTTTGGGACTATGTCAAATATGATAAGGCAGTTTAAAAACTGAATAGTGAGTATGAACCTCAGCACAGCGGTTCCTGGATGCACAGCTGGCGGGGGGCACCCGAGAGACTCCCCAGAGATCGGTAGGTTCTGGTTTAAGTTGGGTAGAGGTCGTATGAGTACCTGTTGTATTACTACTGTAAATACATGTAGAGCATATCTAGTCTCTGTGAGTTAAATATTTCATTATCCCAGTTAAATTTTTATTTTTCTGTTTTATTTTAAAGATAGTAAAGCAATGAAACAAAGCAAAATAAAGCCAATCAAAACAGTGAAATGGTACAAAACTTCAAAGCTGGATAATAGGAAATTAACAATGGCCACCATAGTATATCTTGTTATCTTCACAATAGTTGTCCATTCCATCAGACATAGTAAAATCAAAACAAAACAGAATAAAACCAATCAAAACAGAACACTGAATAAAGCAAAACAATAAATTGGAACAAAACAAAACAGTGAGAACAATATTGGACTTCAAAAACAAGACAGAAGGAAATCCCCCGTTTTTGCTATATTGCATCCTGTTAACCTCCTAATAGATGCTCAGACCAGTTGTATTTTTAAATGTTTCTTCTGGTTGCTCACTGGCCGGATGGTTATAAAATCAGAGACAAATCAGATTATTGTTGTTGCATAGTCCAGAGAGGATGATGGGGAGTGAAGGAGAGAGAAGAATCTTTGGCTTGGACAGATACTGGGGACAGAGGTCCCAGGAGTCCCAGCTGGAAAGTAGAACAGGCAGGGCCAGGTGTTGGCCGTGTTGTGTACAGCAACTATTAAACATGCAAGTGGATGAGTCTAGGAAAATGAGACTGGAGGTCCAGAGCCCAGCACCGGCCAGTTAGGCGGATAGGTGAAAGCTCCGCGTGCCCATGGCGGAGGCCCTGGACGGTGTTCTCCTGTGTTTACAATCATCCTTAGAAACCTCAGTCAGCCTCAACTGTTATGGGACTATTGTAAAATCAGAAAGGGTGCATTTTGAAGACTTCGTATGGCATAACTTAACTCTTTTTTCATCTTTTCCTTCTCTAGATTTTAGAAATATTAATTTTTTGTATTCTCCTGTACTTCCATAAAAGAAAAGGAATGAAGCATATTGTGATCCTGCTAACGCTGGTGGCACTTCTAGGTAAGCACGTATTATGTGCTGTTGTCCAATGAGGGCATGCTAAGTCATAAATGGGATTTGAAGGAAAGAGCCTGAGTATTTCTTTTATTCATTGTTTACTGACTCATTTACTGCTTTAAAGAAGTTCCTAGCCAGGCTGGAAATCTGACACTTCAATAATACCCTGCATTTTAATGTACTTTTCTGTCTCTATCTCTCTCTGTCTCTCTCTGTCACTCTCTCTCTCTTTTTCCTCCCTTCTCTCCTTCCTTCTCATGTATCAACACTGGGATGTCTCACAGAACATTGGGGAAATTCTCTTTTCAGAAATTTATTTATTCCTTTACCTCTTCTTTGCCAGTCAGTCACCCCATACATCAGGTATTGTTTGCTACAACTTTGTAGGTTGTACCCACACTGTTGAGGCAGGTTGCAGACCCCATGCTAATGAGATTCTGGGACTTTCAGTCTCTGCCTCCTGTCTCTTGGAGGGTTTGAGCTTGTGATTATTACTTTTAGAAACAATATGGTATCCTACCCTGTATTTAGGTATAATGTTAATCAAGATAACAAAAAGAAAAGGAATTTTATTTTTTTCTGAGTTAACAGATAAGGAGAACAAAAACAAACAACAAAAAAAGAGGAAAAATATGTATATAGGAAAACATTGAAAATAAAGGGAACTTTAAATAGGAAAATAAGTTAACTCCCAAAATTATGATCATAGATATCAGTTATGAGCATAAATATAAATGGCATAAGTTTACCTAATAAAAGAGATTCTCAAACTGAACATCAGAAAAACTCTCAAGTTGATTTTGAAAAAGATCCAGAAACTAGATGCAGCCTATTTGCATAGGTACAGCTCTGAGTTATTCAAACAGCCACTTTCAGGGCTCCAGGGAGGCCTCTGATCCCTGGACTGGCAAATGATTAGCCACTAAGGATTAGCACAGGGGCTCCAAGACCAGCTCTCCTCCTGATGGCTCTGTTGGCTTTGGAACGTTTCAGCCGCATACATCAATTTTACCTGAAGCAAGGTAACTCAGGTAACTTGAAAGCAGAAGAAAGTGGGGATTGTGATATTACTATCTGAGTTAAAACCAAGACAGAAACATTAAATGTCACAGAAGGAGGAAATTTATCCTGATTAAAAAAGAGAGTCCAGTCCAGAACATTACATCCAACATGCTACAGAAAAGCTTCAGCAAATCGCAAGACTATATTAATAGAAATATTAACATTAAGGGAAATAGTTTCTCTAAACTCTTATAAGTAGAAATAAAAAAGTTTAAAATTAAGGATCTGAATATTTATTTATTTTACTATTGCGCAAGTTCAGTGAGTTTGCTTTTTAAAAAAATCAAACCACCATCAAAATAGAGGCAAAATAAATGTGACTTGCAAACATTTCAGAAACTTGTGCTTATTTGTAAGGATCTGAATATTTAATGTTGAACTGACCTCCAATATGAACTCTAAATACTGAAAACAGAGTATGTACTTTCTTTCCAGTGCCTATGTATCATTTACAAAAGTTAATTATATAATTAGTCACTAAAAAGATCCTCAGTAAATTTCAGGAAGTTGAAGTGGTACAGACCACATTTTCAGGTCACAGTGAAACAAGAACAGAAAGTAATAACAAAAATAGAACCCAGTGGGGGCTGGGGATTTAGGTCAGTGGTGTAAGTGCCTGCCTGGCAAGCGTGAGATTGTGAGTTCGATCCCCAGTACCAAAAAAAAAAAAAAATAGAACCGAGCAAAACTTGCCACCTGGAAATGTCAACAGTTCTCGGCCTGCAGCTGAGTAAAAGAAAACACAAGATTTCACTGCAGCACATATTTTTAAAATTATTGTGAAAGCAACTAAAACCTGTAGTTATTCACTAATGCTGTCTTAGGAGGAAATTAGTTGTTTTAACTTTAAGCTAAAGCACTCAGTTGAAGAAGTCAGAAAAAAATACTGAAATAAACCTAAGGGAGACAGAAAGGAACAGTTGATAATGGCAAAAATTTATGAAATAGAAAACAGAACAGCAACAAATTCATAAATAATCCCAAGAATTGGTTTCTTAAAAGGCAACTAATGAAATACATCATCTCTCAGAAACAAATATTCACCAGTGAGATGAATGGATGAGAGAAATGAATGCGAGGATGTACATTTTTAATAAAGTTTAAATAAATTACTTCTTTTTTCTTTACACAAAACCTGAATACTTTTTAAATGAAAGTAACTTTGGAAGAATCAAAATTGTTAGAAAAGCCACATCCTAAAAAAAAAAAAAATGCTTATGCCGACAGTTTCAAAAACAGAATCTTCAAACCTTGACAACTTTCATATGTTTTTAAAACATGATCAGAAAATATTGATCCCAACTCTGAAAAAGATAGCACAAAAATAGAAAACTATGAACTAATTTCACTGCCAAACATTGATACAAAAAATTCCAAATGAAATATTAGCAAAGACAATCCAAGGCAACCCATGTTTATGACCAAATGATCTTATGAAAGTTGTTCTTTTTCTTTGTAACACTTACAATGATTTATAGTCACATTCTACTCTATGTTAACTGCATTGCTCTGAATTTATCTTCTTCCCAGACTAGTTCTATGAAAGTACATATACTTTTATTCATACTACATATACTTTACCTAGAACTGAGTACATACAGTAATCACTGGAATTAATTAACTAGTTAGTTCATTATGGCAGTAGAAGGATGGTTCTTTAAGAAATTATTAAGTAGTTTATTGTGTTGACAAATCAGAAGGAAAATGCTGAATTGTTGATCAAGTGGTATAAACTTTCTTCAGTCATAAGATGAATAGTTCCTAACATACAGCATGGTGACTGCAGCTAACAACAATGTATTGTATATTCAACTTTTGCTGAAAGTAGGTATTAAATGTTCTCAGTTCTTCTTTTAATCAAGATATATATCATGTACAGGTACAAATTCCCTATGATGAATATGATCGTTATGTATATCTAAAATGTACCAATAAAATTAATTAACTTAAAAAATAAATGTTCTCACTACATACAAACACAATAATGCTGTTTGAGGTGATGGATGGATTCACCAACTTGATCACAATAATAATTCATATATATAAATATATATATATTTAATCACGTTGTACACCTTAAATGTATACAACTTTATTTTTCAATGATGTCAACAAGGATGGAAGACTGACATTATGCAGTGATCTCAGTTGATGCTGGAAAGACAGGTTAAAGTTGACTATCCAGTGCTGGTAAAGGACTTGACAGTGAAATACCAGAAGTTTTCGCATCACAGTAAGAAATAAGAGAGAAGATGCCCCCTCTTCACTGTGGTCTATTTGTTGTTTGAGTCTTTTACAATGATTTGTGGTGACTTTTACAAGAAAAGATTATGGAAGTCATGTAGTAGCTTCAAAAAATATAGCGTTACATAAAATGGAAAAAATACACGATTGTTCTGCGTTTATTGTGATCGAAAGCACGTGAGGCAAAAGCTGGAAACGAATGAGAGGGAGTAGCCATGATAGGCGGAGTGTTACTTTATTGTTGCTGTAATGTCGCATGGTGGATATAAAACGGAACAAAAGAATAAATAGAGAGAGCCGTCAGGAGGAAGGATAGATGATTTCCAGGGAGTGGCTCCCTTTGCCCGTGCCTGTGGTCTTTCTTACACACACGCACACACTTACACACACACTCATATTTTAGTTGAAACTTGACAATTTATAATTGTATAAATTTAGGATATACAAAATGATGTCATGATTTATGAATACCATGTGATATTAAATCAAGCTAATTAACATAGCCATCATCTCAAATGCTTAATTTTTTTATGCTGAGAATATTTGAGACTTATTGTCTTAACAATCTTAGAATTTCAACAAAATCTCCAGCAAAAGATGATATGGGGTTGGGTTTGTGTGTTCTCTGCAGCTGTCTTGCACAGTGTGGTGTATGCAGTCAGTAACAGTCTTGTGACCACCTCTCTGAAAGGGTCCCAAGTCTCTCAGCAGAGTCCTTCACACAGGTCAGGAAGCTGAGGAAGCTCAGGGTTCATCTCTACCCTTAGCACAGGCTACTTGTCAAAATTTGGCAGAATTAACAGAAAGATGACTTTAACCAGGAGACACTGATCTAGGACTTAACCATCTAGAAGTCCCTGGAACAGGATGAAGAGCTAAGAATCAACTAAGAGGGCCAAATTTCAAACAAAGGACAGGCACGTGATGGTGCTGTAGTAGAGGAATCGTTTATTGTTGATTATCAGGAAAATAGAGAAAGAAACTAAGAAAACTATAGAAATCCGTGGTGTAAAGCATTGTGGTACAGTATGATAGTGGGACTGGCATTCTTGGGAAGGCAGCTTGCCAGAATGTTCCAGAAGCCTTCACTGTGGCTGTCAACACAGTAATTCCCTTTCATGTGATTTTTCCAAAGGAAGCAGGCAGAATGATAGACAGATTTATATTCAAGAACACTTGCTGCTGCCTCTTATTTAATAGTAAAAGAAAATGGATTCAACCTAAACATCCAAAAATAGAGAATTGTCAAAATAAATTACATACATTCATACAAAGGCATTCTTTACAGCCAATAAAAGTCAGTCTTGGGAAGAATTCCTCGTGGCATAGAAAATATTTAATAGTAATGGAAAATAGGCTCCTAAGTAGTGTGTTCCATATGATTCGCATGTTTTGATACATTTATACTTTAAAATGGAGAAATAATAATGTACCCAGATGTTAAAAAATGATTTGGGTGTGAGTATTGAGATTATGGGTGCTTTTAATTTTTCACTCCAAGTTTTCTATATTTTCTGGTTTTTCATAAACATAATTTTAGAGACATTTAAATGAGTTTAAAGTTTATTCTTATTTGCAGTGCTATAGAAATTGACAATATCTTAATAAAGGTTTTCTAAGCTTTTTTCTATGCATATATAGGTACCTAAGAATGATATGACATTTCAGTGTTGTATATCCACCTATGATCACAAGCCACCCCCCAAAACAGCTTTAAAATACTTGACACCAGTGTAGAAATAAGTCGCAGTTCTAATAGTGATTACCCAACTGGTGATTGTGCATGCTTTGAAAATACAATAATTAACTATAGAAATTAATAGTTTGTTTAGCAATTTAATTTAAAAATTCTAGTTTTGTTTTTACTTGGTGTTTGAGTATAACTTAGGATCAGATGGTGGTTAAATTCAAAGACCCTTGGGGCCTGCAGTGCAGGGGCTCTGAGGCTAATGGAACAGCGTGCCTAACTCCTTTCCCACTAAGTATCCCTTTGGGAGACTTAGGCAGTCAGACCACAAGACTGTGACCACACTGTGCTCCAATCTCAGGCAGTATTTTGGGTGAAAACGAAGGTCCTTGAAGAGCTAACCTATCAACCCAAACCATCAAGTGACACATAGATTGCTACAGATATTTAAAATTCCTAGATTAGTTAAGCTGTAACTATTGTCATAATCAGTCAGCTAGACATCAGAAATATGTGAAAAAATCAGGTCAAAAGACATTTTAAACTGGAGTGAAGCCTGGCTGTGAGGTCAGATTAGAGCTCTGTTTTTGAATTTATCACTTTGTCTCCTTTATTAATTATGACTTTTAACTGAAAAAAATGCTTAATATGAAATTGTACCCTAGTACCCTTCAAGGTATAGTATATTTTCAGGTTTTGGTAAAGGAAATTATAGGAGGCCCTTTCTGGTTGGCCTTCTCCTGCTATGTTAAACATATTTTATATGTATATAGAAATAGTACCTTTTCAAATGCTAAAAGGAAAATATTCAGATATATTATGACAAAATAGATTAACAGCAACAAA
Organism: Hydrochoerus hydrochaeris; assembly: GCA_004027455.1. Taxonomy (NCBI): domain Eukaryota; kingdom Metazoa; phylum Chordata; class Mammalia; order Rodentia; family Hydrochaeridae; genus Hydrochoerus; species Hydrochoerus hydrochaeris. Next base: position 172,861 of record PVLA01000048.1, read on the forward strand.
GGAAATATTTCTCCTTAACCATGCTTTTGATTTCATACAAAAATAATTTCTGAACTTTCTGTGGGATTCAGCCAAACTATGAGATTGTTAGCAATGGGAACTTCAAAGGACCTGAAACAGAACAAAAGTACTATATTCTCCCTACAGAAACCCAAGAAGAAGAAAATACTTGGTGCTTTCACAGTGCTGTAGCTTTATCAAGTTCATTTTTCTTAATTGCTACTCAAAACCCATGAAAAATACTTTCTCGCAAGAGATAAGTCCCTCTTTCATGCAGGAAATCAATAGATATTGCTTATGTAAATCTTAGATGTAAGGTCCACTCCTAGAAATTAATACTCAGCCCTGATCCAGCTGCCCATCGTTAACTGTCAAAAAGCATTTCTACTAAAACTTCTAGGCATCTGAGAAAAGGCTCACACATAGCACAATGCTTAGGAAACTCAAACAGTAAGTTGCTTTCCAGCTTCTAGTTCTCTCATCTATTTGGCTTTTCAGTACAGTTTAATATTTTCCCATAAATGACATGTGGACAGCCTGACTTTCCTTAGCCCCCTCTGTTCATTGTTTTGCCTCTTGCCCTACACCAGCAATCCCAATCTCCACAGCATCCTTTCAACAGCCAGATCTGGAAAGGAAGTGTCTTGCTCCAAAGATTAGAAAACCACCCAGGCAGGCCCTCAGCAGGCCTTCCGCTGATTGAAACACATTTGAAGTCCAGCCGGCTTGAGCAACAGAGCTACTGCTTGGTCTGGGTCACACCCTCCTTCAAGCATCATCAGGACACTCTCGCTCCCCCACAGAAACCTAAGATCTGTCTATAGTCCTGTCTCAGATACGTGCTTTACTTATGTTTTTGTTTTCTCTTCCAGCCTCATTGACTGTTATATCAGTAAAAGCTGTCTCGGGCATGATCACTTTCTCTGTGATGGATAAAATGCAACTAACTTATCCCATCTTCTATATCATGTTTATCATCATGATAGCATCTTGTGTTTTCCAAGTCAAGTAAGTTAGCATCCACTTCCCCGCTCATCTTTCAGCATTCCTGGGCTTCTCTGCGCATTAGTCTTAATTGACTTCAGATGATAATTAAAATGAGCTTTGATTGCTAAGGGTGAACACACTACAGCTGAACCTACAGTTTGTGCCTTGTCCTTCACATCCAATAATAGGTTTTTACTAAACATCGCCTTCACGTCTTGCGAATTCTGAAGTGCGGCCATAATCCTGCTAAGTGCGCTTTGATGCTTTCCTGATGCTCTTCTGCTTATAATTAATATCCATCGTACACAGGTTGTCATTTGCAATAAATCACAGGGGCAGGTCCACATCCAGAATTTCATTCTAAATATAGGAAATACGTGAACCCTTCACCTTCAGTTCTTAGCTCATGTTCATTAATTGCCCAGAGATGGACAAAACCAGACATTTGGCCGGGAGGAAAATCCTTTCCCCAGAACTTTGCATCTTTTGCCAGAATTTTCTTTGCACCCTTGGGATTGCAGAGTGATTGTTTTATGTTTCTCTTGGGTCTTAATACTGGCGACATGGAATATTTTTAATTTCTGTCCTCTCCCCTCCACCTCCATCTGCTCTAATCACTTCCCCTCCATTTTGCTTTGTGATTGTGCCTTTGCCTGCTGCGTTCTAGTGAGTCACCCAGAGAGGTTTCTATTTACCCCAGAGCACTATTCAAAAGCACCACCCCAGTGCCAGCTAAGTAATCAAAGCTCAAAGTCGGAGAATGAGTTGTTCCTTCTGTAGGTAGTGCAAGTAAAGTCTGATTGCTGTGGGCCAGATGTAAGCAAGGCTTGTGGAGGGTTACTAGAGAAACCCAGTGTTTTGCCACTGTTTTGTTTAGCGTGCTTCATAAGATTGAGTGTGTTTATAATACTGGGATCTTGCTATTAGCTTTCTTCTGTCTTTCTTCCAAATGAATCCATAGTGCTGCAGAATCTTCTGGGACTCAGTGATAGTGGGATTATCTTTGCCCTATGCTTCAAGAATAAAAAAGACACACACACTCAAAGGTGAACCACATCCGTTCACTCATATTTCAGCCTCTGCACCTGTCACACCATGGAACTGTGGCTCTTAGCTTTGGTTGTCCAATAAAATTGGCTGAGGAAGTTTGGCCACATAACATGTGAACATATGTATAGATATGCATGCGTACCCTGCATACATGTATCCCTACATGTATGTATGTATGTGTACACACTCACACATACCTGATCTGTACCCACAAAGGTTTTGTTTTGTTTTGTTTTTGGTTGCTTGCTTGCACTGGGTGGGGACCTAACCATTTATAACTTTTGAAAGCACCCAGGTGACACCCATGGGATTCAGGGATTTGGGAAACAGTCTAGGCCCTACCAGGGCAGCACAGCACAGTGCAGGAACCTGAAATCCTGCCGGTGGTCAGAGCGGGAAGCTGAGCTCCCACATGTGCTGTGCAGCTGGAGCACCAAGCATTGTTTTTGAAACATTAAACATTCCTTTACTTCTCCATCTTCTTTCTTGGCACGTGGCATGTCAATGGATAGCTCCGCTATTCCCCAGATATGATATTTAACAGATTTTAGGCCTATCCTAATGAATCAGCCCCAATGTGATACTGGTCCAGCAGCTTGAATCGCTTCCAACTCAAACTTCTGTGGCCTCAGAATATGATTAATTGCTTTTCATTGTTACTGTTGTTGGTTTAAACAGACCATAAAACCTGACATCTGATCTCATACATCAGATGCATATAAGCTATGACTGCTGATTGGAAATGCCCTCTCGCTGCACTTCCTTTCCCTTTGTAGTTGGAGCTAAAGAACATGCTCTTCATGAAGTCATTGTTAACTTATTCCTGAGCATCTCTAAGCCTGAGCTTCAAAAAGTACCTTGTGCCCTAGGTTCCTGAATCAAGCCACAAAGCTCTACACTATGACAACGGTGGTGCCGGTGAACCATATTTTCTTTACGACCAGTGCCATTATCGCAGGTGAGTCTCGGTTTTCCTATGTAGGTGAATGCACCCCAAGACAAGCTTAAATAAAGTCTCTCGCAGAGTAAATAAGTGAACTGAAGAATCTTTAAACCCTAAGGAGCTGTGGAATGCATTTCTCTCCCGGCCTCCACCCCACAACTGATATCCCTTCACGACCTCCTCTAGGACGGGCTGTTCTTTGCGTGCGTGCTCCCTGGTAATCGGCGACTCCTGGGAGAGCTCGGTCCTGTTTTAGATCCTGTCGCTGTTCAGACAGTTCTAATTATCAGAAAGTGTTTCCTTAGGGCTGGGCTGTAGCTCAGTGGCAGAGCGCTTGTCTGGCATGCATGAAGCCCAGGGTTTCATTCTATACCAAAAAAAAAAAAAGAAAGAAAAAAAAAGTGTTTATTTTGGAGCTGAAATTAGTTTCCTTGTGAACTCAAAACAATCATCTTTGTTATGTTCTCTGGAGTCTTCCTCCTTGCCAGCCCTTTTGATAGTCAAAGCAACCGAAAGGTCCTTTGGAGTCTTGTCTCAGGGCCAAGTATCCCCAAGTCCATGAACTCTCCCCTCATGTCCTCACCAGCTTGATCAGAGCAGGCCCCAAACCCAGTGCAGCGCTCCAGGGAAGGCCAACAGCCGAGTATGGGAGCTATGGCCTTTGCTTTTCTGGCTTTTACTTTTCTAATGTTATAGTTCTTACATTTTAATGGACAATTTTTTATATTACAGACACAATATAAATTTAAAGCTTGGTCCAAACCAACACACAGTAGATTGAAGTAAATCATTTCTACATTTGTTACTGCTGTGCCCTCATTCATTGACTTATTTCATATACTTACCACCTTCTCAGCTCAGAAGTTCATTTCTCAGTGTAAGGTTTGCATATTTTGGAGATAATTAGGGGTTACCTGTTTGGATGTGTGCGTGTGTGTGTGTGTGTGTGTGTGTGTGTGTGTGTTTTGGGACCAAGAATCAAACACACAACCTCACATTTGCCAGGAAGGCACTGTGCCACTGAGCTAGATCCCCAGCCCAGAATTACCTGTTTTCTAATTGCTACATCTATTCTATTTCCTGGCAAACAATGTGACCACCAGGGGACAGTTTTTTAAAATAATTAATGCATTTTCTGCTTCTCAAAATTGAGTCTTACACTCAAATAAAAAGATTATATCCCAAGACATCTAGTTTTTGTTTTTGTTTTTTAACATTTTATGCTTTCTGGTGAAGTGAGGAAAGACTGCATATTGGTGTGTCCTAGAAATGAAAGGAAGGTCAAAAAGAGTTGTGGGCTTGACATACAGGCTAATAGTTGATATTAATGTGCAAAAAGGTGTATGAAAATGTGGCTCCCTAAGGTAGGGTATTCTAGGAGAGCAATAGTGCAAGTTCGCAATTCTCAGCACATGGCAGGATTGATGAATCAGAGAAGCTAGAATTTCTGAGAATTATGACAGCTCATCTGATTTTATGTATGGGATAAAAGTCAAACTTCTTCACTAACTTCTCTGCCACCATCAAAAGTATAGCTTAAAGTTAAGGTGAGACACCATATTTGGTTTACTAACTCAGGAAGATTCCATTTGTTCTTTTTATTGCATGGCTATGCTAACATAAACACCCTTCTGGGGCTGGGTGGATGGTACCACCCTCCTCAAATGAGTTCCATCATTTTTATTGAGATTATTAAGAATGTTTCTACTCTTTGATTCTACCCACCAACAACACAAACACAAATAACCTGATCAAAAAACAAGTAAAGAACTTAACTGCTGTACATCTTTCTGCTAAGAAGATCTAAAATGGCCAATGGCATATGAAAAGATGTTCAGTGTCACTAATCATTAAGAAAATGCAAATCAAAGCCACAATGAGCCTCTTTAGGATAGCTACTACTACATAGAGAAAATACATGGAGGCACACACCTGTAATCCTAGCACTCTAGGAGGCTGAGACAGGAGGATTGCAAGTTCAAACCCAGCATAGGCAATTTAACAAGTTAGTGAGAACTTAAATATTTTTTAAAGGGGTGGGGGTGTATCTCAGTGAGAAAGCACTGGGTTCAATCCCCACTGCAAAGACAACATTAACAATGAAACCAACCCACATGCAGAAAATAGTGAGTAAACCAGTATGGGAGAGGATGTGGAGTGATTAGAACTCTCATGCACCATTCATAGAATATAAAGTGGAGTAACTGATTTGGAAAACAGTATGGCAGTTCCTCAAAACTTGAATTAAAAATTGAATTCTCAAATAATCATCAGTTTCACTTCTGGGAATATATCTAAAGGAATTGAAAACAAAGACTTAAAAAGATACTTGTACACTTATGTTCCCTTGGGCATCTTTCATGATAGCCAAAAGGTGGAAGCAATCCAGTGTCCAGATGAACAGGTAAATTATATGTGAGATAGATAGATGATGATGATAGATAGATAGATAGATAAATAGATAGATTAACATTATGCAGCCTTAAAACAGAAGGAAATTCTGACACAAGCTACACCATAAATAACTATTGAGGATAACAGTGTATGTAAAATTAGTAACAAAAAAAAATACTGCAGAATTCCACTTCTTTGAAATATCTAAAATAATATAATTCATAGAAACGGGAAGTAGAATACTAGTGGTTGGAGGGGAGTTGCTTAATGGGATTAGAGTTTCAGTTTTTCAAGATGAAAAGGTTCTGAAATTGGTTACCCAACAAGGTAAATATGCCTAACCCTACTGAACTGCACACTTAAAATATAAGATGGTAACTTTTACATTGATGTCTATTTTACTACAATTTGTTTAAAGTTTTAAAAAAAGTTTCTACTCTTTGACACATTCTATTTCTAAAAACACATTCAAGTGATGACAAAAATCCTAAAACAGCCGGGCGTGATGGTGCAGTCCTGTAATCCCAGCACTTGGGAGGCTGAGGCAGGTAGATTGTTGTTAGTTCGAGACCAGCCTGGAATACAAAATGAGCCCAAGGTCAGCCCAAACTGCAGTGAGATCCCATCTCAAAAAGACAAAAAAAAATCCTAAAACATTCTGGGGGAAATATGTACAAAGACGTTCATTGCTACTTTTAGAAACAACTTAAAATGCTCTTGGAGAAATTAACATGATGGTACATCAGTTTAGCGTGACATGAAAACATTAAAGTGATTACACAGAAGTAATAAGTTGGAAGATGCTTCTGAGATGTTCACTCATTTGGCAAATATTTATGAGAATGGGATGTGGCTCCTTCATGTGAGACATTCATCCTGTAAGTGGAGGAAGTTTCAAGCTGAGGACAGGACTCTCTCCTGGTCACCACAGTCTCCAGCATGGTCCGAAGAAGACACTGAAAAAATATTTGTTGACTGGCTAGAGAAGCTAACACCACCTACACAAAACTCCAGTTCCAGACGGTTCATAATTTAAATATAACTTACTCATTAAAACTCTACAAAGGCCTTGGATCTCTAAAGCAAGAAGAAATCGTCACGCCCAACAGGGAGAGAAGAGCTCCTCAGAGATCACACACACTCGTTTCCCCACGTCTGGAAGGAAAGACGGGAAGGAAGAGATTGGAGGGGCCAGCAGAGGAAACAGAGCTGGGACAACACCTCAGGGGCCCAAGTGTCAGCCAGGGCCTGTCAGGACAAGTGGCCAGGCTCAGCAGACCATGGATAAGTAAGAGAGACCACAGGGCCTGCACGTCAGGCGCCCCAGGGTCCACCCAGCGTCTCGGGCCAGGCTTGCCCCAAACCTGTATTTGGGAACTAGTTGCTAGAGCTTTGTTTTCTTGTATGTTCCAGTGAGGAAAATTCAGGAATGGACAAGAAACTTTTGCTTGTGAAACGTATGTCAATTATGTTCATTTTGTAATAATGATAATTGTATTATGTACAGTCTACAAGTCTGTGTTCTTTTTGGAACAGTTTAAAACATAAGTATGGCATGCAATGTTTTTATTTTAGCTAAACCACTGAATGCATTTTAAGGGTAACCTTATGTAGAAAAATACAGTAACATAATTTTTCAAACAATGCATTGCATGATACTCTTGTGCTAAAATTAACTTTGTCTACTGTTCCTGTGTAGGTATTGTCTTTTACCAGGAATTCTTTGGTGCTGCGCTTCTCACCATATTTATATATCTATTTGGGTGAGTAAATGCCTCAGAGGTAAGGTATGTGAAATTCTATTACTTTTATATAGGATTTTCAGCATTATACCTAAAGAAGAGAAAATTGGAAATAATGTAAGAAACATCAGTTTCCTGAACTCTTAAAAGAAATACTTCTCAACTTAACACCCCACCCAGGGTTCAATGTCTTTGGCTTTGTGATTCAGGCCCCCTCTGAAGGTCCTGAAGCCCTGGGGATTTTCAGTTCCAGCCAAATCAGGATAAATCTACTGGCCTTGAAGCCACTTCATAGCCTTTTCTTGCTGTCTCAGACCTACAACGCTCTTGGGAACATGAGATCTGGAGTTTAGATGCATGAATGCCTCTGAGGTGACCCAAAATAGAAGGCAGAGGCTAGGGCTGAACCTTAGCTTTGGACCTAATAATCTCAGGTTAGGAGTGTGCCTTTCCCGTGTTAGCACGCCCAGCTTGACCCCTCATAGCAATCTGTGGGCATCATTGCTGGGATTGCTGGAAAACAGGAAGCAGAAGCTTGACAACATCTCACCAATGTATAGAAGCTTCCAGTGGCTCCAGGTGGCTCTCTATTCACACTAAGCTGCTCCTTGAGCCTCTACTCAGTACGGCCATGGTGTGCAAACTTGAGCCTTGTCTAGTTTCAGCATAGGAAATCATCTATCTCGAAAATTCAATTTCATAAGACATTTGGGCAAGGCTAGACTTCTGGGGTCTGGAAACTATGACTACTCTTATGGCCAAGGACAATGAAATTTCTTAGAAAATTAAAGAATAAATTGTTTTTTCACTCATGTTGCTTGCCAGTAATGGGTCTGGGCATGCATGGATAGAAAACGAGACCCAGTGTCTACCCAAAGGGTTTAGAGCCTAAATTAGTCTCCAGATGGTAAAAACCTGGGGCAAAGATTTATTGGAGGCTGCCCAAGTCTTGGTTCTGGGTACAGATATTATTGGCTGCAACAATTAAGACAAGTTCTAGGCAGCTTACCATGAGGAACAGGGTAAACAAAACTGATGGCATCAGTGTCATCGTACAGAGTATGGGGCTCAGTTATTTAATACCATAAGCTGTTTCAGTATTCCTGTGTTTTATTCATATTTTTCTTACAGGTGCTTTCTGTCATTCCTTGGCGTGTTTTTGGTTACAAGAAATCGAGAAAAGGAACATCTGCAACAGTCCTTTATTGACTTTGGAAACATTCCTGGTAAAAATATATACATCTCCTCCAATTCATAATAGAGAGTTTTATCCTTCTAAACGAACAATCGTTGGCATCATTTTGGGTGTTAAGTTAATATAAAACATAATTCTTACCCTCAAAAAAAAAGTACATTTACTGATGAGGCCAAAGGTGGTATTTTGAGTGTAAACGTTATGGGATGTCAGTTTTACACAGAACACTGGGGTGGAAAAGAACTGACAATGTGGTCTTGATCTGTGGGATTTCTGCTCTGGGCTTCAGGGGTAGGGGAAACCATGAAGCCTGGCTGCTTGGATCCTGCTGTGAAAGAGCCTGGGAAGGAACAGAGAAGGACTTGAGCTAAGGCCACCAAGGAGCTTCACTCCTGGGCTCATGACAGCATCATGGTCATCAGATGGGCAGTAGCTTTTGCCCCTCCTCCCTCCTCACTCACCCAGATTAAGCCAGTGTGCATCAGCTCTCCAGGTCTCATTTCCACTGAGAAATAATTGACTCAGGCATGAAACAGCCTGCTGGGTCTCTACCACCTGCCCCAACCCCCAGCAGCCTCTAGCCTTGCTAGGGGTTTGCGGTGACCTGCAGGTTTCCAGGAGGGGAGAGATTGCCAGAGCTCCCCCTGCCATTCTGTTAGCACCGTGTCTCTGGAACCAAAACCATGAAAGTGTCATCCCTAAAACTGAGAAGCAATGGCTCTAAGAAATGAATTCCTTATTTGCTTTGCCACCTAAGCCATCTTATCAGCCAAGAGCACTCAGTGCCAGATTTGGCAATTTATGACAAGGACTTGCATTATGGATGGCTTGTTTGGAAATAAAGTTTGGTGAGAAATAAAATCTATTTATTTTATAACTATTTTACATTTCTCAAAGCAAGTGAATGCTTCACATGAATCTCCTGACTCAGCCAACCCAATAGCTGCTCCTCACATGCACAGACGTGACCACATTACCAAGTGGCCTGGAATTCCAAGGGCCTTTTCTTCCTTGACATTTACCTTTGCTGTTTAGAGGGTGAGCACGTAGTATTTTTTTTTTTAAGGACTAAAATGTGGCCTGGATTGAACAGAAAATATTAGGACTCTATTCTGTAAGAGCTCAACAGATCTTTTTATGTTATTATTTCCACAGGGAAACAAATGTTGGACAAAATACAACCAGATTCAAATGGCTTATCCTATGGAACCTTGCCTGATGGAAGTGACTCAACAAAGAGCCAAAGTGGAGAGAAGAAAGAGGTCTAAACTGCCGGGAGGGATAGCTGTTGGCCCGTTACTTGATACCACCTTTTTAAAAAATTGCACATGTTCAATTTGTGTCAGCAGCTATTTCATGCTGACATGTGCGAGCGTTCGTGTCAGTCCTCCCCCCACTATGGACGATCAGAGGCTTCCTAAGCTTTGACAGTCTAATGTTTGCATGGAATGTAATTCAAAGTGTTCCCCACACCCTGGACCTCTCCCGAGCGATCGTCTAATGGGCTAGATCTTAATTACAGCCTGGCTGCTCCAGCAGGGATGTCACACAAAAATGTGCCTTTGCAATCTGGTCATAGGAGGCATAGGTTGCTGCTGCTCCCATGTGGCTTGTGGAGTCCTGTGCTTGGTTTTTAAGAGAACACATTAACCTCACATGCTCAGTCCTGAAAGGTTTTGAGAGCTTTTGTGTTTTTTTTTTTCTGGAACACCTTTTATGAGCCTCCCCTATAGAACTTGCCTTCTTATTCCAAAATTAGAATGGCAAGGTATCTTTTCTAAAAAACAATGCTACTAAACTCCTCCTTTGAAAACAGAGGGCCTCTTTAAAATCAAAATCTACAAATGGGACTCTGTGATGGTGTGCACCAGAACTCAGGCTGCTGGACTTTTTTAAAGCCTAAAATTGGAAAATTTAAGAAGCCGGACTGCGCTCTAACTTTGCTGGGGGTTCTGCCGGGCACATACTAACATTGGGACAAACACCAAGATTAGCATGGCCCCTATGCAAGGGTAACATGCAAATTCGTGAAATACTAAGAAAATGTTAGAACCAATGTTTGCTTTTTTTTGTCTTTTTGAGAGAGGATCTCACCATGAAGTTCAAGATTGCCATGGGCTCACTTTGTAGTCCAGGCTGGTCTCGAACTTGCAATGATCCTCCTGCCCTAGCCTCCTGAGTACTGGGCTGACAGGAGTACACCACCACACCTGGCCAATGTTTGCTTTTTAATAAAAGTATAGGATGGTGGCATTTTCTTCACCTACATGATCCTATTATACTTGAATTAAAAATGAAGAAAAACTTGGTGTCTTGTGCTTGTCCGTGTGATAAATTTTATAATTAACAGATATATTAACTTTCAACACAAGTCTCAAAAATTACAGGTAGATTTTTTTTGTGTGTGTGTGCACCTGTGTGTGTGGTACTACATCCCCAGCTCGTGTTTGTTTGTTTGTTTTGAGACAGTCTCACTAAGTCACTTGTTTGCCCAACATGAGCTTGAATGTGAGGTTGTCCTGCCTCAGCCTCCCAAAATGCTGGGATTACAGGTACGTACACAATGCCCAGTTTAGATCCTTAGCAATACTTACACAACATACTATTTCTCCCCTCCGTCATTATTGTACATTCTTCTAGGAGAGGAGAGATATGATTAGAAAACTAGATTTCAGTTATTTGAATCTGTAGACATAGAACATAGCCCAGTGTCAGGGAGGAGTCTCAGCTGGCTTTTCCACTGCAATTCATCACATATCTGCTAAGAAAAGTGTACAGGTAGACGCTACAGTGTTATCTATTGTTGATAATCTGCCTAATATTTAAATGAGAAGAAAAGAGAAAGCTTCCCCATCATCAAATAAAAATTCCTATCTTCAGTGACATTCTCAAACCTGCAGGTCACTCTACACACCAGTCGTATATCAGTCCAGCGACCTTGTCATGTACATGTCTAAGGGGTTTCCTCAGAGCTAGTGTGATGGTCATCATAACTGCTTCAGTCTTCTAGTTTGTTCTTTGTCAGTTCCTCAACTCCTGATCAGACTGGCCAAATCTGGCTCCACAGGATGGACGTCTGAATCCATCAGAATATGTGAAAAATAACCGAGAACCCACATGTAGCTTCTGAGCCCCTGACAATAATTCCTACCATTGTGGAAAATGTGCCATCATTCAGATACAATAATCCTACAATTGATGGCTTGTTTTGCTGAATGGGTCCAGCATGTTGGCACTAGAAATCTCAGCTTCCTTCAACTACATGTTTCTGGTGAATCTTGAAACCATTTTCAAGGACTGGGAAAAAGACTAGAGTTTTTACTTGAAGTAGGACCACATATAACACTAGTGTACAGTTTTGAGCAGTGTAGAATTTCACACACACATGCACACATGGCACCAGTACTTTAGTGACCACCAACATTTGCCTCTGTTAAAATTTTTGAGAAATGGCATTGTCTTATGCGACCTAGTAATGTTTTAGTGATCCTGGCAAAAGTATAAAGTATATTCAGACTAAGGTGAACAGCAGGGGTTTTTGTTTATTGGCTTGTAGATTTTTAAAAGTGCTCAGTGCATGACAACAACCAAAGCCACCCTGGTCCTCCTCTTGGTGTTGTTAGTTGGGGACCCTCAGCCAACATTTGGCTCCTCTGTTTGTCTGGACCAGGGTTTGGCCAACTTTTCAGTAAAAACTCAGTAAATATTTTGGGGTTGTTTGGCCACACAGTGTCTGTCCCAGCTACTCAAATCTGTCATCGTGCACAAAAACAGCCGTAGACATTACATAAACAAGGGAGGAGGGCTGTGCTCCAGGAGAACTTTATTTACAGAAACAGGCCAGTCCACGTACTATTGTTTACCAACTCCTCCTCTAGACTCTTCTGCCCTTGTCCTGCTGTTTTCCCATTTCTTAGGTACTGAAGAGTTTAAAAATGGCTCTTCCTGTCAAATGAGTCACAATGGTAATGTGAAAAAATGTCTTGATATTATACTGGGAATTTTTGCTTACATGAGAAGGGGAAGTGATGTATTTATTCTCAGACTCTGAATTTTTCTCTTTAAAAATCAGTAGATCTTTGGTGAACACCACTACCTATACCAGAAGAGCCACTCCAAACCCACACTCTGACCTGATATCAACTTCGGAAATGACCTTTTTAAGGTAATTCTTTTTTTTTTTTGGTGTAGGTGTTTGCTTGCCCTATCACCGTAATACTTTCGTTACTGGAATCCCTTGGAAACTAATACAATAAAAAATTCCTCAAGCAGTGACTGAGAATGAAACCTACACACACACACACACACACACACACACACACACAGAGAGAGAGAGAGAGAGAGAGAGAGAGAGAGAGAGAGAGAGGCCTGGAGATCCTGTTACATGGCAGAGAAAAAAGGAAAAGACGGACTTCATAAATTAGTGCAATTTCAGTGCAATTAAAGAGTAATGGTGATAATGTGTAAGTCTGGCTCCACGGGAAGCAGGTGCAACAGTAGAATGACTCAGATGGATGCAAACATCAAACTACATCCCTGAAGCCAGGAGCCCACTCTGCACTCCTTGTTTCCAAGCGCACAGCACATCCAAGGATGGTGAGTGTACATGCTCTGCAACTCCAAATGCTGCCTCACACTTGCCAATTTAACAGTAATATGATGGACATAAATATAGCAGTTACTAAATGAACCCTCCCAACACCCTTCCAGACTGCTTTACGTAAACTCCATGGCGGGCTCTTGAGACGTCCCTGAACTAGAACAGCTGAAAACCTAATGCATGTGTTTGGCACCAGTGGATGTGAGTCCTTTAGTGGAGTGGCTAGATAAACACCACACATTTTGAGCTATTAGAACAAGATCTCAAAATTGAACCCAACATGATTGTGTGGGGAATTTTGAGGCTGCTTCTAATCGTTAGACTCATCAACAGTCTGGCTCTTATTATGGCCATTTTGAAGTAAAAAAATTAAATAAAATTCCATACAAACACTGTTTCCATGCAAATACAGACCAGTCTTGGGCTGTTAAGTATGGTGTTTTAGCAATTGTGGTAAATGCAAGGAAGAGACTTCCTACCCAGGAATGCTTGAGTTTGTCCCCTTTTCTCACCAGCCTCAGGGTGCCACACAACATGCTGTCCTGTGCCAAGAGAACAAATCAGTTACAGGAGCTGTCGCCCTATGAAGGAAACATTTTTTTCGTTGTTGTTAGGGTGGAAACTCCCTCCTTCAATGCAGGTCCTTATTGAGAGTTAATTACTCCCAGCCACAATGTAAAAGAAGAATATCAACCTCAGTATCAAATAAATGTAGTGTCTCAGGGTGCACCCAGCTGGGCCAGGCATTGCCAAGAGTCTCACAGAATTCCAGGCAAGATGCAAGATAGTCACTGTGCTCCAGGAAAGAATTGCCTTCCCAGGGAGTTGGCAAGTGCATAACCGAGAAGGAGCCAGTCCATTCCTGATGGGCCCAGCTTGCATGGACCAAAGCCACTTAGCACATTTGAGCTGCTGCTATCCAGACGTGAGCCAATCCTTCCAGCACACATGCATCGCACTCCAGAGCCTTTTCCTTCATGCTTCTAATTTGAAAACCAACCTCAGAAATGTTCTGAGGTTTGGGCTGTCCTCCTTCTGTCTGAAGCACCTCACCCAAACCTCTATACCTTGCACGAACAAGATGGATTGGTTCAAGAACTCTTGATCCAAGCACCTGAAACTTAGTGTATTTACCTGATTGTAGGCTACTCACCCAGTTACCAAGCTTAACAAATATCCAGAATTCACTCACAACATAATCACCTGTCGTTTTTAACGGAATGCTTGGTGTATTTTTAAGAGTAGTTTTAGTTTTGTTTCTGCAAAATTAAGGTGAGAGTTCCCATACATGACCTGTACCCAAATCCTCCCGGCCTCTCCCATTATCAAAATCCCCCTTTGAAAATGACACATTTGCTACAAACAGTACCTACGCTGACATATCACTGACACTCAAAGTCCCTCATTTACACTGGGGTGCACTTGTGGTGCTGTACGTTCTAATGTCTCATAGTATGTCTCGACCACTGAAGTATCATTCAGAGTAGTTTTATTGTCAAAAATCTTGGCTTCTCTCTACCCATCCCTCTTTCTCTTTGTCGTAGTTAGGAGATTGCAAGGAGAATAATTACATACAGAATACATAATTTATAGTATTATTTTGTGATAGTCACCAGAGTCAAATACAAAGAAGTGCAGAAAATCTGTTCACATGCTAGAAATCTAGAGAATCCAGCTGAAGGCCTGGATCCCACAGCAATGTCCTGCATGAGTCCAGTTGAAGACCTAGAGCCCATGACAATGACTCATGCAAGTCTATTTCATGAATCTGTGCTGGGAAGGCCCAGGGGTCAGCAGTGGAAGCTAGAAAGTCTGTGCCAGTGGGGTTAAGGATCTGTGCCAGCAGGCCACAAGTTCTGCACTGGAGCCAAGAAGCCATGCTCAAAATAAGGACGAGGGCTCCCCTGAAAATTACCACAGCCATCCTCAGTGACAACGAGGTCCGGAGCTCCTCTGACAATGAGAACAGCTGAGTTCATATCAGGAAGCCAGCATGACAAGTTTCTCCTGGAGACTGAACAGCCCATATCTTCCCCTCCAAATTCAGGAAGTGATACTCAAAGTAGGGACCAAATCTCCCCCAAAGTGGACCGCAGCCATTCTCAGCGACAAGGTCCTGAACTCCTTCAGTGATAACAGCTGAGCTCATATCAGGGAAACCACCATGACAAACTCCTGCAGGAGAACCAACAGCTCCAAACACTACTCTCCCTCTCCAGGTCTCCTTTTTATGGTGGCAAAAATTCTCAGGTGGGCCATCTACACTCAGCACCGTGGAGATACAGTTCCGCTGGTGTTTAAATTGACCGTCAGTTTTCAGTCCACCACGCTCTCTAACCCTTAATCATTTTTATTCCCTCCAAAGTTTTTTTCCTAGAATGTCATAAAGTTAGAATGATACAGTACGCAGGGTTTTTTAGACTGGCTTCCTTCATTTCATTATTTGTGTTTAACTTCCCTGCATGTCTTCTCATGCCTGTTCATTTCTGTCAGTGCCAATAATATTCCACTAAACCAGTTGTACCACAGTGTTTTTATCTATTGATCTACTGAAGAACATCTTGGTTTCTTCCAAGGTTTTGACAATTTATGGTTATTATGGATATAAAATGAAGTAGAAATGAGGATCAGTTCCTCAGGAGTTTGTTGTCCAATCAGAGAAACAATGGCAGTCATTTTCTGAGCCCTTACTATGTGCCAGGCAATATACTTAATTTTTTACTTCAGTTACTGGTTTAAATCTACAATGTCCTTTATCAGTGAGGTTCTCACTGTTACTTTACATATTACAAAATTAGGACAAGAGGAAGGGCAGGGACTAGGGTACAATAAGTCAAGAGAGATATCTAAGGCATAAGAGAACTCATGGAAGTCTTACTTTCAGGTAATAAGAGGCCTAATCCTGCCTTTGCAAGGCCCTGCATGTGAGTGACTCCAGCATCTTGGGTTCTACGAGCCTCTCTTTGTCCTGGCCCTTGTGAGAGAGGTTAAGTGACTTCACAACTGAGATCTGAACCCAGGACATCTGACTCTTAGCTCTCCTCTCACCAGCGTGGCACAGTACCTACACTGCACCTTAACATATCAAAAGTGCCTTCAGACACCTGAACAAAAGACAGGGGAGCAGAGATGAGATGAAGGTCACTTTAGGATAGGACATAGTTTTCAAAGGAATCGGGACTGCTGCAGGTTAGAGCGTGGCTCCAAAATGGTTATGTTTATCTCCTAAACCCAAAGATGAATGAACATGCCCTTCCTTGAGAAACAGCTTTTCTGCAAAACTAGAAGTTCATGAGACTCAATTATCAGTGTCCTTTTAAAGGCAGAAAAGGGGAAGACAAGGCAAGGAGAGGATCCAGTGAAGACAGACACAGACAGAAGTCTGAACCCACAAGCCAAGGAGTGCGTGGAGCCATCCCAAACACCAAGACACAGGAAGGATTCTCCCCTTTGGAGCTTTCAGAGGGAGCATTGCTCTGCCAACACCTGGACTTTGGGCTTCTGGTCTGCAGAGAACAAGTTTCTGTTGCTTCAAGCTGTCACTTGTGTTGTAATTAATTGCAGCAACCCTAGGAAGCTCCTATGGTACAAGGGTTGAGCTGATGTTTAAAGCATGCAGAGAATCCGAACAGAGGAGAAAGACACTGAAGCAAAGCAGAAACCGTGTAATGGTTTAAAGCAAACCTGGTCACCTAACACCTGTGAAATAGACTCAGAAAAAGGAAGACAACTCAAGCAGCCCAGAGAGGCAACTCAGACAGCCTTGAGTGCCTGCTCTGGTATTAATTCAAGAGTTCAGGCTTGATTAGGGAGGAAACCTTGACATTAACTTCACGATAAATGAAGGCATACAGGATATATTTAGTAGCTTTTCAGAAACTTGTCTAGCAGAAATTAATGACCTTTCCCCTGTATCCTTAGTCATACACTACAGACATAAAATGGCATAATAAGTGTCCAAGAAATAGGAACTGGATTTGAAGGGTACATTGGTGACCCTCCATGTCCTACCAAGAGTGACAAAATGTCTCTGGCCTATGGCCTCTGACATGGGCTTGGGAAAACAGCTGCACCCAGTGGGAGGGGCTAGGCCAACCAGAGCCTGACGGGGAAACACGGGCGTCAAGGAGCAAGGGCGGGTAGAGTGCCTGGCAGGCTTCCTAGGGAGGCGCCAAGGAGGAAGGGCCATGGGCAGCGCCACAGGCTATTGGTTAACTGAAGTTACAGAGAAAAGGGAATCATGAGTGCCAAAGAGCTGAGGGCAGAGCCTGTCGGCAGAGGAAGCAGAAGCAAGTAAATCCAGCAAGGAAAGAAGCGACAGTGAGGGGTTGGCCAGGCCACTGCGGTTAGAGCCAGCTGTGACCTGGGACACTTCACTCTCGCGGCCCAGAGGCTGCTTACAGCAACCACCAGGGCCAGAGGCATGGCTCCTGGTTGCCAGCAGGGCCTCGTTCTCACAGGGCTCACTGGGCCCAAAACACTGTAGTCACACAGGGCCTCTGGCACCATAAAGAGAAAGGGTGAGGCCCGTCAAAAGACACTTCCTGACAAGCAGGAGGGCATTCTTTGAAGCTACAGTGCAGAACTGCTCACTGTGCATCCTTTCCATCCGCATCGGGAGGGGAGGGTCCTCAGGTGGGAGACAGAAGAGAGCGAGCCCAGGAGAGTGGCGGAAGTCCCAGGGAGAGCCTGGGCTTAATCATAAACAGCACTGCAAGTTCGATTTTTACAGATGTGGCCGTCCTCGTGTGTGGTCATTGCTGAGTGAGAAAGAGGGTAGAGAAGGGATGCTGAGGCAGCTGGACACAGATGGCAGCCCTGGTCCCAGTGCAGGAAGTACCCAGGGTGCTTCAGCACATGAGCCCCTGGGACACTTCGCCTCTCAGCCCCGTCCACCAGAGAAAGGAAATGTGAGCAGGTGGTCTCACGGGAAACCAGAAAAAGGGACTGAGTGAGGGTCAGAGGAGGCACCTCCAAGCAGGGCACATCCCCTGGGCTCCGCTACCCCCGAGGCAAAGTCAGGGCTACACATCTGCCTTGGGAGCAGGGTAGACACCTGGGATCCGGCATTCCACAGTCACCTGCTCCCCTTGACATGGGGTCTCACAGGCAGCCTGGGACACCTCTTCTCAGCTGTGACAGGAAAACAGGCTCCTGTGGAGGAGGATGGAGAGCTGTCACCCGAGGCACCGGGTGGCCTGGCTGGCCGTTCCCTGGCCCTCTCTAAAGCAAACCACTTGTTTCCTGCTGGGCTCAGAACCTGTCCATCCCAGAACTCCACAAAGAAGAACCGGGTCCAAGCCACAGCTGACGAATGACAGCCTTGGCATTGCCTCCAGGGATATTTGCTGTTCACTAAAAAGTTTGGTGGAACTCAGACTCATTTTCCACTGAAACAAGGGAAAGTAAAGACAGCACCAAATAAAAATAGCTTCCTGCCGCTTCCTGTTTACTGTGCTCCACTGGTTCTCCACAGCCCAGGGCTCCGCTACATGGCGGCGGGCAGAAAGCTCCTTGCCAAAGAGCACTGAAAGCCAGGATTTTGTTCTTCCATGGCAACGTTTCCTGTTCTTTTGCACCATGTGATTGCACTTTGGGGGCTGCTGGGTGAGTTCCCAAATCGCCTTTCCTAGCCCCCTTCCGAAGGAAACAAACACTACTGGATGCTTTTCACCTCTGGTGACCCCATCACCTCATTTGCAAAATCAAGCTAATTCTGCTGAGCCTTGGAAGATGTGGACAGGAGGAGGTGACCCCAGTGGAAAGGGCCCCAGGAAAGCAGGGGCATGTGCTGGCCCTAACACTTCAAGTTCTCCTGCGGAATAGTGTGACACACAAGAGATCAGGGTCCACAATAAAGACCCAAGATGACCAGGCAGGAAAGGACAGAGCAAAAGGGCCCAGACAGGAGGCCAAAACACAAGCACCATAGGAAGACTTTTCTTAAAACCGTCGGGACGTCAGACTCGTCTGGGGAGAGGTTTCAGCGGACGAACACACCGCTCTTGGGTGGGCCACGTGTGACAGGTCTCTGCTCAAATTGGTATTTGGCCCCTTCCCTGGGCCCACGTGCTGAACATGCTGTCTCTGTCCAAGAGCAATGAATACAGCTTCACTTTCTTGACTGATGCTTTGCACCACGACAATAAAGTTAATAATGGAAAAAACATTTATCCCATGGCCAGCAAAGCTCTAGGCAAGCAGAGTATTGGATCTACAATCTATCAACAGAAATTGCTGCTAGCAAACCAAAGCTCTTGTTAACTGATTTTTATGAATGATTGAAACAGCAAAGCAGATTTATTTAATTTTCATAATTTAAAAATTGACAATGACATAAATATCTTTCTAAACCCATCAGGATGAAAACCATCCTGTTCTTGAGGGGAAAAGAAGTGAGATCACGAAAAAGCCAAACCAACAGGCTACTGGGGGGAGAGGTTGTGGTTTGAATGTCCCCCGCAGAAAGACACACTGAAGCCCTCACACCCACTACTTCCGGATGGGACTCAACTTGGAAATGTGTCATACAGAGTTGATCAAGGGAAGAATGAGGTCATCAGGAGAGCCTGGGTCCAGGATGGCTGTGTCCACATAGAAAGGAGACCTGGGAACACAGACACTGTGGACCAAAGGCCACACAAGAAAAATGCCATCAATGAGCCAAGGAGAGGCAGGGAACAGATTCTCCCATGAAGGCCACAGCAGGAACCAACCCCAGTGACACCCTCACCTTAGGCTTTACTTACTCTCCAGGCTTACTTCCCACCTCTGGATTGTGGTTTTTGGCACAGGGACTTCTTTAGCCTTTGGCTCCCAGCAGCTCTGAGCCCATTATTTGAAGCATCTACTGTGGACTGACCTTGCTGAGAAGCAGAAACTTCCTACCCTTTTCCACTATGAAACTGAAAAAGGTGAGATTCCCTGTTACCAGCAAAGATGAAGGCACATACTGTGACCCTAGCACTCAGGAAGCTGAGGCAGGAGGATCACCATGAGTTTGAGGCCAACCAGGGCTACAAAGTGAGTTCAAGCCTGAACTACATAGTGATACCCTATCTCAAAAAAAAGAAAGAGAGATTGATTGATTCCTGGCCCCAACCATAGAAATTAATGGAATGTGGGACAGTTTAAAGTATACCCTTTTGCCACTGGCAGGGGTGACACCTAACATGCAGCTGTAATGGTTCATGGCACAATCTAGCATTTGCCAGAAGCTGCAGGTGTAGCTGTTTGGTTTCACTTGGTTCCAGCCCTTTTCCCAAACCTCGTTCTGTAGTCTTCCCATTCATTGATTCTGGGAATTTCCCAGAGAACAATCAAATCCCTACTGAGGGACAGAGCGCTTAGCCAGTCCACAGCGCCGTGGTCCACTTCCCACCCCAGGCATGGCACTGCCTCCCAGGCACAGGCTCTCAGCCCTCTGTGTCCCAAGCAAGCTCCTTGCCTTCCCCCGCCTTTTTCCTCTACCCCCACCCCCACCCACTTCTGCTGGTGGCACCTCTTCCTCCCTGACCATCACTTGATGGATGGCACCAGCCAGCTATCAGCTACCAGCTTCTGCCCACTTTCCCACCTCCCTGGCTCCCAAAGCCACCTCCTTAGTGGCCCTCCTTCCTTCCCAACATCCTGCCCCCACTCTCCGGGTTCCCACACAGGCTCCATCGGGGAGCTGAGAGGGTCCCAGATAGAAGAAGGCTGGGCTCAGCCTCTCCCCGTCCCATCCAGCTTTTGCTCCAAGCTGTTCCTCCTGCCTCAGTCCCTCCCTCCTGGCTCCCTGTTGGAATCTATCCAAACTTCAAAGCCTGTCTCTGACATGGATGACAGTCTTCATGGCATTTATCAGCCAACGAAGCTCCTTCCCTACTTCCCGTTCCCTCCGTGGGTGGGGGTACAGCTCTTATTTCTTTCCACCTTGAATTACAATCATCTGCACATACATGTGGCTCCTGCTACTCCTTTGCAGTTCTTCGTGCAATAGGATGTGGCCTGACCTGACAGCTTCCCCACCACCTCTCCTGGATTTTCGCTATAGCTCCTGACTGCCTGACTATTCAAGAGAAAAGCCCAAGGAAAAAGATCCTCGGCAAGCTACCACTTCACTCCCTCACTATCTCCTTGACAGCCTCACTGCCCCTGGCCATCTCTTGAACATACCAGACAGACTTCTGCCTCAGGGCCTTTACACAGGTTGTTCTCTGCACAAAGTTAAACCCTCACCTTCTTTATTCTAACTCTTTGCTCAAATGCTACCTTGTCAAGGAGACTACCCTGACCACCTCACCTGAAATTGCAACCCACCCCCCTCCACCCAGCACCCTCAGTTCCCATTATCCTGCTGTCTTCTCACTTTCCATAGCACAGATCATCTCCTGATGTTCTGTGTGTCTGTGTATTTGTTACCTGTGTGCTGGTCATCATTTGCCGCCACACCCCCACCTGCCACAGAGCAGTCTCTCAAGAACTGAGGTGTTCTCTGTTACACTCACTGACCTCCCCTGCATGCCTACTACACAGTTGATGCTCAGGCCAGGATACAGGATATCTCACAGAGATGCTGAGTTTGATTCTAAACCACTGTAATAGAGCAAATACCATGAGAAAGTCATGCAAATATTTTATTTCCCAATGCACATAAAAGTTACATTTACACTGTACCATAGTTTAAGAATACAATGCCATGGGCCTGGGATTTAGCTCAGTGGCTTAAGTGCTTGCCTGGCAAGCACAAGGTCATGAGTTCAATCCCCGGTACCAAAAAAAAAAAAAAAAAGTATGATATGAAGAATACAATGCCATTATGTCTAGTAGGATGCATACCGAATTGTAATTTAAAAATACTTTATTGCACAAAAGGTGATGATCATCTGAGCCTTCAGTGAGTCCCAATCTGTGTGCTGGTGGATGGTGCTGATTTCTGGGGTGCTGGCTGCTGAAAGTCGGGGTGACCATGGCAAGTTCTGCATGTAGATAAGACGACGGTGAAGGTTGCCACATCAGCGCATGCTTCCTGTCACAAGG
Organism: Hydrochoerus hydrochaeris; assembly: GCA_004027455.1. NCBI lineage: Eukaryota > Metazoa > Chordata > Mammalia > Rodentia > Hydrochaeridae > Hydrochoerus > Hydrochoerus hydrochaeris. The sequence goes on from PVLA01000048.1 coordinate 194,793, forward strand.
GGTTTCTTTGTAGCAAGCAGTGCAGATTGATCCCATTTTACCCACAGCAGAATTTCTTTCAAAACCAGAGTCCGTCTTCCTAAACCCCACCAAGGCTTTACCGATGAAGTCTATGGATAGTCTAAATCCTTTGTTGATATTGCAATGATGGTCGCAGCAGCAGCAGCAGCATCTTTCCCAGGAGTGCTTTCCAGCTCTGGGAAGTACTGCCTTTGCTCCTCCACAAGAAGCAACTTCTTATCTGTCCGATTCTTCTGAAGGTGCAGCAGCTCGGTCACATCTTCAAGCGCTACTTCTAATTCTTGTGCTATTCCCACCGCAGCTGCAGTGAAATCTTGGTTCTCTCGCAGTCACCTATGAGGATTTGTATCAACTGCTTCCAAACTCCTGTTAACATTGCTATTGTTTTGTTTTGATACAGGAAATCGAACTCAGGACCTTATGTTTGCCAGGCAGGCACTTGTGCTGCTGAGTTATAGCCCCAGTCCAGTGTTGCTATCTTGACCTCCTACGAATCACAAACATCCTAAATGGCATCCAGAAAAATGAACGCTTTCCCTAAAGGTTTGCAGTTCACTTTGCCCAGATCCAGAGGAATCACCAAGGCAGCTACAAACTTACAAGTGTGCTTCTTAAATAATACATCTTCAAGGTCAAAACCGCTCCCTGATCCATGGGCTGTACAATGGAGCAGGTGTGGAAACATTATCTCATGTTCATCTCCACCAGAACTTTTGAGTGGGCAGGTGAATTGTCAAATACAGTAGCTGTATTTTGAAAGGAACCAGTTTTTCTAAGCAGTAGATACCAACAGTGCACTTATACTATTCAGTAAGCCATGTTGTAGACAGATGTGCTGTCGCCTGTGTTGATCCATTTAGAGAGCACAGGCAAAGTGGATGCCGCTTAATTGTTAAGGGCCTGAGCAGTTGTGGCATGGTAAATGAGCACTGGTGTCACTCAAAGTCACCAGTTACACTCGCTCCCACCAGGAGAGTCAGCCTGACCTTTGCAGCTTTGAAGCCAGACCCTGACTTCTCTTCTGGCTGTGAAGTCCTAGATGGCACTGTAAATCTGTCGTGCAGTAAAGCCATCCTCATCTTAACCTTCGGAGTAACTTGCTGCATATCAGCCCTTATTGCCTTTTTATGTATGGAGACAGCATCTCTCCTTCAACCTCAAGAACTCTGTTAGGTACTTTCTTACTGCTGAGGCAAAATATGCAAACCTCCACAATTTAAAGGAGAGGCTGATTTTAACTCATGTCCGTGATTGGCTGGCTCTAAGGCAGAGCCACATGGCAGAGGGACATGGCCGGGGATTGTTGCTCATGGTTGGGCAAACAGGAAGCAGAGAGAGAGAGAGAGAGAGAGAGAGAGAGAGAGAGAGAGAGAGAGAGAGAGAGAGAGAGAGAGAGAGATCCAGGGATGAACCAGGAAGGAAGACAGCCCTTCCAGGCCATGCCCACCGGCAGTGACCCACCACTTTCCACCAGACCCCACCTACTAACAGCAAGTCAGCTGTAAGCCCCTGAAATACCGTCCTGTGAGCACATGAGGCTCTTGGGGGACATTAAGGCATAAATTGTAACAGGAACCACCCTTGCTGGCTCCAAACATTTCTCCTGCAGCTTCCTCCCTCTTCTCAGATTTCATAGAACTGAAACAGTTAGGGCCTCACTCTGGATGAGGCTTCAAGGGATGTTGTCATTTGTGTCTTTACTCTTAATTTCCTTCCAGAACTGTCCCTTTGAGAGATGACAGGAAACTAGAAAGCAAGTTTTAAGGCTGGGGAAGGGGGTCAGAAGGAGGGAGAGGGGATTAACTGGGATGAAAGTTATTAAAATACATTATGTGTGTACCAATATAAGGAACTGAATCTTATTATGTATTAGTAATATGCACCAGTTAGAAAAGAGCTGCAATGTGGGAGGTTCTTTTGTTAATTGGCACACAAAACAGTGATGTAGGCATACTCGTATTTATAGAAGCACAATTATAATAGCTAAATCTTGGAAGAATTCTATATGTCCATCAGTAGATGAACGGATAAAGAAAATGGAGTGCTAATACACAATGCAATACCACTCTGAGATAAAGTAGGATAAATTTGAGTTCTTTGTAGGGAAATGAATGTATCTTGAGACCATAAGGTAAAGTGAGATAAATCAGATACACCAGCTTAAGTATCACATTAAGAGCAAAATAAAAGATAGGTATTAAGAAGTAGGGAGATGTATCTTTTTTAAATGGGAAGATTAGCCAGGCATAGTGGTGAACACCTGTAATCCCTGCACTTGGGAGGTTGAGGCAAGAGGGTCGCCGCAAGTTCAAGACCAGCCTGGGCTACAAAGTGAGTGCAAGGCCAGCCTGAACTGCAAAATGAGACCCTGTCTCAAAAAGACTAAATAAGTAAGTAAAGGGTAAGGGGATCAAAAGATGGAGAGAGGGAAGAGAGGGGAAGGGAATGAAAAAAGGAATTAAGATGTATGTATATATCATATATATATATATGCCAACTCCCCACAAGGAATGTAATCATGATGTGCTACAAACATGAACTAATAAAAATATTTTAAAAATAAAAACCAGCATTACCTTTGCATTCCCAATTTTACTAACTACCTGTGGTCTTGCTTTTGGGACTTCCCTAGCTCTGGGAATGCCTCCCTCACTAAGCTTTTGATTTGAAGTGAAAGATGTGCAGCCCCTTGGAATCTTATTGCGGGTGATAGATTAGCCTAATTTCAGTGATATTGTGTCTTGGGCTATAGGGAGGCCAGGAGACGGAGAGAGGGAGAACAGCCAGTCGGCGGAGCCGCCAGGACACACACGGCACATCTGTGGATTACATTCCCGTCATCCATGGGCGACGTTCATGGCACCCCAAATAAATACAATAGCAACATCAAAGCTCATTGCTCCAAGGTCATCGTAGCAGATCAAATAATGATGAAGCCTGAAATATTGCAAAGATTACTCGACTGTGACAAAGACGTGCAATGAGTACATTCGGGACTGCCGCAAGCCTTTGAGTTATTAAAAACAGCATCTGTGCAGCACAATAAAGCAAAGTGAAATACGAGGTAGCTTGTAAATATTTGTTACATAAATGAGTCTCTGAGCTGCCCTTACACATAGCTATGACAATCACTAGGTTCCCAAACCACGCTCCTTTTTAATTCTTTTTTTTAAGCATAACTGCCTGGTTGCTTGGCTGCTCTTCCCTGTGCTGCCATGGAAACCAACAGCCCAGGGACAGGTTGCTTTTCGGCAAGCCAGGCAGTGTGCATCCCAACCCACAGAACACATGGACACGCGTCCCAGGCCCCCCACGGCCTGAAAACAGAGGCTCAGCCTGTCAGCTGAGAAGCCAGATGCAAATGGCCTGGGGCCAGTGCCCTTGCAGCTCGGCCAATCCTGGGACCTTCCCAAGACTCATGCAACGCACCTTGGGGACTCCCCAGGGAGTCGCCCTGCCATGCACATGCCCACACAGACTGCACATTCTGTTCTCAGGAGACTCCCAAGTCAAAATGTTCCCGGAGCCTCCTTGCACACACTGCTTTCCCTGTCCCCATAATAGCAAGCATTTATGGAGCTCCTAGTCATAAGGCACATCACACCCATCCTCTACAGTCCTGCTGGCTCCACTAAGTCACAGTTACCATCACCCTTTCATGGCCAACGACAATGAGGCCCAAGGAGACCATGTACCTTGCTTTGGGTCACAGAGTAAGCCAGGGGGTGGGGAGGACATCTATTTCATATGCTTCTGTGATGCACTGATCTCAGCCCTTGTGCCTGGGGAGGTGACAGAGGACATTTGTGGGAGGGTAACAGGAGAAAGCAGAAGTCATTGTAGAAACCCTGAAGTGTGCACTTCACATGCACATGTACATACCACGTGCGTGCGCATGAGTGCGTGCAAGCGCGCACACACACACACACATATATACACTGATACACAACACAGCCATGGAACACTTAACACTGGAGTCAATTCCTGAAGAAGGCTGAACTCTGTGCTCTCTCTGGAGGTCTCTAAAAAATAACAACAAATAAAAGATAATCCCATCTCTCTGGAATGACGTAGGTGTGGCTGTGCCTAAAAGCAGAGATTAGCTGACCCTTAATGGTTCCGTTTAGCTTTATGACTATGATGAACCATTACTGGACAGGCAGACTAACAGCTTGGAGCATTACTAAATCTGTTTTTAATAACATCACCATCCCAGAAACAAACCCTGACCCATCACTGCAATAAAGGTTCATCATCTTGGAGAGAGCCCTGGGTCACGGAGGGTGGAGGTGGGACACAGGGACGGCCTGTTTGTTCTCAAGCCTGGGGCTTCATGAGTCACACAGCAGCTCGGAGAAGGGTGGAGCGCGTGAAGCTTTATCTCAGATGAGGTCCACAGGATAAAGAAAATAATGGCAGCAAGACCACACTGGTGCAGCAAGCAAAGATGACAGCCCCACTTGAAAACTTAGCAAAAGGCCACGGGGACTTTGTCACTGTAGACAGGTACAACATGCCAATGACACGTACACTGAGAGAACACTCCTACTGTGTGGATGGTAATCAGATGACGTTCATCTCAGGTGATCTCCAGAAAGGGCCCAGCCCCTATCACATGACTCCGATGGCAGATGTTAAATTGAAGGTCCACCAAGCCAAACCTCTAGTAGGAGCCAAAAGGGCCTGTGGAAAAGAATAGAACTCGGTCACCTCCTGAGAGGAGCAGGAAAGCAGCCCCCGGGTCCTGAGCTGTGACAGAAGGAGAGGAGAGTGAGCAGGATCTCAAAAATAGCAATACCAGTGGCCGGATGTGAGCTTCCTGAAGCATTTGGCCAGTGGCCTGAGGCCTCAGCCCCTTGCTGATATTGACAGCCCTGTCATCCTGCTAGGATGCAGGTCTTTCTGCATAAAATAAGAAAGATGGAACTCCTACCGAGCCAAATAATGGGGACAGTGATCCAGGAAGGGCTTCTCCTGGGAGCTCTCAGTTGGGTGAGCACCATCCCAGAGGTGCGTCTTGGTGGGGTGATGGGGTTAGCTGGGTTCCACAGCAGTGTGCTTGGGCACAGAGGAGCCTAAGGTGTCACAGAGCTGGGGGACAATGACCTCTTTCCTACCCCTCTCAGAGTCTGCTCTTGACAAATCACAGAGATAGGGGTGCAGGAGGGATAAGGAGGCTCCAGCAGCAATGCCATGGCAAGGCTGCTCCAAGCGGCCCTGGGAGAGTGGACGCCAGGGCCTAGAGCAGGAGGGGTCCAGTGTGACCTGCATACCTGTTACTTGCACCCAGAGTCAAGGGCTAAATGAACATATGAATACTTGAGGCCCCTTCTGAGGAGAAGGGCTGAAGGCACTGCATGAGCAGACAGGGTATATACATTAGGCTTCTCCGGAGGAAGAGAATCAACAGAAAATATACTCATATTCGTGCAAGGGGATGCATTACGTGGGCTCACAGGATCAGAGATCATACACAGGAAAGTCCACAATGGCCATATGTGTGCTGGAGTGCTGGAGGGTCCAGTAGCTGCTCAGCCCAAGAAGCTGCAAGCTGCAGAACAAGAGTAGTCAAGCATGCAGCACCAGTCCAAGGTCGAAGGCCTGAAGCTCCCTGGAGAGTCTGAGTTGGGAGCCTAAAGAAACTGGAGACTCATGTCCAAAGGTGACAGGTGGCAAAGACTAGAGCTCTTCAAAATGAGCACCCTCCTTTCTTTCCCTTTTTATTCCATCGAAGCAACCAGCCTATTGGTTGGTGCCACTCACATCTGGGGTGGGTCTTCCCCCTCTGTCAACCATTCACAGACATCCCCTGAACTGTCCTGCACTAATCAGCGAGGCATTTCTTCATCCATTCAAATTGACATATCATGATTAATGGTCCCACAGAGACTAGAGCTTTAGGTTGGTATCTGCATCTACCCGGATATTAGAAGGGAAAGGAGACACAGGCAGCCTGTGATCTGCAATAAGACTCTCTGGTGCTCAAGATAGTACCATGGCTCCCCAGCTCACTTCAAGTAAAATCTTCAGCTGAAGATATTTTACTTCTTTTGTTTATTTCCTGTTTCCCAAACCAGAATATCATGTTCCTCAAGGGCAGGGATGATCACTGTTGCTGTCTCCCAGACACTGGCAGGTGGTACTTGCATGTGTGCTACTTAATGAATGAATGGACACTCAGACGAAGGAATGAATGAATGAGTGAGAGAAGGGTAACAGGTATACAGTCCCTGCCCTTAAGGCCTTTGCAGTCTGGTCAAGTAGATCCTTTTGCTCTGAACAACTTAGAAACAACCCAAGTTCATTGTTCTTAGAAGATTTGCAATTTTTCTTCAGCATCTTCTGCTCTCCAGATCCCAAGCAGAAAATTCCATCTATCCAGGTCCTTTTTCCCAGAACACTCATAGCCCATAACTGAGCATCTGAAGGAACTCGAGAGGAAAATCACCTGAGGTGTTGTGGTCCTCATGGAAACCAGCTGGGCCTGGGGACCAAGACAGAATGGTGAAAGTAAACAGAGCTGGCAGTGTGCTGGGAAAGGCTGGTGACAGGATACAGGGAGTGAAGAGCAAATGCCAAGGCTGATAAAGGGGAGGGACTGACATCAAGGCAAAAATGTGAAGCAAGAATGGCAGCAAGATGCTTTTAATACACTCTCAGACCATGCAGCATCAGTCTTATTCTCTGGTAGGCAGCTCAATTCTGGAAGGGCCTTGCTGTCTGAAATTCTACCATTTAAGCTCCTGTTTGTATCAGTTAACTAAAGCTGCATAACAAATCACCCCAAACTGTAGAGACTTCAGCAATGACCATTAACTATCCACTATCCAACATTATTTCTGTGGTCAAAAACAAGGATAATTTGACCAGCTAGGTCAATTTGACCAGTTCTATGTCAGGGTTCTTTGTGCAGATGTAGTTGGATATTACTTAAGTTAGCAGTCAGGAGGCTGTTCTGGAGGTCAAGGGTCCCCTGCGGCTGGCATTCAGGAGCCTCTGTTCCGGTGCTTATGGAAACTTCCATGGGGCTACTAGAGTGTCTTGGTCATGGTAGCTGGTTTTCTCTAGAGCAGGTGACCCAAGGGCCAAGGCAGAAGCTTCAGTGGTGGTTGCTTTCTTCTTTCTTTCTTTCTTTCTTTCTTTCTTTCTTTCTTTCTTTCTTCTTTCTTCTTTCTTTCTTTCTTTCTTTCTTTCTTTCTTTCTTTCTTTCTTTCTTTTTTCCTCTCTCTCTCTCTCTCTCTCTCTCTCTCTCTCTCTCTCTCTCTTTGTCTTTTTGAGACAGGGTCTCCCTACAGAGCTCAAGCTGGCCTTGAACTCACTATATAGCCCAGGCTGATCTCGAACTTGCTATGATCCTCCTGTCTTCAACCTCCTAAGTGCTGGGATTATAGGTGTGTGCCACCATGCCTGGTTGCAGTGCTTTCTTGACCAAGCCTTGGAAGTCACTACCAGCGTGTCCACCATGTTTCAATTGTCACACAGGTCACCCCTGGGTTTGAATAGCTGTAGAGAGCTGGGAGCCTGGAGGACCACACCGCCTTTTGCAACATCAAGGCACTGCCCCACTGCCCACAGTTGGGTGCAAGGGCTTCTGGGCAGGACAGAGACTACACTTCATCCAGGCACTCCCTGTTTTATTGGGACTGGCAGATGAGCTCCTCCCAGCCAGGCTTCATCTGTGTCCCCAGAGGAAGGTAAGAGGACACAGCAGTGAGCTGCCATAGGAAGTTAGAGAAGCTCCCCATCTGAGGGCTCCCCTGCTCCCTCCCTCCCTCCCTCTCCTGCTGAACAAACACCAACTGCACCTCAGTGTGCTGGGGCCCCAGCAGTGACACAGGTCCCTCGCGGGTTCCACACTTGGGGAAGATTGCTCAAGGTCCTCCAAGAGCACAGAGGTTGCTGTGTGGAGTTTGCACTGGGGGAGACCAAGAGAGCCTCAGAGGGAGGCTCCCTGCACTCCACATCAAGGAAGGAGGTGTCGCGTCCTGGTGCTGCATGAGAACAGAGAGGAAAGAAGCTACGCCCGGCTCGCACACTGTCACGCTGTCACGCTGTCATGCAGTTGCTGAATAGGGTGGGGGTGCGGGTGGGGGTGCTGTTGCAGCAAGACCCAAAGCTCCCAGGGGTCTCATGATCCCCTGAAGAGAGTCCCAAAAGCCCCAGAGAAAGCACACCTTGCTTGCACCCTCGATTCTCCTGTGGGTCCCCCAGGGAGGGCAAAAGTCACATCAATCAACGGAAGGCTTCAAAGCTGGGTGTTTTTTTTTCCTTTTTGCTTTCAAGGGATGTTTATCATGACCATTGATTCAAATATTTTAATTCCCACAAAGAAACGTCACCTCCTACCTCCCCAGGTCAAAATGTTCTCAGGTGAGCTCTCTGAAGCCATGTTTTACCTGGGTGGCACCGCCAAGCCCCGGCTCCCCAGTAGGTGCGCCCTCTGCCTCCTGCTTCTCAAAGCTCACAGGGCTGTGGGAAAGGACCACACACTGCGCCAGGCTAAGCCTGTGTCTCGCTGCCCCCTCACCTCCAAGTCTCTGGTACCTCAGCCCCGGCAGAGCACGATCCTATCTGCTCGCCTCTGGCCTCACTGCTGCTGCTCAAGTTTTCTCCCACAACATCTTCCTTTTCTTCTCCGAGATGCAGCCAGCCCTGCTCACTTCCTGACGTGAGGACCGTTTCACTCGTGTCCTTTTCCTTGACACATCATGTCCTGCAGGCCCAGCCTGCATAGGTTGATTAATACTTACTGTGCACACATTGAGTCTGACTGGGGGTGCAGGTCGGGGTGCACAGGCACGAGGGCGCGTCACGCGGGCAGACAGGCGTGGAGTCCCACAGCGGGTGCCCACTTCACATTTCTCAGCCGCCGTCCCAGCCCTGTCTTTATGTGGGGGCAACATGGCTGGTTTGGGCCAATGAATTACAAACAGAAAAACAGCTCTCGGGTCAGGGCAGCTTAGTACCTATGTGACCTCGAAGCGGCAGCTGTTCGGACTGAGTGCTGAACCCTGTCCCAGGAAGTGGCCTTGTCCCCAGGGTGATGTTTAGGAGATCAGCAGGGTGAGGTAAGGTGGTGAGGGTGAGGCGTCCCTGATGAGATTCGTGATGCTATGGGAAGAGGAGCACCCGGTGTGGGGTGCACGAAGGTAACCCCAGCACTCTGTGAGGCGGGGCCTTAGCTGGGCACCTTATCCAGACCTTGTCTCAAAACACAAAGTGAAAACGTGGTCTGTGTGAAGGTCCTGGGTTGGACTCCCCATATAGTGCAAGCAAGCAAGCAAGAGGAAGAAGGAGACCAGAGCAGTCTCTCCGTTTCTACCTTTCCCTCTGTCTGATTCTCTGTCTCTCTCACTTTGTGGGATATCTCACCAGGAAACAAACCTGCTGTCACCTGGATGGCAGCCTTGAGAACTGTGAAAAAGAAAAGTCTGTTGTCGAAGCCACACTGTCTGTGAGGTTTTGTGACGGCAGCCCATGCTGACTGCAAAGCGGTCTTGGCGAGAGACCCTCCTGCCTCAGCCTCCCAAGTGTTCACATTATAGGCATGCATCATCTGGCTCTTCATATTCTTTTGCAGGGGTGAAGGAGGCTCTGAGCTCCTCAAGGGCAGGGACAGATCCGAGTACACAGCCCCTGGTTTCCTCAAGTCTGGGCCCTGCTCTGAGACTGGAGCCCCAGAAATGTCTGTTGAATCCAAAGCATCACGAGCTCCATGACACTTCCAAGCTGCAGCACAAACAATACCGAACATCTCTCCAGGGCTGTGCAGCGCCTGGGCTAGTGCCCCGAGCCTCAGCACCACCCCTGCAGTCACAACTGGGAGCTGCAGGGCCTCAGACTGCACCGAGTACCAGCTTGTCATTCTTCATGCTCTGGGTCCCTGAGGTCTTGAGGAAAACAGGGACCCAGAGATTGTCATATCCCCACACTCCTCCCCTCCATGAAGTCTCAGGGAATGAGCACCATGACTAAGCCCAAGGGATATTAATGGGCAGTCGGTCAGTCACACGTGAGAGAAAAAGGAACAAAGACAAGAGGCTGTAAACCCTTATCGGAGACAATTGTAGATTGTGATGTTCAAATGGGTGTTTAACACCACTTTATGGCTTCTTAACTGTGCGACCCTGAGCCTCAGTTTCCCCTTCTGTAAGAAGGGAAAGATAATAGCTTTTAGCATTGCTAGGAGGATAAAAACAATCCATGTAAAACCAACTAAGGCTTCATGACTGGCCCATAGCAAGTTCAATGTAAGACCCTTAGGCTTCCGCCCCTCCCTGGGTGGCCCCGGCAGAAGGGGAGGTAGATGTTAATATGACTGGCATTGATTGTACTGACAGGAACGCTGAGTGGCAGAGAGAGCAACTGTGGGACCGGGAGTGGCTGGACCTGAGGCCGAAGCGGCTCCCTGACAGGAGAAATGCTGAGGGAGAAGGAAAGTTGGGAAGTTGGAAAGTAGACAACAGAGGAGATACAGAGCTTGAATCCCACGCAGCGCTGTCAGGCCTTCCCTCTCTGAAAAGGGCTTATGCAAAAGGCCGGCCCTGGGCACTGTCAGGAGGCCTGGGTTCGGGCTGCAGCTCTGCTCAAAACATGACCCTGTGACTTCCGTGGCTGGGTCTCAGCCTCCTCCTTGGCAAAATGACGCAGGAGCTGGTCAAGACACCTGGCCAAAGGCCTCCAGCCCTGCACCCCATTGTGCCACAGGCAGCCCCTTTCAGATACCATGGGGGAGGGGTGTCACCCCTGTCCCCAGAGACCTCCAGGTGGGAGGTGGAAGAAACCCAGAACTCTGCCCTGAGGGTGGGTGGTGACAGATGGAAAGAATAACTCTGTGTTTGATCACATGAACAGATTCAGAACAATTCCCAGTGGGGACTGAATAACTGGGCCCACACAGGCCTACACCCTGGGGCATGGAGCACAGCAGGAAGAGATGACAGATGACGAGGCAGGCCAGGCCGGGGAGCCAGGCTGATTCGTGGTGAGATGAAATGAATCCGGTGAGCAGCAGCCACGAAGAGGTCCTGCTTCCCCTGGACAGAGTGGGAGGACAGACAAAGGCTCCAAGGCACCCTCCTTTCGGAAGGAGCCCCGTGTGGTGCACCCGCTTGTCTCTGGGCGGGGCGGGTGGCTGTGTGTGTGTGTTGTGTTGTTTTGCTTTTGGCTGATGTTTTCAACAAGAGCAGGCCAATGGAGAGACGTAATCACGGCTCTCAGCCACGCCAAACGAGGGCAAGATGAATGGTGTGGGAGGTGCCGGGGTCGTAAATATCCACGGCATATCAGGGCAAAATTAGAGAGAAAAGCAAGTGAAATAAATCTATCAGGACTCTAGGGCCATCTTTCCCAGAAAAACATCAGGATGAGAAAGACCAAATTCCTGTGACAGACTAAGAGCCAAAAGCCATGACACTCTTCACGTGGCACCAAGGCTGCTGACCTTGAAATGCTTAGGGACAAAGCCATGTGTGATCCGTGTGTGCCTCTGACCCCTCGGGTCCCGCACGGGACAGCAGACAGGCTCTGATGCAGACAGTGGCAGCTGTAGCAGCCCGCGGCCTGGGCTGGGAGCTCCGCACATATACCAGCTGCCTTCGGTGCAGCTCCCCACATCCAGCCTCTGTCTCACCAGCAAATCGCTGACCTCACCTTCCGTTTGACTGGACACTGGACATAAAGCCCCACTGTGGGCCGTTGTGCAAAGTGCCCCCATGTCACGTGGCTAAGGACAGGGTGAAGAAAAGATTACAGATCTGCTCCACACACTAACCAGGCTGACCTAATGATCTGGGTTTGCTTCTGCTGCCTGGGAGACACAGGCTGAGGCGCCCAGGCGGCTGTGGAAGGTTGCCTACTGGGGTGGGAGACACCCTAGCTGTCCCTGCTCTGGCGTGGTCACTGCAGTGCTGGTGGGCACTTCACCACTGGCTTCGTGACCTCTGACCTCGGGCAGTGTGATAGATGGTGCCTGGGGACACAGAGAGGCCCAGACCTCTGCTGCTCTCACCCCAGCCTCTGGAAAAGGGGCAGTGCCAGGCAGCTGCCTGGGAAGCAAACTGGCTCTGAAAACTCAAAACACCCTCCAGCACCCTGCCAGCTTCCCAGCTGTCCCTGACTCCCCCACAAGGAGGCATCTGAAGGGGTGACAGCCAAGCTCTGCCCTCAGTAAGGAGCAACTCCTATCCAACCTCTTTCCCTGTGTCAAAGAGCCACTCCCAGCAGAAAATGACTCGCAGGAAGTTTGCGGGATCAGGTCAGCATCACATGTCAAATTAAAACAATGCTGAGATTCCATCTCACTCCAGAAAGAATGGCTCTTATCAAGACATCAGCCAATAACAAAAGGGCTGAGGGGAAAAGGAACCCTTCTCCACTGTTGGTGGAAATATGGACTGATGCAACCACTGTGGAAATCAGTGTGGAGATTCCTCAAAAAACTAGGGCTAGGGGTTTTATTTGACCCAGCTAGTCCCCTTCTTGGCATCTTCCCGAAAAAATTAAAAGCATCATACCACAGCAATGTATACACACCCATGTTTACAGCAGCATACTTTGTAACAGCTAAATCTTGGATACAACCCAAATGTCCATCAATGGATGAAGACATGGGGAATTTTTATATAATGGAGTACTTCTCAGCCATAAAGAAGGATGAACTTGAGACATTTCTATGTAAATGGATGCACCTTGGGAATGTATTCTTAAGTGAAATAAATGGAACATGCATGTGTAAATATTCCATTGTTTCTCTGGTGTGAGAAAGCAAAAGTGTAAATCAGGACCAAATGTATAACAAATATCACCAGATAGGAAGACAATACTCAAATGTCAGATGGAAGGGGAATCGGGCAGGGAGGGGAAAGGAAGGGAAAAGAGGGAAAAAGAAAAGAAAAGAAGAAAAAACTGAAACAAAGCTTTTGCAAATAAGGAGGGGAAGAGAGGTTAAAAATGGGGAGGGTGGAAATAGGAAAAAATAGAAGAATTAAGTTACATCACGTACAGGCATAAATTCTCTATGATGCATGTGATCTCTATATGTATCTAAAATGTAGCAATAAAATTAATTTTTAAAAAAAGCAAGCAAACAAAAAGTCCCTTAGGCCTCAATTCCTAACACCTAAAAAGACTAATGCACAAATGTGTGACAAGTCAATGACAACATTGCCAATCCCAAAGATGCCCTGCAGTGACTGAGCTCACAGGAACACAGGGCACAGCCCTGGCAACCCGGGGCTGAAGCTGGCAGAGCCTCGTGCTCACAGGGGAGCAGCATTTGCCTGGGCTTCACCCGACCAGGAGCTTCCTGGGCTGCAGGAGCTTCCTGGGCTCAGGAGCACAAGAAGCATCTCTTCCTGGGGTCCTAGCACTGACGCAGCAGGTCTGAGGACCATGGGAGCCATCTGGGGTCCCCCTGCCTCTGTCTTGAAGAGAGGGAAAAAGCATTCTGCAACCTCCCGGTTTACAGAGAACTGAGCAGCAGACACCGGGAAACCAGAGGTCAGTGCGGAGACAGGAAGCAGGAAAGGCAGACACAGCCCCTGAGCCTCTGCGGGCTTCTGCGGGCGCTCAGTCACCGACTGTCCCAGCGGGCAGTGACAGTGAGTGAGCCCGCAGCGCTCACCGGGCGCCCTGACGCCTGTGACTCCCGCTCACAGACACGCACACACGTGCACACACCCGTGCACACCCACTCTAGGTGGCCCCTCTATTTCCTACCCCCGGGGGGCCGGGTAGGCCTTCCCGATGAGCAGGCTCAGTGGCCAGCGTCGGAGCTAACCCAGGAAGGCCAGGAAATGCACGCTGCCCGCAGCAGCCCTGGGCCTGTAGAAAGGGAGCTGCGAGATGGAGGAAGATGTCCCTGTTCCAGGTCTCAGGACACTCGGTTCCGAGGGGTCCCTGGTAGGAGGGAGCCCCAGGGCCCCGAGGGTAACCGGCTCAAAACGCTGCTTGGGCTCTCTGTCCTTCCCCAGCCTCTGCCTTCCTGTCTCCTTAGGTCACCTCCTAACACAAAGTATCTGCCTGTAACCTGTGCCCTGCTGGCTCCTCTTTTAAGGGAAACCAAAAGAACGCATGGCCCCAGGCAGCAGTGGCTGAGTCCCCGGCCCGAGTCCCTGAGCACCCAACTCTCCCCCCCTCCAGGCGACAGCCCTGCTGGGGCCACACAGCTGTGCAGGGCTCTCCGACAGCAAATCACATCTGGTCAAAAAAAAACAACTTAAGGTCCTTTGTGAGATGTTGGAAATAGAGAGTTTGGAAAGCTAGAGAAAGAGGTCTGTGTAGCCTGGAGGGAAGAAAACAAAATGCTAATAACTGACTTCATAAAAATAAAGGGATGTCTCTCAACCAGAGCTGCAGTAAGGCTGCCGCGGGATAGGGTGAGACCAGAACTAAAAGGGGCCTTGGGCCATCTGCTGTCGGGGTGGTGATGGCATTTGCTGGGAAGTAATAAGTTCTCCATCACTGGAGGCATCCACTCACAATGGAGGGGGACCACGTTACCAGAGACAGTGTGGCTAAAACTTGTCCTCTGGATAAAAGCTTCTAAACTAGGCATGGGGTTCACATCTATAATCCCAGCATTCAGGAGGCTGAGACAGGAGGGTTGCCATGAGCTTGAGGCACCCTGAACTACACAGTGAGTTCAAGACCAGCCTGGAATAATAAATACATAACGAGACCCTGTCTCAAAAACAAAAAACAAAAACAAAAAGTTGCTTCTTTAGTAGGTACCTCTTTAAAATTCACCGTCTTTTAAGGTGTGATTTTGTTGGCATGGATTTGCCTCCAAAAGGGGACTACTGACAGATCATTGACCTCATGTCCCCTCACACCCTGCCACCCTCCAACCTGCTGCCCACGGAGAACACAGGAATTGCTTTAGTTTCCATTTTTTTCTAGAATGGGCCGTTTACTCGTGAGGTCATGGCACCACCTTGTGGCTGATTTGTTCATTACAACGCACACCCGGCCTGCAATAGCGCTTAATACAAACACAGCACCCTCTTAGATGAATACTGTACATCAGTTCGGCAAAAATTCATTAAACACAAGTATGGTTTAAGAACTTTGCCAAAACCCGGGTTTACTTCCTGAGAAATAGAAATTAAAGACACAGTCTCACCTTCCTGGGGCTCACAGTGTAAAACGGAGTAGACAACAAACAAGTTAATGGGGAAAAGCATTGATTATGACATTCTGATGTAATTGGGAAATAAGCCCATCGTGAGACAGAGGACCACGGAGGCAGGAGGGGTCTATTTTAAACAGAGCAAGAGAAGGCCTCCCTGAGAGACAAAAATCAAAAGGACAGGAGGAGGTGGCACGAGGCTCTCCCCAGGAAAGCAGAGCAGAGCAAAAGTCGTCATGGGAGCCAAGTGTTGAGCTACAGAAGGAGCTGAGACCCTGCTCTGAGCACAGCTAGCAAGGCCCAGGGGCGGAGGTGAGTGAGGTGGAGATAAACTGCTTCATCTCCAAACGCGCCCTCCAGTAACAGTGCACAGGTCCGGGAGGGCCCTTCCAGGACAGCACCTGGTTACATTTAAATTCTCAGAAAAACAGGAAGGAGGGGAAATACTTTGGTGTAAACCTGGCCATTTGCGTGGCTCCAGCAGAACCCCAGCCAGAGTCACTGATTATTCCTGTGAGCCTCGAACCCAGGCAGCCTCTACCTGCTCCTGCCCTTCTCTGCCCTGTGTGGTTCCCACCGCGGATGTGCTGTCTCTGCTAGGTGCGCTGCAGCCTCATTTTATAAGCCTGAGCAGTGGGCTGCACGTCACTTGGGAGCTCTTAAGAACCCCAATGTCCAGGCCACACCCCTAATCAGTTAAATCTGCTGTCTGGGGTGAACCCGGGCTCCAGGGCTTTCCACACTCCCTGGTGGCTTTGGCATGCAGCTGAAGCGCAGCAGGACACCTGCCCAGAGAGAATAAAAGGCCTTGCTTGGTTCTGCACAGTAGTGAGGGTTCTGCGAGTAATGGATGAGCTGGGCTTGCTTCTGTTTCAGGAAACAGACTCTTCCCAGAGTGGAAGCCACCACTCTGGGCCACCAAGCCCTTCACATGACACTCCAAGTTCCTGCCTGCCACTTCACAAGGCAGGAAACAAACAGCTGTAGCCCCCAAATCCCTTCGAGGCCCACAGGGACCAGGGGTGCTGTGCACCCCACAGGGCTGCTCCAAGGGACCCTTGATCACCAACTTTGGTATTACAGGGTGAACACCCCTTATCCAAGACCCAGAGACCAGAACTGTCTCAAATTTGGATTCCTTTTTAATTTTGAAATATCTGCAGAAAGAGAAAGGGAGAGATATTGGGGAGGAGACCCTGGAGCTGAGAGATTTCTAGCTCCAGCAAAAGGACAATTAACATTAGGCTTCATGCTAATCAAGCTTCCTAAGGAACTGGCAGCACCCACTTACACTGCACTTGAATTTAAGCCATCACTGACATTATTTTCCTTAAAAGGAAACTGCCTCTCATACATCTTATTGCCCATGTGGCTCGACAAAGGCGGCGAAAACCCAGGAGACTTAACTGTCATTTTCGTTACCCTATGATGAAGACGGATGACTGGTGTAACAGTATTACTTATGTAATTCCAAAAGAAACAAAGCATAATCACCCAGCAAGAAGAATCAATTCTACACTCTGCAAGATTCAAGTGTGTAACTGGTCTGAGTGGTCAGCGCACTACTCCCTCTAGGGAACTTCCTCTGTGGACCCTGAAACTGTCCCCCCAGCAAGACAGGTCCATGCTGTACTTCCGTGGTAGCTGCATGGCTCTAGTTTGGTGTAGCAGGCACCTATCAGAATCAAAATACGAGCAACCAATTCAGTTGGCTTAGAGTGAAGTCATCCCCAACGGTTACTCTCCCTAAGGGATGTGGACTCCATTGCCTATGTGCAGATGTTTGCAGTTGTTCATAGTATATTCCCTAGAACTAGTGTTCTCCAGACCACAGGTATACAAAGCCAGGGGTGGAGGCTGAAAGACAAAACAGTTTTCTTTCCAGAGACACCCAGAGCCTTGACTATGCAAACATTCATTGTGAATCTGCAAAAGGAAGTTGCCACACATAGCTCTATAAATTTATTTAGTCACAAACACCTTCCTCCAGAGACCGGGGCTCACAGGATGTGTTTTAAGAAGTGATGGTCTACCCTTCGTGCGCGCGGCTGACCCACCATCCTCAGTGAGGAGGGACTGCAAATGTGCCGTCCCCTGCGATGAGGGCGGGGTGGCAGACCCCAGGCTGCGTGCCGTACAGAATGAAGTCAGGTGACCACGTGACACCTCAGGCTTCTGTTGAGAGCTGAGCCACAGATGAAGTGGCTCCAGGCCTGGAAAACGCATGAACTCAACAGCGGGTGACATTCTGATTTATTCCGTTTACAGCACCACTTCTACTATTTTTGCTCTCGTTTGGGTTGGACAGACACCCAGAGGGATGGTGAAAGGAAAAACGGCAGCCACGGACCAACCGGCCCTATTACAAGGGCTGCGGCACCTTCCACAGCTCAGCACCCCAGAGACCTGTCAAATGCCACTGGAAAACGTGACGCTTTTATCTGAAACAACACATAACTGAACTTTTACACAGCTAGAGGTTAATGAAGCAAAGTAAGGTGTTAAGACAGCTTAAAGTTGATAAGCCACTGGTTTCTCTAAGGATGAATAAAAGCAGCAGGCAGGATGAGGAATCTCTCACGCCTGCTTAGGACCCCAGACAAGGACAGCACTGGTGGTGGCGGGCACCTGCTCATGTCACATGGCTGATAGCTATGGCACCACACAGCCATACTGACCAAAGCATGTCCCTGAGCACACACCCTACAAAGCCCTCTTTGTAAAGGGAGTTTGAGGAATCACAAAGATTTAGAAGATACCATGCTGTGGGCTGCTCTGCTCTGCCATGCCGTCCTGCTTTGGTGCCAGTGAACTATGGACTGAAACATGAGCCAAAATAAACCTTTCTTCCCGTAAGTTGTGGGTGTCAGTTATTTGTCCCATGAGGAAAAGACTAAGATAGTGCTATACACTATTATCCTTCCCAGAGATTCACAATGCACATTGTCACACAGGAGAGTCAAGAGGTCCCTTCATAAAGAAATGCTTAACTTGGTTTAGCCCCAGAATTTCCCAAATCAACCTCACCTTGCAATCTTTATTTTTACACTGTATATGTCATATGACATAATTGGGAAAATGCTCCTTTATGCTTTTGAGAATTTCTTTATAAAACAATTTTTTTACTTAAGAAAATTAATTCCTAGGATCACCCTTTGGTCAATAACAAAGCGGTCAAGAGGTCACAAAGCCATGGACTGCCACCATTTTCATTCCTGCCCAACACTCGGGTCACTGGTGACCACGTTCGACTGGGCCGTTGTGCCTGGGCCCTTGAACCAGCCTAAAAACAAGCAGTGATCAACTCTCCATAATTTCTTTCTTTCCGTCTTTTGGCATGAAGTGTTCAGTATCTGATTACGGTACAGAACTGAGCATGGCCTACACATGAGGGGCCTACACTCATGCACAGAAGCCAGATGTTTATACCGTCTTCCTTCTATTGATAACAATCAAATCGGTGAAGTGCTAGCCTGCTTATCGCATGACTACAAGGCCTTCCAAACAGAACTTCGTTCCTAACAAAAAAGGGTTGATAAAAGGGAGAGCTTCTAATACTTTTCAGCAAGAGTCACACGGACCAGATATCATAATACAAAAGCTTTTGACTTACACAGCCAAACAATTGAAAGGTACTGCAGCCAGGACAAGGAAAGATGAAAATCAGTGAGAGAACTGAAATGATGTAAACCTTTCAACATTTGCATAATATGTCATTTTTTATTCTTGTTTCCAAGGAATTTCACATCATATTTTGAAATAGATGACAGGGAAAGCTCGACTCTCCAACTGTGGGACTTGGCAAAGTCACCATCGGAGCCCTGAGAGGCGGTGAACCACGCGCGTTCACACCTCTACAGTGATTCTCGCAAAGCGGTACTGCAGGGAGGCGGGAGGCCTCAGCAGCACCAAGCCCCGCTCGGCTGCCGGCTGGCTGGACAGCAGATGCAGCAAGCCCGTCATACTAATGAACCCCAGGGCCTCTCCAGAGCCAACAGCCATGGAAAAATCTCCCTGAGTGACAAAACCTAGGACAGCTCTGGAGCAGTGCAAAGTCATAGCTGGGAGGGCACCTGACCACAAGCCCAGAGTCAGGGCTTCTTGCCCGGCCTCAGGCGGCCGGGCTGCTGGGCCCTCAGGAGCAGCGCCTCCTCGGTTCTGCCTTTTCTCCATTTTCTTCTTTTCCTTCTGCTTCAGGATCACACTCTTGAACAGGTCGCTGTGCCGGGGCTCCTGGGGCCCGCAGTACTGCTGGTCCTGACTGAGCCGGAGCAGGTCCTCCTCAGCTGGGACGCAGATCATAGCATGCGGCTCAGGGCTGCCCTTCCTGAGCAGGGACAGGCTGACCCACACCAGGGCCCTGGGGAAGCGGTCTGTGAAAGCCAGGCAGGCCTCTCTGGTCAGTCCTTGCTGGCCTCGGCCGGGGGCCCAGCGCACTGCCCGCCGGTCCTTGGAACGGGGCCCACACCAGGCAGACAGTTGCTTCAGAAATTTTCTACTCCTAGACAAAGCCAGAGACATGCGTTTGAGGATATTTTGTTCAAGGAAAGATATGCAATCAGAAGATCAGGCATTGCTAGAGTTATTTTGATTTTTTAGATTATAGATGAGAAAGTATCAAAACAATTTTTAAAATTAACAATACATATTAATATATTTAAGTAAAAATATTTTTCTTTGCGCCTGTCACTCTAAAAGTTTAAGATGCTGAAGGTAGAGAAAAATAAGATGGTGGGTGGAATGGAGGGCTGTCATCCCAGTGACAGGATGGAGACAAAGAGGAACAGGTATTCTGATGAGGAAAATCTGAAGGGACATCTAGATGTGAAGAAAGCAGGATATGAAATTATAAGCTAATTGTACAGGAAGAGAAGTATAAGGGAAAGAGATCAGCATTTTTTAAAATGAGAGCGTGCTCCACAGGGAGCTGCCGGGCAGTAGAACTTGGTCCGCATAGTACCAGGGGTAGAACACCTATCACCCAGAAGCTGCAGGATGGGACCATGTCACACCGAGAGGCTGCTGACCCACCATGAGACCATGACTCAAAGGAACCAGAAGAGCTGTAACTGAGGGATGCACAGCAAGACAAGCTTGCTCAGAGCAGGAGGTCCTTGGTGACCTAATAGGAGGACCACACCCTTGAGGGACAGCATTGTCTGAGAGACTGAGGGAAAGAGGTTACAGGAAAAACTGCTGGGTTTAAGACTAGAGGTGACAGTACTTTCATGGCATTGGGTATTATCACACCCTCAGGTCAACTATTACCAAACTATTTTGCTGGGTCCTCTATGCAACATAAGAGGACTCCTTCCAGAAAGCCCAAGCACTTGCCTGGGTCTTGCATAAAGGAACAAAGCTAACTTCTACATCTCATGGCCTGCTCAATAAAAATAAATAAATAATGCAGAGTATATCCTGGAGTCACCTGCACTTACCTAAGAACACAGAATTGACTGTTACTGGTGACAGCAACACGGTTCTCACTGGCACCCTGGCCCATCACCCTCTCAGTCCCTGTCTGGTCCTGACACTCTGTGTCCATGACTTCTGACTTCAAGGGGTCATTTACAGATGTGCCTGCTTCAGCAGATGGTGTGGGAGCATGAGGCACCCCGCATCTTCTCAGGTCACTCTCCTTACTGCTTGGAGAGGAGTCTACAGAAGACCTTTCTTGAGTGCATGCTCTGGCCTCCCAGTCGTGAGTTAACTGCTCCCAGGGACACCAGAAAGGTGTCACTGTGCCGAGCTTCACATAGTTGGGGCGTTTGGCAGGAGGGCGCCTAATGAAACACAAAGAGGAGAACAGACTTTCAATACCTGGAGAGTGACAATTAAAATAATGAGGCCCATGGTAATGCATCTCCATCTAACACACACACAAACACACACACACACACTTTCTAGGAAATGTATGACAAGAAAATAACAGCCAACACTACCGGCCAAGAGTTTCTGTTTCCTCTGGTCTTTGAGAGTTACAAAGTAGTTTCATGTAACCACTGGACAACACCAGGGAGTGCCATTCCTAGAGGTTCAGGTGCACGGCTCTCCGGGACTCTGGAGATGTCCCTATGCGCGTGCACGGTGCTAAGCCCAAGGTCATAGTGCAGTTTCTTTCTCACTCCTGACCCCACCTCCTAGTGACCCTGCTGTCCTCCACAAAGACAATGTCTTTATCAGTTTCTTAGTATCCTTCCAAAGACACTTCACGTACACACAAGCACCTTTTTACTCACAGGGGAGCATGCTAGACACAGTACTTTTCACTTCACTTCTTCTGTTTAACAAAATATCTTGGAGATGGTTTTATATCAATACATCGATCGCTCTTATTCTTTGTAAAGTGCTGCTGCTCCTTTCCCACCACATGACTCTGCTGAAAGACACGGGCCATTCCCAAGCCTCCGCTTCTACAAACAGCACTGCCGCACGCGACCCTGAGCATGTTGCAGCCGCCACATCAGCACGACCAGGATAAATTCCTGGCCATGGAGCTGCTAAGGCAAATCCTCTGCCAACTCCAAGATGCCCCCATTCATCACCATGAGCCTTTCTTCCATTCCCAAACATCTGTGGTCACTCAGTGACCTCAGTCATCCATAATCCCCCTCTGAAACAGTGGCCGACCATCCCTCCACATCCGGGACCGCTCTCCGGCTCAGACACCACTGCAGCACCGCCTTCTATGAGCCCCCCACACTCCCAACTCCTTCCAGCAGAGCCCTCCGCTCCATTACAGGGCCACCTCCGCACTGCTCCCCACTGCCCCCTCAGCCCAGCCTATCAGCACAGAGTCCCAGGGCGTGACAGTTGCTCTCTCACAGGGGCCTTCCACTCCCTCCACCTGGCAGAGCCCGGCCTGGCTAGAGCAGCTCCTGGGGCCCTGTGCCAGCATCGGATGGGGCACACGGCAGGAGGACTCCCGATGGTCCTCAATAGTCCTACGTACTTTATAGACACAAAACAAGTCAGAGCTCTCTTCCTCTCCTTATGAATCTCTTGAGAGTCAATTCAATCCTCCGCTCTTCCAGAAAATTGCTTACAATAATTCCTCTCTCTTCAAACCTCCAGCAGGCCCTCTCTACTTCTCATTTCCAGCTCACAACCTCCCGACTCTGTTCACTGAGAAGATGGTCACAGTCCAGGCAGGGCCACCCCCATCTCCTCAGCACGGCGTCTAACCTACTAAGCCTGGGCTCAGACTTCTTTAAAATGGAAGAACTGGACCCCATCCTGTCAGATCCTTGTGCTGGACACCCCTGCCTCTCCCGAGCAGTGCTCCTGCAGTCCCCTGACCAGCCTGGAAGCCTGTGTTCCATCAAGACCAAGCCCCATAGAGCCAAGGACAGACTTTGTCGGCCTTGCCCTGTGACAGCCCTGATGCCTAAGGTGGTGCTGGACCCACAGTACGCTCTAAATCAGGATGTCTTCAGGGAATGAATAAATCAGACACATATACCGAGAGGTGCACAGGGAAATGAGCACAGAGCACACAGCGAGAAACGAACTTTCCCCACGGGCCGCTGATAAACTATGCATCCATATCGCAATCCCATGGAATCACTCCAAGTTCTATTTCCAGACAGAATAGGCAAGCTGTGACTCACAGGCCAAATCTGGCCCTTGCCTATTTTTGTACAACCCATGAGCTAAGAATGGTTTTTATATTTTTAAGTGGTTGAAAAAAGCAAAAGAATAATATTTTATGACACATGAAAATTATATAAAATTCAAATATGAGTATCCATAAATAAAGTCTGATTGGACCACAGCCATGCTCATTAGTTTACATGTCATCTGTGACTGTTTTCATGCCACAATGACAGAGCTAAGTAGTTGTCATGGAGACCAAAAGGACCACAAAGCCAAAAATATTCATCATCTGGTTCTCTGCCAAAAGTGTGCCAACGTTTGGTTTAGAGTTATTGACATGAAGAAACCATCCATGAGCTATTGTTAAATGAAGAGGGCAGGTTTCAAGATAGTTTATGTAGAACAATCTTTTTATTAAAAAAAAATTCTGTAGCTATAGAAAATGTACATGCATTAAAAAAATGTATCAATTTTGATCAAACCCATAAAGGACCTCGACTACATATTATGGGAAACACAAGGACTACACACGATCGCCACCCTCACAGAGCTGATCAATGAACAATCCAAGAATGTATCACGGCTGAGCCCCAGTCAGCCACCCATCCATCACTGAGGCCCTGAGCCCACCTCTGCGGTGGCAGCAGGGAAAAAAAAGGCACAACTTGGTCCCCAAGGAGTTCAGTAAAGGGAGCATAACATTCTATCACACACTTGAGCATCAAACAACAAAAAATAAAAGTTATGAAGGCCCACCATGCTCCAGGCCTGGCTAGACACTGCAGATGCCACAACAAAGGAGGCAGAGACAGAGAAGGCATCTACAGTTCAGCAGCAGACAGCTTCCTGATGTCCTGTGACTTCCCTATGTAAAGGAAATAAAGCCCCTCATTCACTCATCTCCAATTAAAGAAAGTCTAGATGAACAGCTACAAAAATATAAAAATAGTGCCTATCTATCTGGATAACAGGGCTACATCAGTTTGTGAAGTATTTTTAACTATTTTCATAGGTTCATTAAAATTTTAGAAATATGTATTAATACTACAATAAGTTGTTTTTGTTTTTTGTACCAGGGATCAAACTCACAACCTTGCACTTGCCAGGCACACACTTGTGCCACTGAGCTAAATCCCCAGCTCCTACACTCAGCTTTTTAAAAGCACAATTTCCATGAAGAAGTAGGGTGGTAGTGAGACTCCACTGGCACATGTATGAAACTCAGAGCCACAGTTCAGGTGGACTCCACTATCAAAACTGGTAAATAACCAAGAGAACAGCACTAATCTAAAAGTACCTATGAAAAAGCCAGATGGACAGAAAACAATCTCCTAACTTAAATAGTATCATCTTAATTACTTCCTGGTATTACAGTGCTCAAGAAAAGATACTGCATTGCATATGAAGAGTTATAGAAGTGATGTCCAAACTGCTAGACAAGGTTAGTGGGCACCACTTCTCATTCCTTAAGACTTTACCAAAAAAAAGGGCACCCCCTCACCTTTTGTACTTTTCAAGAAGATTCTTCGCTTGCTCTTCAGCAAAGAGAACCCCAGCAGGACAGTCTGGGAAATCACCTGGGATGGAAGGTGACTTTTTATACTGAGAATGCACTAGACCCTCCTTTAATCCTCCAACTCTTGCACCTCGATAGATCTGAAAAATATTGAAAGATGTCATCAATTTAGCAACTTAAAGTTGCTAATTATTTGTGTGGGAAAAACGAGAAGCAACCAAAATGCGCATTAAAAGGAGAATGGGTAAAAACATGGTGGGATAATCCTATAGTAGATTACCATTGATAGTGAAGATGAATGAAATGATGCTTACAGGTCACCATGGAAACCTGCATACCAAATAAATATAACAAGTAGCAAAAGCACACATACAGTGAGATACAGAGTTTAAAAGCATTTCAAATGCAGTTATTTCCGTATGGGATAAAAACATTTAATAAAGTTATAAAAATATGTAAAGTGGTGACAAACACCAAAATCAGAAAAGAGATGACTTTAGGAAATGGAGAGGGGAGTACGGTTGGAGAGAGGGCCACAGAGTGATGCCAGTGAGTCTGAATGCTTCAGTCCTTAAACTGGGTAGCGTACACAGCCACTGATTATTGCAGCATTTTTTGGATGCTTGAAACACTTCAAAAATTTTAAAAATTAAGTATAATTATTTTTAAATGTTCCCATTCCTAAACAATTGACTGAATGCCCCTTATAATAAGCATAACTGCTAAAAATTTACTGTCTGTATGAATCCAATAGTCTGATATATCATTCATACTCTGGCCCATCGAAGTAATACTTAATGCCGGGCGTGGTAACACACACCTGTAATCCCAGCACTTGGGAGGCTGAGGCAGGATGATTGCTGTGAATCCAAGGCCAACCTGAGCTACAAAGTGAGTTCAAGGCCAGACTGAACTACATAGTGAGACCTTGGCTCACAAAGACCAAAAAATAAGTAATAACAAAAATATAACTGACATTTTAATAAAAAATTTAGCTGCAATTAATAAATAGGAGTACTATATATAGTTAACATTTTAAAAACAAAAAAGTATATTCTATAAAAACTGTCTTTGTTTTTAAACTAAAAACTTCAAGTTGAAAACTCAACATTCTGCAGCTACTATAAAAACCAGGCCATTTAAAAAAAAAATCTCAGAAATTCACAGTATGTCAGCATAGGGGAGAACCTGTAACTGGGACTATTTGTATGAAGTATTCTGTACTCAGGATTTAAGCTCCTGAGGGCAGAAATACACTACTAAGTTTTTAAGTTGTATATACATCCTAGAACACTTTTCAGCATTTGGCATTCATTAGGAATGCATTTTAGATGTTGCAACTATTAGTCAGATCAAAGAGTAACTTACAAATGGGATCCAGAAAGCCATGCCCCAGCCCTTTGGGAGCAGCACATCCCAGCCACTTCCCCATCCTAGTCGGTCTTCACCAGTCACTCTGCCCGGCTGCTGAATCAAAAGGATAGGTATGCTGGATTCACGGGGACCTAAAACAAGCTGTGAGCCAGGCACCAGCAATTCACTTCTCATCCGGTTTAAATCCTAAAGTGGAAGAAAATAATTCAAGACAAACAACTCCGGTCTTTTACAAAATTCTACTGGGTCTCCCTACCAGCAGCTTTAGAAACTTAAGTGCCTTTTTAAAAAGAAGGGGGAAAGGTTCTAAGTAAGTAAATGTGACCCATTATAAGCAAAGTATTCCTCCTATAAAGATCTGCCTCTTCTAGGGGCTTTGTTAGATAATGCCTGCCAAACTATCTTTTATTTGCTAAGTTTGGGCTAGATGATTCAAAATTACAAAATGATACATTTATTCTATAATCTTATATCAAAATTGATTTCATATATTTATATTCTGTCCCTACATTTGATTGAGACTGGCATGAAAAATAGGTATAATTAATGACCATTTCTTAAGGACAGGCAACTGGAAAAATATTCTTGCTCTTGAGAAAACATCTCACCACTTCTGAAAGGCTTAAAATATAAGACACTATAAAGTATTTAAGTAGAACACACGGGATGACAACATCTCTTCAGACTTTCCTTGCCAGCCGTAGAGAGATGCAAAAGCAGGAAAGAGGGCCACCACTCAACTGAGAACATGACATTCGACCCCTCTAACTCTGTGACCCTCTGTTTATCAGGCATCACCGAGACCAAGTCTTCTTACCTTTGTTCTGGCTTCCACTACCATCTATCTATATACATATTGTTCCCTCCAAAGTAGGTTTCTGTTTAGCCCAAGTTTCCACAGCTCTGATGCACCCTTCCTGTTGCATTCACCCTCCCCCTGCATCTACTGTGTAAACTGTACTGAGACTCACAGTTCATCCACCCATCCACTCAGACAGGACTCAGCGCCTCTTACATGCAGGTACGTTCTGGAACCTGGACATGCGCAGTGAACAAGGCAAACCTGGCTCACCACTCTTGTAACCGAGATCCTAAATCCTAGCTAGAACCTTAGGTACTGATCTATAAGCCCTATGTCCCTTTCCTTTTCTCAATCTCTCTTTTTTTTTTTTTTTGGTTGAGGGGTTTGCTGAGGATTGAACTCAGGACCTTCACACTCATCTTCATCTCCAACACCTTTTTTTTTAATTGTGAGATAGGGTCTTCCTAAGACACTAAATTCTGGGCTGACACTTGCAATCTGCCTGCCTCAAGCCCCGAGAGGCAAGCTCTTACAGGCAGACACCGTCACTCCAGCAAAGTCCTTTCTTCTTGTCCTTCAGCCAATCACCAAGTTTCTTCATTAAAATAATATATTAACTTCAGCATGTCTACTCCTGCCCTAAATTAGGCCCCATCATGTCATATTTAAAGTATTTTAAGGGTCTTTTAAGGCTGCCCAACCCATCGTCTTTTCTCCAGCTTCCCTGTCCACCCAACTAATCTACCCTCCACGTGGCTGCCACAGTGAAACCCCACCGTGTCACAGCCCACCGGAAACCTTCAGGGGTGCCTTACATCCTCAGTCCGAATCCTTAGTGCCTCGAGTTCTTTTATGCACTGGTCCTTAAATTTATCTCTTCAGTTTCATCTGCTGTCCCACTGCTGACTACCTCCTAAAGTACTTGGAAACTCATGAAAATAGCATCCTAGTCTTGTACTGGGACACTGCACCTGCTCTTCCCACTTCCTGAAACTTTTTCTTCATTTCAGCCTTGACCTGTCCCTCTAAAAGTCAACTAATTCTGGGCCCGCTTAAGAGGAAGTTCATGTACTGATCTTCCATTCAGGAAGCCAGCTTCATTTCCCTAATGTGGACTCAGGACCCTATCCTAGCCTTCCTCAGTACCCCATCATGTATCCCAGCATCTAATAACACAATGCTGCCTCTGGTAGGAGATGTTATAGGAACCTACTCTCAACTGGGAGTCGGAATTAACTAGACAGAAAACATTTATGGGGGAAAATGACAATAAAAAAAAAAAAACATATTTAGACCATGAAATTATCTCTTCAAGAAAAAGTCTTTGTAATTTTCCTAGAGATCATTCTTCCCTGAGAACAGAAATTACAGTGTGTGCCAGGCACAGCAGTATACACCTGTAATCCCAACTATTCTGGAGACTGAGGCAGGAAGAGTGTTAAATTCAAGCCCAGCCTGTGTAACTCAGTGAGATCCTGTCTCTAAAACTGGGGGTGGGGGGAAGACAGGGAATAGAGCTCCATGCAAAGACTCATTCCCCACTACTGGGAAAAAAGAAAGGAAAGCAAACAATATTATCATGACTAAGGAACCAGCAAGTTGCCTGAAGATAAAAGGAAGTCTACTGGACACTATGAAGTATAAAAAGGCCCCTAGAATGATGAGTTTCACCTGTCATTCATCATTTTACCCGTAACCCTTTCACTGTTAGTTACCTGATCCGAGATTTTATTCTCTGTGACACTCTTACAGATCTCTTGGCTCCAGATAAAGCTATGCGTGCACTCTGCAGGCACACCCTCCAAGAGCAGCTGTCTAACCTGCTCATTACCTAAGAGGGAAAAGAAACAGCATTCAAACCACGCCCACAGCTCACACCTAGACACTAGCCCATTTATGACACGAAAATATATTCTGGCATTTATTTAACTAGAAGAATTTACATAATAAATTAAATTATTGTTACAGTTAGTTTGAGTCACTGAAATAGCAAAAGCTGCTAAACTTTTTTCCTTGATACGTGGTTTTCATGCTTAAGATGCAAATATGACAGTATTAAATTGCTTCTAGATGACTAATATAGGAATTTACAATAATCAAATGCTAGATTATTTTTTTCTGCCCTTCATCTCAAGTCTCCAATAATCCATTTTTATTGAGCTATTTAGTCCTATTTATAAAATGTATTACTCTATTCCTTTCAGATGAGCATATGGTTTTATCCTTTTAAGCAAGCCATACCATGTTAGAAAGGGCTCTACAGGAGAAGGAAACGAAAACATTTTCACTGATAAACACCTGTATTGATAGAAGGTACCTCCTCCATGAGGTCATTTAATCATCAAGGGAAAAAACATCTCACTTCTAAATCTAACTTCATTAGACTGAAAAGTTAAAAGCAGCAAAGTTAGATAATGCATGAATTTTGGCTATGGTTCCAAAATGCCAACACAGAAATATCACTCAAACACACATACCTCTGTGGGTCTGATGGCTGGGAAAAAGTAAATACAAAGTAACCAGGCCACAGTGTAACAGATTTCCGGGGAAAACAAAGAGAAAATTAAATGATAAACAGGTCTGAGGTGAGAGCTGCTTAGAGAAGCACCAGCTTCCGTGCATGCTCCTCCTCAGAGAGGCACTAACTCAGGCACCAGGGCTGGGCGGTACCAAGGTCCACAGCATCTATGAGCAAGCAACAAGCTTCATCCCATCAGCCCTGGTCTATCCTCAGTGCTCCCTGTGGAGCACTGCTGGGGATCAGAGCGACAGATTGGGGGTATTATTCAGACAGAGCTGCACACCAAGAAATGACTGACACACAGAGGGTAAAGCACAGGACAGCACTGCCTCATTTGCAAATATTCGAGATGAGGGGATACCGTTCAGCACTGAAAAGAAGTGAACTGTCAAGTCATGAAAATTCATGGAGGAACCTTCGGGCATATTAAAGAGCAAGAAGCCAATCTGGAAAAGCTACAAAATCTGACTCCATCTATCTGACACTCTGGGCAACTATGGAGCAGTAAAAGGATCAGTGGCTATCACAGTTGGCACAGAGGGATGCTGCAGCCTTCAAATTCACTCTGTTTTACAAATATGCAGCTGGGTTTAAGGTGCTTGCTCAAAGCTATTACGGCCTTTTAGTTCCAAGAGCAGAAACAGAAATTATGGCAAAATGACCATTAACTTGGTGCTGCTGGAAGTCACCTGTAATACTGTGATCTAAAAGTGTTTGCAAGACCTATTAAAAAGTAAATACCACTCTGAAGGCAAACAGACTCTGCCCATGCTTTGGGGAGCATCCCACGTCATATAGCTAGAGCGTTTATGAAGAAAGATGAAAACAGTTTATGAGCACAGTATAACTTCAGTACTTTTTTCATCCTTTCCTTTTTTTTTATTTTTGCGGAGCGGTGATGCAGGGATTGAAATCAGGTCTTGGGCATAGGACGCAGGTGCACTGTCAGTGAGCTACACTCCTAATCTTCATACTCAGTATTAACACACTCCTCCCTGGCAGACAAGGATTAGTTAAAATACCCTATTAGAGTAAATCAGCAACACTACAGAAAGCAACTAAAGTAACACAGTACGGTACGGATTTGGGTGTTTTGTGAATTTGTTTTGCTGTATGCTTTTTTGGTTTTGCTTTTGTTTACCCTGGTGCTGGAGGTTAAATCCAGGGCCTCGTACATGCCAGACAAGTTTACTACCACTGAGCTCCAAACCCAAACTTAGCCCCAGATATGTATTTTTAAGTCTCACCTAGAAAGCCAGTTAATTACATAATGAAATGCTGTTACTGAACTTAAAAATATTTGTGAAAACACATCATAAATATTTAATTCAAACCTCAAAACCAAATGATCAAGCAAACTTTTTCAAGTTTGAAAACATACACCATCATTTCAGAGAATTAGGTCTTTACATCATTTTCATGTAATTAATTCTTCTCAGGATTAATCTTCTAATGGAGCCCACCCACCAAAGTATACTTCCACCCTTGGGGTTTGTGGTATTTCTGCAGAACTGAGAACTGAACCCAGGGCCTCACACGGGCTGCACAAGCATTCTAGTGCTCTGCTACATCCCCAGCTCCTTTTATTTTTTATTTTGAGACAGAGTCTCATTAAGTTGCTGAGGCTGGAATCAATCTTCACTTGTGATCTTCTTGCCTTACCCTCCCAAATCATGTGTCATGGTGCCCAGCTCTATCCTTGGTCTTTGACTTATCTTCCAGGATATTACACTTGTTAATAATATTAATAATATAGTGCTAATTCCTTAAAAAGTATGTATCATTATGTAATCTCATGTAACCAGGTAAAATACATCTGCAACAAAATTACAATATTTAAAACAGGTTTGGGTTTGGGAGTTTAGCTCAGTGGTAGAGTGCTTGCCTAGATTCATGTATGTCCTGGATTAGACTCTTCAGACTTGCCCCGACCTGCCCTGCCAAAAAAACCTTTCAATGCAATAACACAATAACAGCTAACAAGATGGTAAGCTTTTATAATGGAAATTAAATCATAGATTTCAAAACAGTTTACTCTTCCTTGAACTGATTCATAGTAAGATAAAAGCCTTAGAAAAGATTTAATATATAATGTTTCTTCCAGAAAAGAATTTAAGGTAACACGAGAAACAAAGTAGAGTTTAACTATGGTTTTAAGACAATTAAGATAGTTGGCATTTAATGGCATAGAAGACACTACAAGTTTTATGGTTGCACTAAATGATATCGGCATTAAAAAAAAAAACTCATTGATTAAAATCTTAGGCTGTAGAATTCAGTAACTTACCTAAGTATCTTCAGAGTCCTCTTTCCCCCTATCCACCTTTTATGTGAAGCTCTGACAGTAACTTATTGCCCCCAATATGCTATTTAATATGCTATTTAATAGGACAGCAAATACAATGAGGCATTATCACAACCACTACAAATCCCAGCTCACCACCCCAGGCCTACCCACCAGCCACACAGCTGTCTCAGGGCCCCCTCCAGTCAAAGCCCAGACATCTAATACTCCAGCACCTGCGATGGCCTTGCCAGGATTCGAACCTGGATCATCTGTATGGTCAGACAGAGGCTTCCAATGAGCACAAGACCAGCTATGGGTGCAGATCCCTTCCTCACCATTAATATTCTGAAACACTGGACATTGTCATTGATACAGTTTGCAGAGAGACAGGTTTTACTGGATATTAAAAAACAGAGAACTCAGAAAATAAATAGGCAAACATAAAGATCCAGCTACATGGTTTATGCCTACAAGATACTTCCACACATACCATATCCTTTGATTATAATTACCTGGAAGAGAGACAGCTAACGATCCCCCTGATTTTTCACAGGAAAAAGTTACTGCCGAAGTGTAAGAGACAAAATTCTCCTAACAAAACTAGAATGATCAATATAATAAGGAAAACCACAGGTGTAAGTGCTTTACCTTGGCATTTTTCTGGGTTAGACAAAGCTTTAGATTGCTTCTGAGGCAAGTTTATTCGAGGATCCCCCACCGTGAGTCCCAGAATAGTACCTGCTGGAATTTCTGCTGGGGATGTTATTCCTTTAACAAAACAAAGTGGGGGAATAAAGCTCACAGCAAGTCACTCATAACACACACATGTTTTCCTAGGTTTCAGATTTCCTAATGAAAATTTTCCTTTGGGATAATTATTTAAAAACATGTCTTTCTTTTTATTCCCCATTGAGACTTTTAGAGGATAAATTAAAATTCAAAAAAGGGATGTTTCTTGCAAAAACAAATTAAGCTAATAAGAAAGAAGTTATTTCACAATGTGAGCATGTATGCTTCTATCAGTGATAACTATTAACTATTACAACCACAAAAGCAACCAGGAGACTTAGGTTTAGATTTTAGCTCAGTACCTGATCTATGTATTTACCTATATCAGAATGCCAGTCATTTAGAAAATTAACATCTCCATGGTGTGTTATTTCATAAACAAATATGAATACAATGTTTATTAATTGATTTCAGGTTCCTCTTACTCACTTTTCTTGCTATATCACAACAAACCACAGCAAGATAAGAGCAAGAGAGGAACCCAACAGCAAACTCTCTTCACCCACATTCCTCCCTTCCCTTCCTGCCTAATACAACCCAGTACTCCCTCTGGATACCTCTCAACAACTCAAAAATGGCTTCCTGTCTGCGATGAAGGGAAACACTATCAGTGCTCTGACAGGCGTCAATCCACCAACGGTGAGGCGTCTCCTCTGTGTCCTCTTCCCCCTAAAAAACAAAGAAGTGCTCTTCACCAGGCGCATGATGAATCAGATTTAATAACTGTGCGCATGGCTGCAGTGTCAGTAGCCACTCCTTCTGTCTCCATGGGAATTCTGTTTTATGAAGAGCAGCACAGTTAAAGTAGTAATTACTATCAGACTTCAGTATTATTTTAATTAGAGGCAGGCATGCAGTGTTACAAATTTCTGCCCAGATTTCACATACTAGGAAAGATAGTCTGGATTTTCAAAAAGACTACCTAATTAAGCCACTTCACACCTCAGTCTCTCTTGAGCACAGTTCCAACAAGAAAGTCCTTGATCCACTCCTCCAATCACCACCTTCATTGTCTCCATGGGCTACCACACCAGTACCTTTAGAAGACATCTTCAGATAAGGGAGTACTAAAGAGTACTCTTAACAATATTGCTAAGATGCATGGGCACTCCATTTGTACCTTTTCTCAACAGAACTAGGAGTTGAGCAAGGCTTCAAAAGGTAGTTCAAGCCCTGGGCACATGCCAAGCCAAGTGAACTGGCAGCCAGGATTCACTGTGCAGCTCACAAGAGAGGCACAGTCCACCTCACAGAACTCAAGCAAAGCAGAGGGCTCTCAAGTACAGACTCAAGAACCAACCTTTCTAATTCAAATTGCTAGTCCACAGCCT
Organism: Hydrochoerus hydrochaeris; assembly: GCA_004027455.1. Lineage (NCBI taxonomy): Eukaryota > Metazoa > Chordata > Mammalia > Rodentia > Hydrochaeridae > Hydrochoerus > Hydrochoerus hydrochaeris. The sequence continues at coordinate 228,160 of PVLA01000048.1, forward strand.
GTGAGCTACCATACAGCACCTTCAGCCAGGTGCCACGGGGCACACTGGAGACACAGACAAGATGCCCTTGCTGTCATGACACTCAGAGTCTAACAAGACAGCCTCACACTGCATAAATGCATAAACAAGTCCAAACGTGTAGGGAAATGTGTGCAGCACCCATGGAGGGATGACGTAACCTGACAGATCAGGAAAGGATTGTAGAAGGAAGTGATACAGATTGAATGAGGCAGACTAACACTGGAAGGAGGAAAATTTAGCCAAGCAGAATGAAGGGAGAATATCCAGCAAGTGGAAGAAAAACAGGAACAAAGGCTCTGAGGGAGATGAGAAGTGATGTATCTAGGACCTCAAAGGCCAGTGTTTACTGAAGCGCAGAAGGTGAGGAAAGACAAAGTCAAGAAGGTCCCACATTACTCAGGTCACATTAGGGCTTTGGATTTTACCTTAAATACAATCACAAGCTCTCCAAAAGGAGAGGCTATGAAGCTGGCCAGAGGCAACAATGGTGCAAAAGCAAATGGAGAAACCATTTCTGTTTTGAAAATACCTTTTTTCTAAAAGCTCAAAATCCATTCGACTCTGTCATTATAGCTGACCACATTAGATCTGTGAGGCACAAGCCCTGAGAAGTTAACTGCACTAAGACAGGAAAACACTCAGGACCTGAACCCAGATGGGTGAATCCTAATCTAGTCTCTATGCCTGGAACTGTGCGGTGGTCAGGCCACGAGTCAAAGAATCATTTACCGTAATATTTACTTAATTAAGATAGTTAAGGTACGAGTCCGCTCCCACTCCCCAGTCACTTTTCAAGTGTTTGGTAGCCTCTCATGGCTCATGGCAACCATACTGAGAAGCACGAAGGACCTGCTCATGCTTGCAAAAAGCTACATCAGACATGGACATAGTCACTGCTCTTACCCTCTGGGGCATGACAGAAACCAGCCCCAGGGAATGTGCATCACTCAAGTCAAACATTCAAAAGCTGGCATACAATTTCAGTAATTTCAGAGACATTCTATTATGCATCTATGGGGTACAGGTTAACGCTCTTCTAGAAGACACAACTACAAGGAGAGTTTGTACGTAAATAAAAACAGTCACAGTTTATTTATCATATCCTCTTAGATTTGGTCTTCTAAAAGGGAGAGATAAAAAAATTCTTTGATAAAAAGAATAAGTAGGGAAATAAGTATTTAAAAGCCATGGCCCAAAATATTATCAAATCACAGTACATATTAGGTTTCAGAAATTTGCGTGAAGACGATAATACACTTGTACTCTTACCATGTGGACAGAAGCAGCTTTCAGTGCCTCTGTTAGGACAGAGTGGGAAAGGGGACCAATAAGCCGGAATCTATTCACCTCCATGGTCAAATCGCTGGAAGACAGAAAAGATCTTATGATGGAAACTTCCATCACGTGCACGGTCTGGGCCACTGGCAAAAATGGGGTCTTTACTGAAAATGTGCAGCAGGTTCAGAGTGAATTGAAATCAGACCTGATTATAATGCCTGTGGTTAGAGAGATCCAAGAACGAGGCTGGCATGGATCTCTAGTTCCATCGCCAATAATTTTTTTAATTGGTTTAGCATTTTCTTCATCATCTTTCCTTTTTCTTTTCTTGCCAATTTTTTCATCGGTCACTTCAGTTTGGCTTTCTTCTTGAGACAGTGCTGGAAGTGGGCTAGGGATGCTGACAGGTGATCTGATGGGTTCCAAACACTGGCACACAGTTTTTATCTCTTCTAAGATATCCTAAGAACATAGAACACATTTATTTTTAAGTTTTGAAATGCAAATACATTATTACAAGTTTTGTTGATTTAGTTTCTATTTTACCCCTTTAAAATTAACATTTTGGGGGCTAGGAATATAGCTTAGAGAGCAGATGCCTCGTATGCTCAAGGCCCTGAGTGCACCCACAGCACTGCTTAAAAAAATTATTTTTCACATCTTTATCCCTTCACAAATTAAACTACATTTCTCATCATCAAAAGGCTTTTTGTGCAGTCATATGGCACATGCCTATAATCCTAGCACTTGGGAGGCTGAGGCAGGAGAATCTCCATGAGTTTACTGCCAGCCTAGGCAATAAACTGTTCAGGCCAGCCTGAACAACATAGTGAGACACTGTCTCAAAAAACAAACAACAAAAAAAAGCTTTTTGTTTTTTTCTGGATACTGTACAGCACTTGGAACTAAAAAAGAACCAAATATCAAAATATTCGAAAACAATATGACCATCATGACCAAATTGAAAAAAAAAATTTTTTTGGGGAAAAAAATTGCAAAAAATTTATAGCCTATGGTATAAAAACAATGCTAAAAAGGGTTAACTAAGCTAAATGCAGAATTAAAATTCATCAGAATTACCAAGGCTTCTCATTATCAAATAGATTGTCATAGGGCTAGGGATATAGCTTAGCAGCCCAGCACCTGCCTGGTAAGTGCAGGGTCATGAGTTCAATTCCCAGTACCCAAAAAAATAAGCTGTCAGAAGCACCTAGGCATCAGTGAACCAATTCAAGCAAGAGAAAAGCATTAAAGAAAGGTAGTATTTCAAATCATTAGCACAGTAAGTTGGTTTGCATCTCTGCTACTCCTTACAGTTCACAGAAAAATGAGAGGGCAAGATTTACATCATTCTATAAGATGGACAAATATATTACATGGGTAGTAATGGATGTGTTATTTAATTTGATGTGGTAATCATCACATAATGTATACAGGCATCAATCATTATGCTATACACCTTGAACAAGTGCATGTTTTGTCACTGAAATATTTCTAAATAAAAGTTTGAAGATTTAAGAAAGAACCTGCTTCATTCAATATTCACACAACTTCCTCCATTATATTTTAATACCAACTATCAACTAAACTTTTATACTACTGTATTTCAATTTCAGTAATGCTGCCTTCTGGTGGCAATTAAAAATAGAATGATGGAGAAATGATATAAAGGATCATACCTGTTTAAGAGTTGGATGAAGCCAAATCCACAACTGCCTGCTCTCGGAAATGCCACTAGGGGTCCCCTCTGACTTCCAAATAAACGTAACGGGCCCAAGCATTTCTCTGGGATATTTATTTGCCCGGTACAGCACAAGACTCCCCTGGCGTTTTCCAGACAAGCAGTGAACTGCTGCGAAGGTCAGGCCTGACATAAACACAAGCAAAATGCTCTGATCTCCAGGAATACTGCTTCCTCCCAACCACACTGTTCTTCACTGTATCCAGAAGGAATAAATTTTGGTTTTGCTTATGGCTTAGATGAAAGCCTTGTACATAATTAAGTTCTTAATAAATATGTATTAAATGAGTTTCTGTAAAAAACTAAAACTAAGATCACTCCATCAGAATGACTCCTTCACTTTACATCTGACAATGTTATAGACCTAAATTTTTCTTTCTTTTCTCTTTTTTTTTTTTTTTTTGAGACAAGGTCTTGCTGTGTAGCTCAGGATGGCCTAGAACTCAGTGATCCTCCTGCCTCAGCCTCCTGAGTGCTAGATTACAATTGCACATAACCAGTCTCAACTTTTCTTAAATGGGCACAATCATTGGGAAAAAGCAGTTTTATGTTTAATTTCAAAATGCTTATATCAGTCACTCATTCATAAAATGAATAAATATACAAAGACTAAAACAGGATCCAGTTTTGAAACAAGATTACCTGCATCTAAGCTACACATCTGAGAAACTGCCTTGAGTATTTCTTCTTCTTTGCCCTTCAACTCCAAACAACAGTAGTAGGATAAATCCTGCACCAAGTGGAAACACAATTACATTATTTAAAGTTACATAGGGCACCGAGAAGCCAAAAGCCCCATCAGAAAACCTCTGGGGGGACTAAAGAACAAATTCCCAAACTTAAGATTTTCAGTGTCAAAATCTGGCATTACATTAGCAAATATTCTTTTTTTTTTTTTCCTTTTTGAGACAGGGTCTCACTAAGCAGTTCAGGCTGGCCTTGAGCTCACTTTGTAGCCCAGACTGGTCTCAATACAATAGCAAATATTCTTAAACTAATTAGAATCAAAATGAAAAATGAATCTCCATTTAAATATGTGTCCCACTTTCAAGAAAGAAATGTTTTCTTCCATATTCAGAGGCAAGTTCAAAGTAGGGTACAAGAACTGCTGCTTTTAAGCAAACAATTATTCATTCCCCAAAATCGCCCTAAAGTATGAAAATGGAGTAGAGTAAGCAAGACAGTAATGAACTCTGCACATTACACTGTTCTCTCTGGTTAGTAGTGCACAGCTTCTCAATTACGTAACACTGAGCCTACAGACACAACATTACAATGAATTTACAGAACGTTACAATGAGTTACAATTCCCACATTTTCCCCAAACTCAGTCTTGTCCAGAATAGGCAACTTTAACAAAGCAATATACAAGGAAAAGTAAAGGTAATGAGAGAAAGAATTTCTCTGTAAAATGGAAAGTACAATGAAGTGAAACTGAACCAAGTCTGTAAGATCAGTATCCTGTAGAACGGTAACAATCGTTCAGTCACTGAGGGGTTACTGATCGCTCAGCACTGGGCTAATTTCCCTTCAAAACTCACTGACTCTTTCATATCACCTACCTAACAAAGCAGGGCCCATTATTATTTCACAGATGAGAACACTGAGGCACAGAGATGGCTGTTTGTGGAAAGTCATACAGTCAAATGGCACATGCAATAAATCAGGCTCTCTAACACCAAATCAATCCCTTAGCCACACCTCTAAGCAGCTGGAACTAAAGGCAAATTTAGCCAAGATTCTGACAAATTCAAATCAACCAATGCCGTTAGTAACACACATCTTCCTCCTTACAGTATTTGCTTTCAGTTAACAGTAGCCAGATGAATCTCACCCAAATTGGTATAACTAGGTGACAAGAGAGAATAATGGTGTGAAACTCTGGTATAACTAGGTGACAAGAGAGAATAATGGTGTGAAACTCTGGAGTCAACTTCACCATTCACTAGCTGTATGGTCATGGGTAAATGACTTCCCGTATCTGTTTCCTCTTCTGTAAAATGGAAATAATGGAAACTGCCTATCTTGCAAAGATTAAATGAACTAATATGTAAAGTATATAAAACAAGGCCCGGGTATAAAGCTCTCCTAAGTATTCGTTCCCATTAGCCATGGTTTTTATTATACAGGGCTGATCAAACTTAAGAAAATACTTTATTTAAAAAAATTATAAATATTTGAGGACTTCAGCAAAAACTGTGCCCCAAAAGAGAAGTAACTCATTCTGAAACAACTGTCTTAAACTGAAAGGTGGCAGAGTACAGCAGGAAAAGCACAGGCTAGGAGTATCAGGCACCGGAGTGCTGTCAAGGCCACCAACAAGCTGGGTAGGTCACTTCTCTCTCACACTCAGTTCCTCAACATAAATGAGGGATGTGATCATACCTATGATTTCTGCTGCAGAATTCACAAATCAAAGGCTCTTAGAAGGTTCCTGCATTCACTTTACATGGATTAGAATAGCCATCACCAAAAAACCAGAAAATAATACGTGTTGACAAGGGTATTGTGAAATTGGAACCCTTGTGCACCACTGGTGGAAATGTAAAATGATACAGTTGCTATGGAAAATGATATGATGATACCTCAAAACATTAAACACACTATGATCTTATGACTAGCCATTCCACTTGTGAGTATGCATTTACAACAGCAGAAAGCAGCCACTCAAATGCTATTTGCAGCATTTTTGTCCATAATTACATTATTCACAACTAAAAGGTAGAAGCAACTTACTGTCCATTACAGACAAAGAGGTAAACAATTATGCATATATCAGAATATTATTCAGCCTTAAAAAGAAAGGTGGGCTGGGGACTTAGCTCAGCAGCTTAAGTGCCTGCCTGGCACATGCAAGATTATGAGTTTGATCCCTGGTACAAAAAAAAAAAAAGGAAGAAAATTCTGATACAAGCTATGGTATAGATAAACGTCAAAGACATGAAGCTAACTGAAATAAACCCAACATAAAAGGACAAATACCATATGATTCCACTGGTGCAAGTATCAAAAGGAGTCAAATTAAAAGACAAAAAGTAGAATAGTAGTTGCCAGGGACTAGGGGAGGGAGGAGTAGGGAATTTGTCCACTAGGTACAGAATTTAGTTTAGGAAAGTCCAAAGTTCCGGAAATGATGATAGCATTAGCTGCACGGCCACAATGTGCTGAATTCCAAAAACCATACAACGAAAATCACTAATGCTTCAATGGTAATTCGATATCATGTCTATTTTAGCATGATTTTCTAGAAAAGGTTTTTGTATTCTGCTATATTGCTCTCAAGAGGTATCAGAAGACACCAGTATCAATGGCTTTCAAAATTTGGTCGAGGCCATCATGCCACTGGAAGACACACCCTTCTGCAAGAAATAAATTTCTAAGTATGTGTCAGAACACAGAAAAAGCAACTGCATTAGCCACTGCTGATAAACTGCATGAGGCTCAAAAACAACATCCTCTCAGAGTTTAAAATTTAAACCACGCTTCCCAGGACAACACTGAATCATATACACCTAGACCAGCACTATGAGCACTGAACAAGGCATCTCGTTATCTGCTGCTGACGAATGACTACTTGATTAATCTACACTGAGTAAGTCTTCACCTGATAACGGGAGCCTGTGTGAGCTGATTCTACCTACGCCTCCAATCTAATTTCATCCTAATAGCAGCCTTGCTCTCAGTCTGTCCACCTTTGTCACAGAGAACTTATTCTATTCTTCAGTCATCCCCTTCCTTCTGCATCCCTCACTCTCCCATCTTATTCCTTAAAGCTCAGCTCCTACATACCATCTCGGCCAGACACCCTCCAGTTCCCATAAGAAACATTCACTGCACTGCATACTTTTCTCTTACAGCCACACACCTGACCAATTTGATTACACAGCCTGTCACACCAGCTTTAGGTGGCTTCCTCTCTAGCACCCAGCAAAGCGCCACAGGAATCACTTATAAGATGGACAACCTCACAGACAGGACATCGGCACAGCATGAACTATTCTAAAGTTGAACACTGGAAAGGGCCTAAACACAAGAGCCCCCAGGAGAAGCATACCTGAAGGAGGCAGCGGTGTGTCATGGCTCGGTAGCAAGCTCTGTGGCTCTTGATGGTGGGTCTCTCCCCAAGGCAATAGCCCCACCTCTTCACCATGTGAAACCGCTTGGCATGCCAGATGTGAGTTTCTAACCAGATGTTCTTCTTTTGTCTACGGTTAAATTCTTGTGTCCGGTTTATGTGACATCTTCGAGCTTTATGGCATTTATTTTTTGAATGTTCTTTTTTCTGATGCACAGCCTTCTCTGCCTGTAGTTACAAGAAGAAAGGTAGATCTTAGTTTGTAAGAATCTCAGAACTGGGTTAAATGTTAGGAATTCAAACAAGTCACTTTAGAATTAAGTATAGACCCCATTAGTTTGCTTAACTTGTTAATTTGCTGGTTTCTCAAATGTAAATGCAGAATGGAGACAATGGAAAGAGTAAAATTTAGATAGGTGATCTTAGTAAGGAAGCATATTTACCACTCACTAAAATGGGTACACTTCATTTTCTATGAAGATTGGGATATTTATGAAATTTCAACAGTTACACAAGCTTAACATGGCTATTTACAGAGGACTAAAAAGAGAAAGCTGAATCATAGCTGCTGCTACTGCTTCTTGCTTTACCTGTAGGACTATAACTACAACCAAAAGCTTAAGAGCAAAATACAAAAGTAAAGAAAATGCAATCAAGTCAATTAACTTAAGCTGCAGACAGACAATGCTAAATGCTGTCACTAGAAAACAGACCTTGATAAAAAAAAAAAAAGAAAACAGACCTTGATATAGTGAAACCTTGTCTTTAAAAGACAAAAACCAACAACAAAAAAACCCCAGACCTTATATTAAATCTAGAAAGCACAAAATTCCTGGTTAGATTTCATTTGTAAATCTCCCACAATCAAGGTATACTTTAGTGAAAAAAAAATGGGTCTGGTGGTGCACACCTGTAATTCCAGCATTCAAGAGGCTGAGAGAGGATTTCTGCAAGTTTGAGGCCAACCTGGGCTACAGAGAGGTCAAGGCCAACCGGAACGGCATAGTGAGACCTGTCTCAAAAAGATCTCCCTCCCAAAAACAACTGTGAGCCTTGTAAGGATAGGGACTTCATTCACTGAAGTCTAACTCCACCCGAGCACAGTGCTGGTACACTGAAAGCCATTCAGTAAATTTTGAAGTATAGACATGGGTAGTTTACACAACATTACAACATTCCAGTACAGAATTTTGGCTACACTAAACCACAAGTAGACTGCACAAAAATTAAAAACAAGTTCAAGCTTTTGACTTTGACAAAGTCATATGGTAAATACTAAGCACTGATGTTGCCTTTACAAAAGCAAAATGCTAATCTGATAAAAAGGTTATAATTTTACTTTAAATCTAGGAAGAAAAACATCAACTATTTCACATCATTAAAAGGGAGGCGTTCCAATGCTACTCTTTTAAAACAGCTTTAATACCCAAATGCTCAGTAATACGGCTTAAGGAGTGTGGGGAGGGCTAGATAATGATTCAATCAAAAATGTAAAACATAATGAGTACATTGCTTTCTGATTTTTCTTTTTTAAAAAGTCTTTTGAGTATTGCTCAGTTTTTTCTAGAAACTCCCAATCTAAGCATTCGCACTGAGTGAAACTCCTACCTCCTTCTGGGCCATCTCCTGCAGCCGTCTAGGAAGGCGTTTGACATTGTGGCTCATGGCCCTCCGCCTCATGTGCCGTGGCAAGGTCTGGAAAACCAGGGAATTGGAAGACTTCTGGGTCACAGCCTTTAACATGGCACTTATTTCAGCAGCTCGTGCTTGAGCGAAGGTAGAAGCTGTTGAAGGAAACCAAGCCTTAAATCAGCACCTTCTCCAGTGGATGCCAGCAGAAAGTGGCGGTATGTGAGCTTATGGACATCCACCACCCTAAGCTCTTTGTGAGAAAATGCTCCTTTAACTTTTATATTTTACAAGTTTCCTATTGTTTTATTTTTCCTATTCAGCTTTATTTTTCTAATCCACAAAAAGCTTAAAAACAACTTTATAAGGAGGTTTTAAAAACAGGGATCACCATGCAATATAGGGAGTCCACCAAAAACATATACGCACCTCAGGAAAAAATTTATATAAATATTTTAATATTGCTGATATAACACCTGTAAACTTTTATCTATGGGAAATCCTAAAGGATGTCATGTATCACAGAAAACCCACTACACTGCCAGCCCTTAGAGCAGAAATTGAAAATGCATGCAACAATCTCAATGGACAGTGACCGAGGTTACCTAGGCAGCAGTTTGCCATACGATGAAATATCTGGATGCTAATAGCTACCATTTTGAGTACATCTTGTAGAGGGCAAAGGTAACTCGTATTAATCTTATGATGGCTTAATAAATTAGGTGTTAAAATATTTATGCAAGTTTTTCTTTTCCTGAAATGTGTATACATTTTTTGGCAGATTCTGTATATATGTGCAATATAATCACAATCTTTTTTAAGTGCAATAACTATTCAGAAAAAATGTTTAACTATACTCTTGGCTCCAAAGATTTGTTGCTTAGTATTTTCTGCTTCTTCTAAACATGCAATTAATATTGTTGGTTCTCTTTATTGAACGACAGATTCTTTTTTAAGTAGTAAACAGAAAGCCAGGGAAATATAAGTGAATCTGTCCAAGACAGGCAGAGGCCAAGTGTATCTAAAGGGTGTGCAAGGAATGTAAGGTTTATGCGGCAGAGGAGATGGAAGTGATGAAGGGACAATGGGAGATGAGAATGGAAGGACCTGGTGAGAGGCTATTAAACAAAGGTCTCAGTTGCAAATAAAACGTGTTAAATTTGTTTCCATCTTTGGAGAATGCCACCATAGTGGGTGTGGATGGAACATTACAGAGAGATGGGATGGGAGCTCACCGTCAAGTTCACAAATAAAGATTTAAAAGATGGATAACAGAAGGTAGAGAAATTGAAAAAGGAAGAGCATCAGGCCAAAAGAGGTTATGGCCAAAGTCCACGCTAGGGGTGTAAGGGCCCAAGTAGATGGAATAAAGGAGAAAGATAAGGGATGCAGTACCAGGACACTGCAGAGCATAATTTATATCTGTCTGTACTAAAAAAGAAAAAAAAAGAGCACACAACACAATCAGACTGCAATTCCTCACCCATACCAACCAGTTATATACTTGGGAATCTCCTGAGAGGCCCCATCGGGACCTGCTTTCCAGCCTCCCTTTTTTTTAAACATGAGTTTGGAGGAACATGGTTCATTTGCTTCAGGCTCAGGCAGTGAATGGGGCGTCATCTTGGTTTGCCGCTGTCGTGAAGTTCCAGAATGAGGTTCTAGAGCATTTTCAAAAAGAAAACGAAAAGAAACAAGTCACCCTCACCAGGTTATCCTTACCACAGATAAGGATTATAGTGCACAACTAACATCTGTTGGGTTACAGCATTATGTTTTTAATCTCACAACAACCTTTAAGGTGGCTATTACTATCTCTTTTATAAGAGGAAGGATCTTGAATAGGGACGTGAAATACCTTGCTCCAGGTCACAGAGCTAATCATGATACTTTGACACATAAAGAACCTTGGCTAGAACAGATACATCGCACATTTCTAGTCGACATGAAATTGTTGCTAGGTTCCTTGCTATGTCTGAATGTTTATGTCCCCCACCACCACCCAAATTCACATGTTGAAATTCTAACCACTGAGGTGGTAGTAGGAGGAGGTGGGACCTTTGGGAGGATTTAATGTATTGGGAACAGAGCCTCCTGAATAAAATATAATGTCCTTCATAAAAGAGGCTCCAGAGAAACCCCTCACCCCTCCACCATGCGAGGACAGGGAAAGGTGTATCTGTGAACAGACATTGAATCTGCTGCTAGATCTTGGACTGCTTCACCTCCAGAACTGTGAAAAATCACTTGTTATTTTGAAGTTACCTAGTACATGGTAGGTTGTTAAAGCAACCTGAATAACATGCTCTTAAATGTGACAATCAAGTACACATGCTTTTGTATGCTCAGTCTTATCCTAATTGGCACTGTCTAGTCAGAAGACACTTTTAAAGAAGGAATGAAAAGCAAAATCTCTACACAAATGCCTAGGCATCTAAACAACACTGAATTTAAGGTAACATCAGATACTTGTCTGTGAACAGAGGAAAGGTCAGTACAGAATTTTATGGTGTCTCTGCTTATTTCCACATAGTGTGAATTAATAAGCCACTATAACCTTGAATGTTACAAAGTTTGTCACTGTAACGTTTAAATAAGAGCTTATAGCATGTCATGGTAGCCCTCAAGTTACTGGATCAGAAACTAGACCTTAAGCATTTGAACCCCAAGTTATCTACGCAGCCCCATTACACACTGTTCTTCATAGCAGGTCATCTGCTTTTGCTGTCTTTCAAAACTGGCATTTTTCTATCGCTGTCCCAGTGAACAACTGGTCGATTGCATCTCCTTTACTTTACAAAAGAGAAAATAAAGTTCAGAAGCATCAGGTGAGCTGCATGAGCCACCCCACGGTAAGACTTAAGGCCAGGCAGAGCCAGAGCTTCCTGCACCACCCAGCACTGCCCTTCTGCTGTCTCTACCTCTGGCCTCAACTACACAACCACTGAAACAAGGCGGCACCTGCAACTCATGTATGACGTAACTCAAATCTTTTCCTGCTCTGCATCTCCAGAAATGACCACCAAACACATTGAGAGTTGATTTGGGGGTCACAAATAAACTTTAGCCAGTAGACAAATTTGCAACAGATCATTTGAGACTAATAAATAGCAGGCTCTATTTGTTAATTTGGCTCATTTGCTACTTAGATAACAACTACTGTCCAAAGGAGCTGCCAAAAGCAATTAAATCTAAATGAAAGTGGAGAGCATTGTGTGCATCTTACCTTGTTTTTGAGCTTGGAAAGGTTTCCCCTCTCCGTTATAATGTTTTCCGCTTCTATCAGCCACAAAGCCAGAGGATAAGGTCACATTCGTGGGCTGGTTTCTCATTTTCTTAGCATGCTTTCTTTCTTTTGCATTAGACATCTCTAGAAAAGAAGAAACAAATTTAATACAGGGAGAGGGGACTCCCACATTCAGTAATAATACATTTAATACATATTTGTCCAACTCGGACTTTGATTCTTTTACACAATAAACCTTCATTTACTATAGGTAGATTGATGATACCCAGAGGGAAATTTCAAGGTCATAAATGGTATTAACACACAGAACCCATTTAAATAGTAAAAATGAAATTTATTGATGGAGAAGTTCCTATGGTACATTCCAGTTTGTGTCACCAAATAATTAAGTCACATACAAATGTTGACACTACATAAAGTCTGTTAGAAGCATAAAAAAGTGAGATTAGATCACTATGCATAAAAAAATTAGTTAAAATATTTTATTATGATTCCTAAATGAAGAACCACCTGAATCAATGTCACTTTTAACACAATTCCAAATTTAATATACTTTACTGATGTTTTCTTTTCTATTACTGAGATGACACTGGCTCTATAAGTTTACAACAGCAATAGATGGTTTTGAGGTAAAAAGGATAAAGAATAAACTCCAGTAGAGCCTCCTTGATTTACTCACTAACTCTCAAACTCAACATCCACCTCCCCCTTTCACTGATTCACTTTAAAACACTTTTTTTCTATTTTAAAATGAAATTCATTAATAACATAAGCTGTTAGAGACACACTTTGATCAACAGGCATCCCCACAATATATGCCTTAACTGTAACATAAATGACAAAAAAATAATTTTAATAAAATATGTAACTATTTCATCACTAGTATGCTAGATGACCTTTAAAAATAGATTTTCAACCCAGAGGACAATCATATCAGTATGAATGTGGGCATAAGCACTGGCACAATCCATAAAACTGGAGAAGGGTCCCGGAAGCCCCTGTCCCAAGCAATAGACGTTAACTCTTTTGTTACTGAGTGTGAAAAAACCTGCAAGGTCCTGCACAGAGACACTAGGAAGTAAGGAAGTTCAGTACAGATTTACCAAGATGTTCTTAACACATTAGTGTTTACTACCACTCTTTATTTTTGCCTACACATAAAACTACCATGAAGACAACAGGTACAAAGGCAAAGCAATACAGGGGTATTATACTTTGTGCCTCAAGAAGATGCTAACGATGACACTAGTGACAGTTTTCCAAGTTGGTTGTTATGGTTTAGATCTAAAGCATCCCCCCAAAAGATTATGTGTTCAATGGATGGGATTTGGGAAAGCAATGAGATATGAGACTATACCTTGATGTCATTTTTGGGAGGTGACAGAAACAGGAGACAGGACCTAGATGAAGGGAGCAGATCACAGAGACATGACCTTGGAAGCAGCTCTGGTCCCCAGCCCCTTTCTCTCTGGCTCTTTCCCTCTTTCTCTACATCCTGGCTGCCATGAGGAAAGGAGCTTACGTTCCCCATTATATTCTTGCTTCACCCTAGTCTAAAACCAATGGAGCCAGATGGCCATGGATTTAAACCTCTGAAACCATAAACCGAAATAAGTCTTTCCTCCTCTAAGTTGTTTTTTTCAGATATTTGGTCAGAGATAAAAGCTAACACAATGGTGAACATTCCTTAGAAAAGTGCTTCTCCTCAAAAAAAGTATAAACTTGCTGTGATTTATTGCATTACAGCAAATTTCAGTGTATACTAAAACTGCAGGCAATGCTTTTATATAAGCCAAATTTAGGTACTAGACCACTAAGGACCCTTCTGCACATACAGGATATCTAACATTCCTGGTCCCTGCCCAGTAAATGCCAGAGTGCTTGGTTAGCAATCATTATGCCAACCAAACGCTCTACAAACTTCCATCCACATCAAGATTGCACTCCTACAAAGTCATTAAACTTAAGCACCTGCCGTTCATTTATTGTACCTCCTTTTCCAATGTAACATCTCATCCAAAATTAGAAGTCGCTTGTGTGGTAGTATTTAAGAGTCTTCCTTGTGTAGTTAGAAAAGACCTGGATTCAATTATCTTCCTTAACACTTTTTAGTTATATCTTAGGAAATTATTTTCCCTGTTTGAGCCTCAAACTCTTCTATGAATGGGGATGATCACAAAGTTGTGAGAACAGGGGCTGGAGATTTAGCTCAGCGGCATAAGCGCCTGCTTTGCAAGCATGTGGTCATGAGTTCAATCCCTGGTACCGATAAAAACATTAAAAAAAAAAAGTTGTTAGAATTAAGGAAACATTATATACATTATAAGGTTTTGGCCAAGCATGGTGGTGTCTGCCTGAAATCCCAGCACTTGGAGACTGAGGCAGTAGGATCACCTTGAGTTTGAGGCCAGCCTGGGCTACATAGCAAGTTCGAGGGCAGCCTGACCTACATAGTGGGACCCTGACTTCAAAAAACAAAACTTTAAAAATTAGGTTTAGGCTTCACATGCACACAAATATATTTATATATAACTATATATTGATATAATACATTGAATATATACAATATATTGAAATAATATAAATATATATAACTATATATTGATATATGCTATATAAAATAATTTTAAAATATATATATATCTAGCATGGGGTTGTATAAACTAAATGATCAGTTTAAATTAGCTATTATTCTTAAATAATCAATAACAGGAATTTATGTCATTTCATAGTCTTACTCCACTGTGCTTTTATCTCAATGAAAGACAACTATTAACTCTGTCCAAAAACATTTTTCATATTGAATATGTGGAAAGTGGAGTTCTGCAAAACTAGTTAGCTAGTTAAGTACATGATTCAAACCAGCTTACAAATTACAAGCAATTTAGTCTGCCTACTGTCACGGACTTGAATCAGAAGATGACGCCTCTAGGATCCTTGGTTAATGAGTCAAAGCAGGTTGGTGGGGGGATCAAGGTAACCCTGGGATGTCACATCTCTATCTTTGATTCCAGACTAAAAGATGAGGAGACTAAAAGCTAGGTGTGGTGGCATATGACTGTTGTCATCCCAGCACTCTGAGAGGCTGAGGCAGGAGGATCACAGTTTGAGCTCATTTTAGTGACTAAGCAAGATGCTGTCTCAAAATAAACGAATTTTAAAAGGGTGAGGATGTAGCCCACCACCAGTGTCTTGGGTTCAATGCCCAGTGCCAAGAGAGAAGGAAAAAAAAAATGAGGAAACTTAATTAGTAGTGCTCAAGCAATTCCAACAGCACAAAGAATAACTATAGAATGTATCCTTATGAAGTCTGAAGATTTAGCTTAAAACAGCTTCCAGAAGAAATTTTAACTCTTAATATTCAAGTCACTTAATATAGTTTGTATTTGTTTTTATGTTCATCTAGTCAAATGTTAAGAGAATTAAATATATGGCAGACTTTATAAACATGTTTTCCCAAATCTTCAAATAAAATGGACATCATTGTTGTAGCCTGGCATAACTTGAGCCCTGCATTTGACCCAAGAAAATGGAAAATTATTCAGGGTCTAAGTCCCATGAGAAAAGCAGAATGAGCTGTACTTACAGGAGAAAAATTAACCTGCTCAACAAAAGAAGCAGGATACAGGTGTCAACCAAAAATTAATGTAAGATTCTAGCTAAATTGTTTCCAACAGGATGTCTTTTGTGATTCTCTCTTTTAAAAGCTCTGTAACTTCCCAGTTGGGTACCACTTGTTTGGACTCTGAAATCAGGGAGCTCTGTACACGAGTGGTCCTGAGCTCAGGTAATTAAATTCCAAAGTTATCAATTTGGCTGCTTGGATTCCTATATTGTTGTTCACGAACCCACCTCAGTCATATTTTTTCATAAGCTGAGTATCCTCTGAACAGATATATCCCTTGGTATTATGGATTCCAGCTTCAGAACCTGGGAACTAACCACTGATAGCTCTTTCTTCCAGATCTTAAAAAAAACTGCTGATTCAGACTTAACAGTTGATGTTTAAAAAAAAGCTGGGCATGGTGGCACATGCCTGTAATCTTAGCACTCCAGAGGCTAAGGCAGGAAAATTACCTTAAGTTGGATGCCAGCCTGGGCTACACAGTGAAATGCTGTATCAAAAAAACAAAAAACACTGGGGATTTAGCTCTGTGGCATAAGTGCCTGCCTGGCAAATGCTAGGTCATGAGTTCGATCCCCGGTACCAAAAAAATAAATAAATAAATAAATAAATAATGATGTCTTGTTTCACAAGAAACATTTCACATTTGAATCATCCTAATGCTCTAAGAGAGGTCCTTAAAGAATCACATGGCAGCCAGGTGTGGTTATACATATACAATCCTAGCACACTGGAGGCTGTGTGAGGATTCCAGGTTAAAGCCTAGACTGGGCTATTTAGCAACATCCTGTCTCAAAATAAAAAATAAAAAGAGCTGGGATGTAGTTATGTGCAAGGTCCTGGGCTCAATCCCTTGCACAAAAAAAAAAAAAAATCATAAAGTGAATTACTTAACAAAATATCTCCTAATGAGCCAATATAATCAAGTTTGAGTAGCTTCTGGGTACTTACCATGTACCTAACAATTTAGGGGCTTATGTAGTATCACAGTAGTATCAGATACAGTCTGTTTGCTTAAGAATCAATCTTAGGCACTGAGACTAAAAATGAGAACTTTATGTGCCAGGCACTGTTCTATATGCCTTATTCATTTAATTTTTATACTGCTGAAGGAAGCACTGGGGTCTACCCCCATTTTATAAATAAACTGAAGCATACAGCAGTTATATACACATCCAAGGCCACTAAGCTTCTTGTGATTGTTTTGGGATTCAAATGAGGCAGTCTGACTCTACTCATTTTTCTGCTGTTGTTTTGTTTTGTTTTGTTTTGTTTTTTCAAGCCTGGGTCTTGCTATGTAGTTCAGGCTGGCCTTCAACTCACTATGTAGTCCAGGCTGGCCTCAAATACTGAGATCCTGCATCAGCCTCCTCAGTGCTGGGAATAAAGAATAAAATCACATATGAAAAATACTATATTTTGGAGTACAGCAAAGCAGGAAGTTTGATAAGAGAAAAAAATGAATCAGTAGGAAAAATCAATATGAAAATTGGATTTCAATTGGCTGGAACTTGAGTGGAAAGGGAAGAAAGTATTTGGGAAACCTACTGTATAAACAGGGGTGAGGACTCTGGATGACGAAGGAGCAATGATAGAACATTAGAGGATGAAAATAAACAGACTAAAAGAGGCAGAATGAAAGGACTATTGTTTCAGGTTAGAGCCCTAAACCCGAAAAAGATCTAAATTCTAAAAGTTCTTCAACCAGAAGTAAAAAAAGCAAAGTCTTAGCACTTTGTGGAACAAAATAAGAGGCAATCAAAGGGATCCTTGTAGCATGTTTTGGACGCAGGAAAGATGACCTTTTATCCTTACCGCAGCACCAGTAACACAGCTGACTGCTATCACAATGCAGGGGCATAAATGAAGAAGTGGTGCAGGCTTGTAATGCACTATGTATTAACAGGGTAAGAAATATTCAGCTCTTCTGATAATAGCCAGCTCTGGGGCTACTACGTGAATCAGGATTACACTCATTCCTTCTGAAATCAGAGCAGGAGCTCTTGTAAAGCCAGAGGAGCACGCCAGAGGCCAGAACCTGGGAGGGGCGGGAAGACCGACAACGCCCCAGCCTCGGGCGAGGTCCCCTGAAGGACCCATCGCGTTCCCTTTGGGGGACATAAGGGTGCATGCCTCTTCCCTGGACGGTTTCCGCCCTGCGGGGCAATAAGGGAAAACGACAGACCTAGGGGCTCAACTGCAAGCGCCCGAAGAAGGTTCGCGACAGAGAAGAGGGGCCCAGGCCGCAGGCAGCAAGAACCAAAGGTCAGCCGTCTGTGAGACCACGCGCAGGATCGCCACACACAGGGTCTACTCGAACTCGCGGTCCCTGGCGGGAACCAGCGCCTCACGACTTACCTGCCAGACGTTCTCAGGGATCCCCGGGTTAGAATGACAAGACTCTGTGACAGACCCTCCGAGGCGCCGCAAACCAAAGAGATGACGCATGCGCAATTCCGGCCACCACGTCCACGTGGCTCGGAGTCGGGAGCGGACTACAGTTCCCAGAATGCCTAGCGGTAGGCGGGGCCTCTCCTGGAGGCTTGGTCAGTGAGGTGGGAAGCCGTCGGTGCTGGAGCTAGCACTTTTCCCTGGACCTCACGGGACTAGCGTTAGCTATGACGTCCCTGATCAGAAAGGTGATCAGCACTGCGAAAGCCCCGAGGCCCATTGGGCCTTACAGGTAATGTGGTTGTGGGAGCACAGAAGGACCCCAGGCGTGCAAAGTCGGCGCTGGGCCACGACGGGTCCGACTAGGCTGGCCTCGGGAGTCCTCAGTTCTGACTCCTTAAATGTTCCAGACGGCTGAGCCCAGCGTGCAGGGCACCCAGGGACCGTAGAATTGGGACCTTCCCCCTCCCGCCCCCCGCAGGGAACCAGGAGCACGTGCTCCGGGGACTTCGCCCCCATCTGGGCTGCTTGCCTTCAAACCAGCCAGAAAGCTTTCTCTGCTTTAAAGTGGTCTGAACCGGTTTTTGTCTGGGAGATGGTGTTCTGGATTTTTTGTTGTTGTAAAGGGCATTCCAAATAGGGGAAACAGCTAGAGCAATAATATAGGAATGGGAAAGTGCATGGCATATAGCTTTTGGGGAGGAAATTTTAGTAATTCAAGGGTCATCATTACATTTTTCTCCAACACTATACCACCTGTATTATGGTTTACTTATTTCTTTGAGATGTCTGCGTTTATTTAATAGATTTTTTTTCCTTTTTTAAGATAGGGTCTCACTATGTAGTGCAGACTGGCCTTGAACTGATTTGTATAGCCCAGGCTGGCCTCAAACTTGTGATCCTCCTGCTTCAGCTTCCCAAGTGCTGGGATTGCAGAAGTGCGCCACCATGCTTGACTTTAACAGATTCGTTTTAAAAGAAAACTATTGCAAACTATTCTAAATAAAATACAACCCAATAGAAAATAATGGTAAAAAAAAATAAGTTAAAAAAAATGTTGCTAAAGTTTAGTTAGTTACTACAATTGACTCAAAACCTGAGGCCTGCACTGTGTTAAAAATGGTGTTTCTGGTGGGATGTAGCTCAGTGGTAGAGCACTTGCCCCAGTATGTGCAAGGCCCCGGGTTCCATGTTCAGTATTTAAAAAAAAAAAAAGTATTTCTTTGATCTTGTTTTCTAAAATGATATTTTCTTCTCTTTAATTAGAATGAGTGAGATCACAGTTGCTAACATTTGTTGATGCTTACTTAGCACTAGACATAATTCTGTTTTATGCACACAGTTCCTATTACAGTTCCCATTTTCAGACAAAAACCCCAATGTGCACAATCTTAAGTAATGTGCCCAAGGTCACACCACTAAGAAAGAATCTAGCAGGCTTTTAATTTAAGCAATGGACTTCAGAGCTCAATATAATTCATTTAGTTTGCAATCTCCAACATAGAATTGAAGGAATTGAAAGGCAGAGTAAAGAGGATCACCAGGAGTTAGAGGACAGCCTGGGATACATATCGAGACCCTGTCTCAAAACCAAAAACAAAAATCATTTCTTTACTATGATTCACTGTGTGTGACTTATCCTTTGGGAAATACTCCTTAAGAATTAAACTTTGGGTTTAATTTTTTTTGCTTTGCTTCTTTTTAATTGTATTTCCTTGCAAAGTGACTTCAACTCTCCTAGTTTGCCTCTTCCATATAAACATAACAATAACACTACTGCATAAGATACTGTGGGGATTAAATTAAAAAGTGAGCTGTAAAAATTAGATTTTAGCTGGGTTCAAATTGTTGGTAGTTTCTAATGCTAAATAGAAAAGCATAAAGTTAGTCTGGAAATAAAGCTTTTTTTATCCTTCTCTCCTAATCCCGTTCCTTAATCACAGTGATAGCATTTAGAATAACTTTTTTACTTCATTTTTTCAATTTTTATTAGTAGTACATGTTTACAGTACATAATGATTACATTCATCATGGGGAGACGGTGCATAAGCATAACATTTTTAATTCTTTCTTTTTCTTTTTCCTTTTTTGTTTTTGTTTTTGTTTTTTGAGCCAGGGTATCCCCATGTAGTCCAGGCTAGTCTTGAACTTGCAACAGTCCTCCTGCCTCAGCCACCCAAGTGCTTGTATTACAGGCATGTGCCACCATGCGAGGCCATTAATTCTGTGTTCTGTCCCCTACCTCTCCTCCCTCTGCCTTTTTTTTTTTTTTTAGTTCAAAACAAAAGTAACCCTTTAAAAAAAAATCAGTAGCACTTTGTCCTGAGAACTGCTAAAAGAGCAAACATCTCTCTTGACCTATTTAGAAACACTGTTTTCTTTGCTCAAGAAAGAAAACATTAATATCCTGGTGACTCTGAAGTGGTGGGGTCATCTTCTTGATAAAACAAAGCAAGCAGAACAAATAGGCACTGTCCTAGGAGTGAGCCAGTAGGGCAAAAGCTATTGGATCGTTTCATGGTGCAGGACTTCGCAGAACACTGTGTGCAAAGGACGCAGAACACAAGTTCTAGATATGGTCCTTGTTTTCAGTAGTTTCTGTTGAAGAAAAACACTTTCCAGCTTACCCTGATAAAGTTTATTGGATATGTTTTAAGAACTACTTGGAAACAGGAATTTTTAGGCATGGATTTTGTAGTGAATACTCTTTGAAAATTCTGGGACCTCTCTAAAAAGAATTAAATGCATTGAGTGAATTCAAATGTGTCGCCAGCCCCTGGCATTGGGATGGATGCGGTGTTGTCACTAATTAACTCAGCACATTGCAGGATATTCAAGGACAGGTGCCTTGAGAGATTTCAACATTTCAGTGCTGTTGGGTTGCTTTCCAGTGTTTAGCACAGCAGCCAGTAATGCAGCAGCATAGATGGTGACATTGTGATTGCTTTTTAAAATATTATTCCCTTTGACCTGGAAGTAAGTCTTCTGGAACCTGACAACTTGTCTATGGTTAATAATATTCTTATGCTGAGAAAGTAGAATCATGTATTCAATTATGTGAATAAACCTCTTTAAATTACTAAGAGATAATTCACACAGCTCAGATAGTCTCAGAGTTCCAATAGTTACTTTTGATTCGCAAAAATAATTGGGTTTTAGGGGCTGGGGATTTAGCTTAGTAGCATAAGCACCTGCCTGGCAAGCACAAGGTCATGAGTTCAGTCCCTGACACCAAAAAATAATAATAATTGAGTTTTATTGCCACGATAAAGTGTTTGATAAATGATAATCCATGAGTTTAAACTCCATTTCAAATGTCGGAAGAGAGTGTTAATAGTGTCGGCTAATGGTAACAGGAACTACTCAGGACAGGCAGTAGTGTTAACTAAAGGTACTGTTCAATCTGAGAAAGTTACAAATTAACTTCTCTCAATAATTATTTTTTTGAGGACCAGGATGAAAACCAGATAGTTGAGATTTCCTAGGCTCTGAATCCTGGTACTAAATTCAAATCCACTTTCTTCAGCTCTCCAAAACCCGTGTTATAACCCAAAAGTTCCTGCCTAAAAGATATTTATTGACAATCAAAGCTGTTCATGCTACTAAGTGGTTATACAGCAAAACATCAACGAGAAGAAGGTGCCTAATCCGAGCACAGCTGCTAAGACTCATAAGATACTCATGGACCCTTAAGAAATGTAGACTGGACCCTTAAGAATATATTGGGGGCCAAAGGAAACAGGGGAAGAGCAGGGCTAGTTATCATATGCTGCAAGGTCCCTTATGTCCTAAGAAAGCTTAACATGGGGCCCAGGGCAAAGGCTTAGTTACTTACTTAGGCGAAATGTGTATATAATGGTTTGCAGTGTAGTTTCATTTATAATATGAAAATATTTCCTGCAATGCTGAGGATCAAACCAGGGCCCTTATGTTACAGCCAGCTGAGTTAGTTAGAAATATTATAGGCAGTCAGATAGGGCTGAGCCCTCAAAGGAGCCAGAGCAAAAGTCCAGATACCTTGCAGCCTTGAAAGAGACAAACACCTCCTGCTGGGGGCCAAATCTCAAGACAAAAGGCAAAGCAAATATAACCACATCCTAAGGATCCACAGTCCAAATGGTCCTCTATCACCCTGAAGAAGGCAGGAGTCAGCATCTCTGCTACCCTATAAAAAGAGTCACTGCTGTTAAGCAGGCCTGCTAAGTGACTCGCTCCCCCGTTTGCTCCTAATTTAATCAATTTTACCTGAGCGATTAACTTATTGGTCAACCACAGTTCTGTCCCGCCTTAGGCTCACCTTGCAAATGCCCATTTTTTTCCCCACCTTTGACCCATTTAACCTCATGATTTTGCTCTGTAAGAGTCCCTAGAAAAGACAGAGTCCCTGGCAACCCACTCTGGACCCTTCTGTCTCTCAGACAGAAGCTTTCTTTCCCTCAACAAATATATTCCACTCTTAACCTCCGTTGTTCCTAAAATTCGTTCTTTGATTTTAGAGAACACAAACTCATACTGGACATATAGTAGTAGGTCAGGAGTTTCATTCCCCTTATATCACTTACATTCTAAGCAAGCCTTTTACCTCTGAGCCAGAGTCCTACCCCTCTCTGAGACGTTTGAAAGACTCTAAAATTAATCCTGAATACAGACATATAAGGCTTCTCTGGACTTTATGGAATTTCCTATTAAATCTGATGTTTATGACTCTGCCCAGCTAATCTTCATGTTTAAGGCTTCTCTAACTGTTACATTTGTTCATTCATGTGAAGAACTTCCTCAAGTTAAAATTATTAAATCATGCTCTTTGTTCCAAAGATAGGCCACTAAATCCTGCTACACTATTGAATATGAAGAAGGGTAAATTGAATGAAGTTATTGGCAAATATTTCTAAGCTAACATTAAAAAACATAACAGGTAATGTTATTCATTACTTCACAGACCAATATCTAGGTAATTTCCTTCTTTTAAGAAATACATTAATGGGGCAGGGGATTTAACTCAACAGCATAAGCACCTGCCTTGCAAGCGCGCAGTCATGAGTTCAATCCCCGGTGCCAAAAAGAGAGAAAGAAAGGAAAGAAAGATCACTGAAAGTACCAATGTGTTACATTTTATTTTGTTGAAATATTTAATTTTTACTGTGGTGTGCTCATGCACATCTCTAATCCCAGCTATTCAGGAAACTGATGTAGGAGGATCCCAAATTCAAGTCTAACATGGCCAATTTATGAAGATCCCAAAATAAAAAATAAAATGGGGTGAGTATGTGGCTTAGTAGTAGAGTGCTTGTTTAGCATAGGCAAAGCCTCAAGTTCAGTACATGATACTGAAAAAAATTACTTTATAAATCTTTTTTTTTCTGGTACCAGGGACCAAACTCACAAGCTTGAACTTGATAGGCAAGTGTTTATGCCACTTTGCTAAATCTCCAGCCCCTTCTTAATTCTTATTTTTATCAACATGATTATATATTCATAGATATGAATATTTAGATATATGCTCATAAATGTGAATGTTCATATATATGAATATTATATATACAATGTTAAGTAAAAGAAAGCATCATATTTCTTTTCTGATTATTACTACTTTATGTGGTATTACTGAAAATAATTTTGTCATAATAAGTGAGGAATGTTAAAAAAATCTGCATTACAAGATGTATTACTGTTTGACAATTATTCTTCTGTTTGGCTTACTTTTTTAAAAACCTATGATATCATAAATAAATGTATACTAATGAAAAATAAAATTAAAATATTAGAAGCCAATGTACTGTTAAATACAGTATATTCATATAATGAAATGCTGTATAGCTGTTTAAAAAATAAATGAAAATACTACATAGTTATGGAGGATTTTTGTGATATACTGTTGAATAAAGGGAGTGTAAAAGTATAATATACCATATTTTGTGTCAAAGGAAGAAGAAATACATGTATGCATTTGTTACTATGTGCATGAAATAAAGAATACATAAACAGGAGCAAAGTCGGGCATGATATTGCACGTCTATAATCCCAGCACACAGGGGACTGAAGCAGGAGGAGTCCCCTGAGTTCAAGACCAGCCCGAACTACATAGCGAGATCCTATCTCAAAAAACTAAAAAAAGAGGAACAGTCATTATTTGTAGGGGCTGGGCATCAAACACACAAAGCACAAGATGGAGACTTTTCACTGCTGTTCTTTATATGTTTTAGGAATTTTTGGACCATGCACAAATGTGGTCCAGAAGACCAAGGAAAACTTCATGGCATAAAAGAAACTTTGAGACAGAAGTTGCAGGTCAGGGATAGAACACTTGCCTACCACGAGCATGAGGCCCTGGAACTAATGCATTTCTCAGAAAATATTGAATTGTTTGGCATTGTTTTTAGGTACCAGCGTAGTTTGGGTAACTACGCTGGTACCTAAAAACTTCATCCTGAAATTCAGCACCCTCGTTATAAAAGCAGGCACTTGTCAGTAATGAAGGGCACCATCAATCGTGCCTTCCTAATTTACTCTGCAGCAAGCAGTGACTGCTCATGTCCATTTATTTTGAAAATGCCCCAGGCACTTTTTTGTTTCATGGCTTCATTGAGGAATATGTTACTTATATCTTAAAAAAAAAAAAAATCTCCCATTTTGTGCTTAGCATTCCATGAATTTTGTCGACTGTAGAGTTGTACATCTGCTACCACAGCCAACTTGCAGGGCCTTCCCGTCCCCTCCAGAGCTTTCCCTCAGAGCCATCCATATCCGTTCCCCACCCCAGCTTGGGCAACTACTGGTAATCAGCTCTCCACTGCCATTATTTGTCTTTTCTACAGTTTCATATAAATGAAATGAAACACTATATATTCTTTAGCTGGATCTACCAAGGACTTGTTCACTTATTTTTCTCAGTATCATGAAGAACAGCATTCTAAACATTTGTGCTATGTCTTTGGACAAATAGCTTCATTTTTCTTGGGAGAGAAAGAAACTTTCTAAGAAAGGAAGTTTCCTGAGTTGTACATTGAGTGTATGTTTAAAGTTTGTCAGATTTGCCAAACTCTTTTCCAAAGCAGCTGCGCAGTTTGCGTTCCTACCAACAAGAGTGGAGACTACTGTTGCGCTACATCCTTACTGGTGCTCATTATTACGTCACAGATGTGTGTGGCCCTGTCGTATGGTCTGGATTTGCAAATCTGTAGTGACCGATAATGTTGCTTATCTACTCCTTAGTTCATTGTTTATTTTCTTTTATAAAGTATCTGTGCAACTCGTTCGCCTATTTTTCATGATTGTTTTTCATTATTGAGTTATAAGCATTTTCCACTTATTCTGTATACAAATCCTTTATTACTATGTTTTGCAAATATTTTTCTTCCTATCCATGAATTATCTTTTCATGTTCTTAAAAATATTCACTGATAAACAAGCTTTTGATTTTAATGAAGTCTAGTGTACCTTTTGTTACTCTGAAGTTTATATGTTTTAGCGTTGAGCCTTGTGTTTTACATATACTCTGCCTTTCTGTTTATTGCAGTCAAGCTGTGTTAGTGGACAGGACCATGTACATTTCAGGACAGGTCGGAGTAGACCCCTCAAGTGGACAGCTTGTGCCGGGAGGGGTAGTGGAAGAAGCAAAACAAGTAAGCTGTTTTCCACATTTGAAGTTTCCTTTACTGCTTCTTTGTTAATATTGATGAACATTAAGAATCCACTGCCTGAGTTCTTGGTAGAGATGAAATGCTTTTTAAACCCAAGCATGGTGGCGCACACCTATAAATCCCAGCGCTTGGGAGGCCGAGGCAAGCAGATCACTGCAAGTTCAAGGCCACCCTGAACTACTAAGTGAAACCCTGTCTGAAAACAAAATGAAGCAAAAAACTTTTGAAGCCACTCATTGATTTAAAACTGTTCATTTTCTTAAAGTATTTATCATTGTTAACATGTTAAACTATAATCAAATGTTATACTGTCATCAGTAAAGAAGAGAAGAATTAATTGAAAATAATAAGTTGAAGATAAGGTTAAAAAGCAATGTTTTTCCAGAGGCCAGAGATGTCAGACATACAGATCTCATTAATATTTTTAGGAAAAGGAAAACAAACCCTTTCACATCAGTTACTGCTTTAAAAGAAAACATGTTTTAATGCCTTCCAGGTCTTTTGTACCTTTGAAGAATTATAGGGTGGGGATCCTGAGAATTTCTGCTTCAGCTCTGTGGATATTGACTAGAAGGGATGTATCTTAGCATTCATGCCAGTCTTTTCACTCAGAAAAGGAAAGTCTTCTCAGGAAGACGCATCCCACTAGATGAAAACCAAGACTTTCTGGTGTGTCCTAAAAGAGTGGGAAAGTTTTTGTGTCGTGTGAGCTGTTTAAAGAGGTATTAGAAAGACGAGTGGCCGCATTTATGTGGGGCTTTCATGTGACACCAGCGCCTTAGACATTCATCCTTTGGTCCCAGGTTTTCACCAACCTGGGCGAGATTCTGAAAGCTGCGGATTGCGACTTCACCAACGGTGAGCGAGCAGGGGGCTTCACTGCGCTGTGAATTTCCCCTTGATAATTCCTTGTTTAGTTTTGTTTTGTGTACTCTGTTTGTTGGGGGAGGTGGGGGTGTTTTTGCTGTTTTTGTTTGTACCAGGGACTGAACAGGACTTTTACACTGAGCTATATTCTTAACTCTTTTATTTTACTTTCTATTTTAAGACAAGGCCTTGCTGAGTCACTAAATTGCCCGGGCTGGATTTGCACTTGCTGTCCTCCTACTCAGCCTTCCGTTACAGCCCCAGCTTCTAATAGTATGTCATGCCACAGCTTTGTTGCATTTCAAAGTTGTTTTAAACAGAGCATGGTGGCACATACCTATAATCCCAGCACTCAGAAGGCTGAGGCAGGAGGAATGCCACGAGTTCAGGGCTAGCCTAGGTTACACAGTGAGTTCAAGGCCTGCCTGAACTGCAATGCAAGACCCTATCTCAAAAAACCAAACCAAAACAAACAAAACAGTTGTGTGAATGATTGGGGCACAACACTATTCCATTTCACTTCTTCAGTCCCATTTTAATCAAGAAGGGGAAACATATATGTACTACTTTTCTGTTTTTAATCAGACCAAATAATTAGCTTGTATTTGTCTTCTAGTGGTAAAAGCAACTGTCTTTCTGGCTGACATAAAGGACTTTGGTGCTGTCAATGATATCTACAAGCAGTGTAAGTAATCTGACTTTATTACTATTTACTGTGTTAAAGAGAAGTGAATTCATTAACATAAAAAGTGTCCATTATGAATTCAGAGCAATAGGAGGTGATCCAAAAAAACGGCATCTGTCCTAAAACAATTAATAATTTGATTAGAAACATCCCAGAGTCTTAACTGTATTATGCCTTCCTTTGGCTTTTTAAGCCTCCTAAAAGTTATTTATGGACACAATGTGTCCAATAATTCCCAGGATCCCCACCCTATAATTCTTCAAAGGTACGAAAGACCTGGAAGGAATTAAAACATGTTTTCTTTTATTTTTTTCCAGGAAGCTAAGACATTTAGAAAAGTATTACATACTATATAAATTATATGGTAGAATGTTTAATCAAATCAATGCAAGTTGTTTCTCTGAAATGTTGCATTTACCTAATAACTGATTAGTCCACAAAGTACTCCCTAGACTTTTTTTTAAGAGGCATTACTAAGTCCAGCAAAAAACTTCGTACACTGAATAAAGGAGTATTAGAGCATACTAAACGCCCTGTAGAAACAGCATTCATTCAGGCACAATAATATAAACAGTATTAGTCCAATAAAAATTATACAGTGACTACATTGGAAGATAGGAGTGGGAGAAAGAGAACTGATTTTCTAAAGATGATGAGCAAACTGAAAAACAAAGAAGGAGCACTGTAAACGGGCTGTTCAGAAGAAAGAAGGTGAGAACAAGAGAAGCAGATGAAAGAGGAGGAGGAACTGGCATGTCTCTAGGATGCTTGGACAGTAGTGGACATCTGCCTTTATAACATCTTGGTAGAAGTAGGTGACTTGTAAAACTAAACCCATGTATCAGTTTGATGAAAAGAGACAACATGATAGGCGAGAGACTAGGAGTTGCCCCTTACAGGCGTTAGAGAAATGGGCCCACAGTTGAAGGGAAAGGTGGCTTCCAGTGATAGAATTTCATGGAGGATTTTGTTTTGGTTTAGTTTGTTTTGATGGAAGCTACTTCAGCATGTTCGTGTGCAGCATGGAAATGAAGGGGGGACCACAGTGGGGCTGTCTGGTCTGGGTGCCAAGTGGCCTCCGGCACGAGCAGGTCTGCCCATCCTCGCCTCCAAGGCCGAGCAGCCAGTGCAGATGGAGGGATGTGGGCAATGACGGCGCGGCCCTCTTTTCTCTAGTGTCCTCTCCCCTCCCTTGCTTGTTCCCCTCTTCCTACTTGAACACCTTTGTCCCAGGTCCCTATATGTACTGTACATGTTGGCCCTTATTTTCACTATCAGTTTCTCACACCAAAGAAACAATATGATATTTGAACATATGACTCACTGGTCTCTTGATTGTGCAGTAACAATATAATACAGTGTCTGGAAACTAAAATGAAATTCTTTTATATTCAGATTTCAAGAGTAATTTTCCTGCTCGAGCTGCTTACCAGGTCGCTGCTTTGCCCATGGTAAGTACAGTTGAAAATGACTTATGCACACAATTTTACATTTTTACACTGTGTTCTGCATACACCAAACTAAACACTGTGAAAGGAAATATAAAAACTAAAAGAAAGGATGTAGTTTCTGTGTTCATGGTTTTTTGAGACAACGTTTTGTTTTGTAGCCCAACTGGCCTTGAATTCAAGAGCCTCCTGCCTTGGGGCCAGGGATTTAGCTCAGTGGCATAAGCGCCTGCCTGGCAAGCGCGAGGTTGTGAGTTCGATCCCCGGAACCAAAAAAAAAAAAAAAAAAATGGAGAATAATTTGGGGCTGGGGATTTAGCTCAACAGCATAAGCGTTTGACTGGCAAGCGTGTAGTCATGAGTTCGATCCCCGGTACCAGGGGAAAAAAAAAAAAAGATCCTCCTGCCTCAGCCTCCTGAGTGCTAGGATTGCAAGTCACCACACCTGGCTTGCTTCCCAGGAATTTAAAGGCTAATATTTCATACATGGGAAAAAATTAAGGAAGTTTATCTCTACAAACTGTGGCCCAATCAGTTGCACCTGTAATCCAAACACTTGAGAGGCTGAGGCAGGAGATTGCCATGAGTTTTAGACCAGCCTGGGCTACATAAAAAGTTCAAGGCCAACCTTAACTATTTAGTGAGACCCTGTCTCAAAAAAATAAAACAAACTGTGAGCCAAAGTAAACTTCTCTTCCTTCAAAAAACTTAAACCTTATAAATCAGAGTATTTAAATAGGAGAGAAATTCCTGGATATGGTGGCGCATGATTGTAATCACAACACTTGGGAGGCTGAGGCAGGAGGGTTGCTGTGAGATCAAGGCCAACCTGTGCTACGTAGTGAATTCAGGGCCACCTTGAACTACGTAACAAGACCCTGTCTCAAAAAAAAAAAAAAAAAAGTACTAAAGCAGCTGTGTTGCTTCAAAGTCACTTAGAGGACTACAAATTGAGACAGGTTTTCAGTGC
Source organism: Hydrochoerus hydrochaeris (assembly GCA_004027455.1). Lineage (NCBI taxonomy): Eukaryota > Metazoa > Chordata > Mammalia > Rodentia > Hydrochaeridae > Hydrochoerus > Hydrochoerus hydrochaeris. Next base: position 257,777 of record PVLA01000048.1, read on the forward strand.
TGCATAAAAATTTCACTTAGCTATCGGTTATGAGGACTGTAGACCTTCCACTCAAAAAACCCTTTCCAAACCGTTTAGGGGCATGTGTGGCTCACCATCCTGGTGATCTCACTAGCAACTCTTTCCTGTGCCTCTGAGCCACACAGTAGGGCAGGTGGAAGCTAGACAGGAAGCTGCTCTTCAGACAGTAAGTCTTAACTGACTTCTTGTAATTTTCCACTAAAGGAAATAGATCTCCCAACAGTGACACTGTTATTAATTAGTTGCTGTTGAAATAACCATTATCATAAAATTTACTAAAATGTTGGATTTAGTAGAAGGAACTCTGAACCTAGGCATTGATTTTTTGTTTTGTTATTTGCATGTTTGTTTGTTTTGGTATCAGGGATTGAACTCACCACCTCAAGCTTGCGAGACAGGCAATTATGCTATTGAGCTAAATCCCTGGCCCTGTTATTTGCTTTTTGAGACAGGATCTCGCTATGTAGTTCTGGCTGGTCTTGAATTCACTGTGTAGCCTCAGCTGGCCTTAAACTAGCTGCAATCCCCCTGCCTCAGCCTTCCAAGTCCTGGGGTTACAGGTGTGTGCGGTCACACTCGGGCACCAAGACCTGGATTTAACCCTCTGCTGGTTACATTTGTGACCAGTTGCTCGGCCTGCCTCAGCTTCAGCTCATGGTTTCATGACTGGGGAGCGTATGTCCAAGGGCTGCTGTGAGCAGCGGATGAGCTGACATATATGAGCGTGGCAGGCGTGGGTGCTGTAGGTTCCCCCTGAATATTCCTTATTCTTCCTTTCCTTGAGAAGTGTAATGCTAAAAATACTACGTTGCTGTTAGTTGCATGTTTGGGGCAGGTATTACTGAGCCCTCCGAATTTGTCCACAGTTATGGAACATGGTTTCTGCCCTTTCCTTACAGGGAGCCCGCGTTGAGATCGAAGTGGTGGCTGTCACCGGGCCTCTCACGACAGCGTCGCTCTGAGCAGGCGCAGGGCTGTTTACCGGGAATTTCCATTCCGGCTTCAGATCAGTATCTTCATTCTCAGAACCCGTGCTGGAAAGAGCAGGTGTGCCTAACATAGCCCACGTTGTGGAAATTCCACCTGGGGAGATTTGTCACGTGTCAAAGACTAGATAATGAATCCGGTTGCTGTTGGGGAGAATTACACTTACGCGCACTCACACTGCCCGGGTGCTGGTGCGGGAGGTGACATCCCTGTCACGAAAGTGAAAGGGGAACAGCCTGCAGAAGGAGAAGGGCCTGGGGAGTGATGCAGGGCACACCTAATGCAGCTCAGTCCTAATGATTTAGCGAGGTGAAATTTAGCTCTCATGTTAGACATATGATTGTGCTTTTATTTGAGTAACATTAAATCATTCAAACTTGAGTGGTAGATAAAGGAGAACAAAAATGGACCAAAATTTTATGTAGAAGATATTTTTCTAATGGAAATAAAATAGACATGCGCATTTCCCTTGGTGTGATTTTGTTCGCTTAGTTTTTAACAGTTTTCACATGATATCATTACCTGATAAAAGGGGAAGGACCGTGGAGTTAAATCTCTATTTTTACTTCTCAAAGTTTATTTCTGACCTTGTGCATTTTTACAGTGTTGTAATCAGAGTATGTATAGTCGTTTTGTATTTGTCAGTTAAAGTCTTTCTTGCTTGCTTCTTTTCTTTTCCGTCTTGGAGATGGAGGCAGCGTTTTGCCGCGTTGTCCAGGTTGGCCTTAAAACTCCTGGGATGAAACTGTCGTCCTGTCTCAGCCTCCTTAGTGATTAGGATCACAGGAGTGCCTTTGCCCCGGCTCTTTAAAGTATTTCAACAGTGTTAGTCAACTAATGAACACTTTCTTCTTGTACAGTAAATCCCAATACAGAATTAAAGAGATTAAAAAAGAAAGATGCCCCTCTTCCTGTCCATTCTACTGCCCTCCCCAAAGAAACAAACCACTGCTAGGTTTAATACTTGAATTTTTGCTTTGTTTTATTTACATAAATGGAACTTTATACATTATTTTGATATTTCCATATATAGAGAGAGATCTGTCTCGTTTTTAAAACTACTGTGGAGTTTCCTTTGTGTGAATATTCAGTGTTTTCAAAATTATATTACAACAGCCAGGCATGGTGGCACACACCTGTAATCCTTGCACTTGGGCAGCTGAGGTTGGAGATTGTCACAGGTTTGAGGCCAGCCTGGGTTACACAGTGAGTTCAAGGCCAGCCTGAGCTATATAATGAGACTCTGTCTATATATATGTTCTGACAATGCTACCATGACTTTCTCACACATACACATAGCACAGAATTCTGTGTTGGCCTGTGAAGACAGCTGTGGGAAAAGCATGGAGAATGGGGATTGCTGCCAAGGTAAGGAAGATTATGCTTGTAAAATCAGCGGCAGGGGGCTTCCCTGAGATCACAGTGAAATTAAAAATGTTGGTTGAGATTTACTGAACTATTCTACACCTGTGGTAAATATCCTCATATGGTAAAATGGAAGGATTTTATAATGGAGAAGCAACTCTGTGTCCCAGCTTGGTCAGTATATGTTTATGTATAGAAACATGCATATTTATGTTATATATTTTACACGTTCTTAAACTCAGGCTGGTAATACTTTGTTTAGAATATTTACTCATGTTCATCTAGGAGGTTGGCTTTTCTCTTCTAGAAAAGAGTTTACTGCTGTAAATACCCGTCCTTGAATGCTTGAGAGAGTTGAGCTAGGTTTGGGAGCAGTGGGGGTAGTTACAGTTTTTTACTGTTCTGGGGACTAAACCCAGGGCTTTCATACTGAATTACATCTCCAGCCCTTTTTTATTTTGAGACAGGGTCTTGCTAAATTTCCCAGGATGTATTTGAACTTGTGGCTTTCCTGCCTCTGCCTCCCAGAGTTCTAGGATTACAGATGCACATACCACCTTACCCAGCTTGGCCTGGTTATTTTGGAGAAGGGAAATGTTTAAACTGATTGAATTTCAGGAACATTCAAATTTTCTGGTATCTTTGTCAGTGCCAAGTTAACTGACTTGTTAGTGTCTGCGTCAGAATGCTGAGTCTTCTTTCCATACAAAGGACAATCACTAGATGCTGTTAAATGTGAAACGCTTCGTGTTGGCCTTTCAAGCATGTTCACAGATACAACAGTCTCTGATACATGAGATGCCTAAAAGAGTTGCCCATATTTCCTGACTGCTGTACACCTTACCTTTGACAGAGCATGTACAGTTTGCTTTTTTTTCCTCAAAGGCCACATGGATCATATATCTTATGTTTTTAAAATAACAATTTAGATAAACACACAATGTGTCTTAGTTACTTCTCTCATTGGTGAGACAAAGTACCTGCCACCAAGTTGAAAGGGGAAAGGTTTGCTTCAGCTCATAGAGGCTTCAGTCCATAGTTGGCTGGCATCAAGGCAGGGTGGTAGGGCAGAGGGGCATCACGGAGGAGAAACAGTTCATGGCAAGCAGCAGCAGCAAGGCAAAGCTCCCTTTTCCTTGCATCTGACCAAGGCTACAGTCCTTTAGGGTGCTGCACCTGCACCCAGGGTGGGGCTCCCATTTTCAGTAAATCCATTCAGCCACCCTCAGCAAAGCTCTGCTAATTTTGATCTGTGGACTAATTTAGTACATCACACCCTTATAATCACATTCACACACCTTAGATCCAGCCCCTTCCAAAATGCTCTACCTATCACTGTCTAGGGGGATTTAAACACAAGCCATAACACCAAGATTGGCTTTCAAACACTTTATTAGTGCTAATATTTATCAATCAAAATTACAAATGTGGAACCAATAGTAAGAAAAGTTTTATAAAAACTTTGGCCATAATTCCCTCTATAGCCAATTATATTTAGTTATAAGGAAACTACCATGACTGTACACATGACAATAAAGGACATTTGTCAGCAACAGATATTCCCAGAATGCCAAGTATGTATGAGGCCCAGCAGACAGAATGACCTCTAAGCTACCTTTCCTGCCTTCAGAAGGGCTTACACTCTTCTCTCACTTCTACCATTTGTTCAGCTATAGTAAATTTTTTTTCTTTTGGTACCAGGGATTGAACTCACAACCTTTCGCCTGCCAGACTGGCACTTGTGCCACTGAGCTAAGCTCCCAGCCCTATAGTAAATTATTTTAAAAAATCATTCTCAAATGAACTGTCCCTCTATCATAAGTCATGAATCATAATCAGCTATGTACTAATACAGAAGGCACAGTTGCTTCTACTGTGGCACTAACCCATATTCACAAATTCAGCAAGGACTTCTGGAACCATCTCTGATATGTTATCTCCAATGAGGGACGCCCGGACTTAGCATTCCACTAATCCTTATGTTTTGGCTAAGTTATTACAAGTTTTGCAGCTAAAAAAAAATAAGCCCTTCATATACATCAACATGCTAACAGTGATGTTTTTTAATTGCATTAGAATTCCATCTTTTAAATTTATATTTTCTGATTCTGTGATGAACCTGCATTCATTTGTTACTTAAAAAAGAAAAAAGAATTATTTTAATGAATCTTTCCTGGTAGTTATTATCTAAATAACCACTCTCTGTGTCCCCTGCAAGGACCTAGACAAAAACAATGTCATTTTTACCAAAGAAAAAGGTTTTTTTCTGAGGCAGCAGGACCACCAAGTTCAAACCCCACTTAGGCAGCTTAGAAACTTACCAAGGGCCTGTCTCAAAATAAAAATAAAAAGCCTGGAGATGTAGCTCAGCCCAGAGGGCTTGCATTCAATCTCTAGCACCTTAAAAAATACTTTTTAAATAACTCTGACATCCAGGAAGCCAGAAAATAATCCACGCTGACTCACTGCTAGCTGAAATCTACTAACTTGTCCTCGAGCTGAACTGTCGGGTATGGTGATGGTTGGAAAGGTTACCTCTGGGCTGTGACTTCCCGGTGAGGAGCCCAGAGTCTATTTATAACATGGGGAGAGGGTGATCCCTAACCAAATACAATAGGCCAGAAGAACACAAATGTAAACGCTAGTAGTTATTTGACCATGACCATCCAAGGTTCTCTGATGAGAAATGTAGAAAAAACATTTTCCTTTTTCCAATTCTTAAAGCCAAGTTTGAAATAAAATCTCTGTTAAGGGTGATATCTCAAGAGTTGTGAACCTTCCTAGGAGTTCTGACTCCAGAATCTAAAGGAAAAAAGCTGTAAAATCACAGGGCAGCCCCAAACTTCTAAACTGTGGGTCACTCAGGGGAGAGGACACTTCCAGCCAATGGCTTTGGGGTCTAACCTGGGTATTTCCTAGATGTGCAACTGGCAAAGTGCCCATTCCCTACAGGAGATGCTCATTAGGCAATCACTGGTTCACCAGTTCCCTCCTAATTAGGTATAGAAAATAATTATTATCTCAATCAGACATAAACTGGGCTACAAAGTAACCATCCATACTTTATGTAAAATAATTTTTTAAAGGTTCTGTAAATATCGTGGTAGCCACATGAAAGGATAAATACAGGATAGACAGTACCAAACTGTATAAGTATTTCCAGATTGTTGAAATTTCTGTCATTTATGAAAAATAATGAGATTGATAATTTGGAAATGTTCGGTTTAGTTTGTTTGGGTTGGGGTTTTTTTTTTGTTATTGTTTCATTGTTTTGGTTTTTTGGGGTTTTTTGGTTTTTTGAGACCCAGTCTCAACTATGTAGTTCAGGATGGCCTTGAACTCACTATATACCCTAGGCTGGCCTCAGCCTTGCAGTGATCTTCCTGCCTCAGGCTCCCAAGTTCTGGGATTACAGACATGTACCACCGGACCACTGGTTTGGTTTGGTTTGGTTTTGAGATAACGTCTCACTCTCCAGTTCAGCCTGACCTTGCACTCACTGTGTAGCTCAAGCCGGCTTCTCCTGGCAGTGCCCCTTCCTCAGCCTGTCACACGCTGAGACTACAACCGTGTGCCACCATGCCCTGGAGATTTTTCATATTGGAAATAGCAAATGCTTTTTTGAAAGAGTTCAAGAATGAGTTCCAAATAGATCTCTTTAACATATGTCAGAGATTTTTTTTTTTTAAAGATAAGTCACCCGTGAGAGCATGGCCTTTATGCCTCTTAATTAAATTAATCCTATTTCGGTGCTTGGTATAAAGGACAATATCACTAATGAGGGTGATTATATTTTATACGAAGTCCTAATGTATCTTTTTCAAATTTATTTTATTTTTAATTGACAAAAACATTAGATATTTGTGAAGCACAATATGATACACTGACGTTTATATGCATTCTGAAACTATTAAATCAAACTAATTAATACATTCACCAGTCACATACTTATCTACCTTGATGGTTTCTAAGATATTTGTATAAAAACTCCTTCTGGTCAGGGAAAAACCTTTGGATTGAAAAAATATTTATCTCAGGTCGAGAACATAGCTTAGTGGTAGAGCACTTGTCTAGTATGTGCACTTGCCTACATTCACTCCCCAGCACTGCCAAAAAAAAAAAAAGGCAAGAAAAGTACCTCAAAAAGTAAGTTATTGGGCTGGGGATTTAGCTCAGCGGCATAAGTGCCTGCTTTGCAAGCGTGAGGTCGTGAGTTCGATCCCTGATACCAAAAAAAAAAAAAAAAAAGTAAGTTATATCAGTTCTTGATTCTGACCTAGAAATACTGCTATTATTCTTAATTACACCAAACATAAAGTCACTGAGTTTGAGCAGTCTTGATATAAAAGTGAACTTTTCTCAGTTTCCCAGATAGGATTCAGTCAGAGTAACATAAATTCATATTTTAAATATATTATTTTCTAGTGACCCCTCGATATTATTCATTGATTGATTCAACACATGTTCAGAGTCTCCATCATGTTCCTTTAAAGGCACTAGTTGCTTAAATTCAAAGACATATAATACACAGTGCTTGTTTTCAATGAAATCATGAGCCAGGTACTTCATTTTACTAATAGGATGACATCATCTGCTCAAGGAACTCCTTTTGTTTTGGAAGGATTTGGGGTTTTGGTTTGGTTTTCTCTCTCCCTCTCTCTCTCTCTCCCTCTCTCTCTCTCTCTCTCTCTCTGTGTGTGTGTGTGTGTGTGTGTGTGTGTGTGTGTGTATTCTAAAAAAGGTCTTGCTGTGTAGTTCAGGCTGGCCTTGACCTCAATATCTACCCCAGCCTGGCCTCAGGCTCGAGGCAATCCTCCTGCCTCAGCTTCCTGAGTGCTGAGATTACAGGTGTACACCACCACACTGAGCTCTAGGAATGCCTTTTGTTGTCTACTGAACACTTTAAAGCCAAAGGCATAAACTAATGTTAAAAACAGAACAAAGTTAATAGTCTCTTCCTACATCCTATATTCCTATGATTAATGATGAATCATCTTAGTAAGCCATTTTAATGTTGAATCTAAAGTAAAGAATCTAGATAATTCATTTGGGCGGTTACCTAAAAACATGTATTTACAAACACCATAAAGAAACCAAATGTTCCTAGAATTCTACTATGATATTCATAAACACCAGGCACTTAACAGTAGGCACATTAACTACGATACCATTTATTCAGTTATTTACCAAAACCCCTTGCCAATTTTGGAAGAATTCTTACAAAGTGACTTTCTGTGTTACATCATTTTAACATGAATGACATTATAAATGTTTCTAAAATCTTGATGTCTTACCTCCTTTCCACTTCTAAATCTAATATTAAATAGTAGTCATCTAAAAAACAAATAGGGCCTGGAAAAACTCCACGTAGGCAATAAAGCTAGGACTTAATTCTTGCTGTTTGTTACCTCTGAAATACACTGAAGTCAATGAGTTCAAAATGCTTTTCATGCTAGTCCAGCAGATAACAACATAAGCTGAACCACACATAAGTAAAGGAACAGCTGATTCAAAATGGCACATGGGAAATGTGGAGCCTTTCACTCTTGAAAAATACTTCATCTTGGGCCAGCACCAGAGTTTGCATTCTTTTGGAAAGCGTTCTGCTAACATATTTAATATGCCATGTGGCAGCAGGTAGACTTCAGATAAAGAGGTAATTAGGTAAAACACTTCCCAAAGTTCCTACCAGCTCTGATTCCTGTGAGAGGACAGAAATATGAAGTGTAGTTCATCTCACAGTTTTTGGTATTATTCATTCTTGTTCTATCATAATTATACTGTGTAACTATTACAACTTCTTTAAACTGTGCTAACTCCTTTCTCCAGCCACCTATGTAGGTTTATGCTGTCTTTTTAGTGTCTCATTTTAATCCACAACCACTAATGTCACCCTCATATTCATAAGTGATCATCTACCCTAATTTTCATTGGCTCCAACTATTGTAATTTTAAATGTATAATTATCTTAAGTACCTAAGAAAACTTTCCAGCGTAGCAGTTTTATAGAAAAATACAATCAATAACATGGTTCCAACAATCTGTTACCACACTTTCCGTATAAAACATGAAGCTCTAGTCAGATAAGATCCCCCACCACCAGTGTCACTACCATTTTTCTCTCTTCTCTCCCATACCACACTGTGTCTGTCCACCATGCTGTCACCACCCCATCTATGTGGCTGCTGAAAGATCCATAGCTTCTCCTGTTTCTTCTTCTTTTGTTTCAGCCTCTTCATTTACTTTCTCTTCCATCTCTGTTTCCACCTTTTCTCTCATCTTGCCTAGGAAAGTAACCAAAGGACATTAAGAGACCTTCACTTCCTGTAGTAAGGTAGTAAGTGTATATCAACAAATTATCCCATAGTTTGTTTCCATCCAATGAGAGCAGTTTTTGCTTTCAGTCTGCAAAGCAGCCTGGCAAGCCTGAGGTCCTGAGTTCCAGTCCTGCTGTCCCGCCCCCCGTCAAAAAAAAAAAAAAAAGCATTTACTAGAAGGCTGAGCCTGGCATTGATGGATGCCCATTCCTCAGGCATTGAAACCTTTTCGGTTTGAGTCAAACGAAAGAGACCGCTGTTTACCTCCAGCGCGCTGCTCCTCCGCGGCGGGGCGGCTTTCCTGGTGCACCTCTGTGACTCCCGCTGGGGGCTCCCCGCCCTCCACTGTTCCTCCAGGCTGAACCTGTTCGGGGGTGCCGGGGCCTGGAGGAGCTGTGTGGGCTGGGTCCTGCGCCGCCGGCGTTAGCACAGGCCGGCTTTGGTCCTGCACTTGCTGCGCGGCGCCCCCTGCGGGGATTCTCTCTGCGGGCTGAGGCTGCGCGTCCGGACGCTGCGGCTCCTCCGCAGCTCCCACCGCCCGGCTTCCTTCCGGGGTTCCTGGCGGTCCCCTCTCCTGGGGAGTTGCTTCTGGGAGCTGAGACTGTGCCTGCTCTTCCGGCCCCGTCGCTTCTTCCCCGGCCTCCCCCAGCTGACCCTCTCCCGGGGTCCCTGGGAGCCGGGGCTGCTCGTCTCCTCCCGGTGCGTCTGGAGACCGGAGCGCGCCAGCTACGGCCAGAGGCGGCCTGTTTTCCGCGGTCCCCGGAGGGTCCGTCCCCGCACTTTCTTCCACCAACCTGACCTCGGGCGCTGCTTCTTCCACGCCCTTCATCGCTTCCGTTCCCGGGGAACCGTCTTTGCCTCCCGGCTGCTGTGGCTCCGATTCCCCGGGTCCCCCCGGAGGCTGGGTCTTCTCTGTGGGTGCTGCATCCTCCGCCAGGGGCTGTGACCCGCGGGCTCTGACCCCGTTAGCCGTGGGCATCACCGACGCCTTGGGCTTCTCCGCCAGGGGGAGGCTCCCCCTCTGCGCGCCGCCCGGGAAAGCAAGTTCCCTGCCCGCCCCGCAGGGTTTGGGCTGGGCGGTGCAGGACTCGCTGTCTTCTGTAGGAGAAAAGCATTCGTTGGAAGTTGCTTTTTGATCGTTCATTTGGATAAGAGAAAAGAGAAAGCAAAAACAAATTATTAGTTTTTGTTTTGAGAAAGTGAATTAAAACCAGGAGGCGGAGTCCACATTGGAGACATAGGAGTCCCCTCTGTCCAAGGCACAGCCCCTCCTGTCTCCAGCCCGGACACCACGCCTCGCACTTACTTCAAGGCCCCCCAAGCGCTTTTCTGCAGTCACCCCAGACCCTTCTCGCGGCCCTTGTCCTGCCCCTATTTTCACTCAGCACTTCGTTTCTCCTGCTCTTTTCCCTGAATCCCTCCCCGTCCTCGGGCCTGGAAAATTTTCTGGCATGTGGTTCTTGGGCTGCAAGTGTACCCCTTCCTTCCAGCACAAAATGCCCCCCCACGACAGCAAGAGGCCCGGGCATAGAAGCCCCCGGGGGCGAGGAGCCGCAGGGATGGCACTGCCCAGGCTTCGTGTCATCTAGGGGCTACGGTGAGAAAGAAATCTAAGCCAGGCATGGTGACGCATGCCTGTAATCCCAGCACTTGGGAGGCTGAAGCAGGAGGATCCTTGCAAGTTCAAGGCCAGCCTGAGCTACTAAGTGAATTCAAGGCCAGCCTGAACCATACAGTAAAACCCTGCCTCAAAAAAGACCAAATAAATAAATAAGAAAAGAAAAGAAAAAGAAATCCAAAGGGTGGGGAAATAAGCACTGTATTTCTGGCTCTTCTGCCTCCCTGTGGCCATGGAAATGGATCTGCCCACAAACTGGTGTGAACCTCGAAAGTCTCCCCGACCCATCTGCGAGTGCTAAGAGATGCCTTGGCACAAGCCAGGGGTGCAACAGTGCTCCAGGTAGTTTAAGATAAGCACCTGAGAAGCATGCTTATACTCATCAGACTTCTGGAAATGTATCCTAAAAACAAAAATCTTAGGAAAATTCTTCAGGAGAAAAATATAGCATTCAGGCATTCGTTTTTAATAGCAAAAGTTAGAAAACAATTTAAAAACCTAATAATTAAAAAAAAAACTACTAAGTTGGGGAACAGATGGATATTGTCCTGAGTGGAATATTACTATACCCTGTAAAAGACACTTGTGTGACCTCCGTCTCAAAAAAAAAAAAATCATCATGAAGACCATATGCTAAAATAAGAAAATAATTATAAGTAAAAACCAAACACTCATGGTTAGGTTGAACAAATGACCGTGGTCCAAGGGCTGCTGCTTTACGGTTAAGAGCTCAGTGAGTTCACTGTCTGCTTTATATGCAGTAGGATCATGGCAATGTGGCCAGGAAGGGAGGGAGAGGGACGGGGAAGAGGAAGGGGAGAAAACAAGAAGATCAGTCCCAAAGAGAGAGATAAAACACAGGAGAGGGCCGGGGATGCGGCTCAGGGCACATGGCCTTCCTGGCAAGTGCAAGGTCGTGAGCTCAATCCTCAGTACCAAAAAGCAAACAAACAAACAAGACAGGAGAAAAGCAGAGGAAATGTTACAGCAGGTCCCTCTGAAATGTTTTCCTCTTTTTCCCCAAGGGCTGTTTTTCTTCTCCCTACCTTCTTCCCCTCCCCAGTCATATGCGCACATAATTTAAAGAGTTTTCCGTTCACCAAGTGGAATTAAGTAACATCATTTCCTCCTCTTCCTCCTCCTGTTTGTTTTTGGTGTTTGGAGAGGCCCTTTGGGTTTTGTTTTGTTTTGTTTTGTTTTGTTTTGTTTTGTTTTTTGAATATAGATGTGGTCCCACTATGTAGCCCAGGCTGATCTCAAACTCACAGCAACCCTCCTGCCTCAGCTTCCCAAGCACTGGGATTACTGCTGTGCACCACCAAGCCCGGACCACTTTCCCTTGTACAGGGGCAATTTTTTAAAATCCTTTAGCTGTTTTGAGGTTTTTCTTTTTTCTCTTTTCCTTCCTAGATCTAAAGATGAAAAGAAACCACAGGCTCTACTGGATGCCTTCATAGTTAGGTGACTGTTAGAAGCGTAAAACACCAAAACGGCGCCAGGAGATAGGCACCGGCGCAGAGGCGCACACCCAGGGGCAGGAGATCTCGCGGGAAGTGAATGTTGGGGACCAGCTTCTGCGAGCTCGGGGGTAAATCTAAGGACAGCGCAGCCTGAGGCCGCAGAAGCAGCGGGGGCGCAACGGGCCCTGCAGGTGGCGCTAACGAGCTTAGCGTTTAACCAGAAAGCTTGAGGGGCGGCAAGAACTGAGAGGCTTTATTACCAAGTTACATAAACGCCAGGCGGGGTAGCGCGTGCCTGTGATCCTGCACCCCGGAGACTGAGGCAGAAGGATCTCCACAAGTCCCCAGCCAGCCTGCACTATATAAGGAGACCCTGTCTCTAAATATTTTTTAAATAAATATAGTTGCGCAGGGCTGGGATGCAAGTGCTTACCATGTGTAAGGTCGTAAATTCCATCTCTAAAACCAAATTTAAAGAAATGCAAGCGCGCACGCACACGCACGCGCACCATATGTCGCAGCCATTTAACTCCTAGATATTTTTCCAGGAGAAAAGATAATATGGATCCGTACAAAGTAGCAGCTGTTCTCGGGAGGCTGAGGCAAAAGGATTGCTGTGAGTTCGAGGCCAGCCTGGGCTATAAAGAGAGTTCAAAGTCAGCCTGAAGTGCTTAGTGAAACCCTGTCTCAAAAAGACAAAAAGTAAAATAAAATAAAAAATGATTGCATTTTTTAAAGTAGCAGCTCTTTTTGATAACAACACAAAACTGGAAACGACGCGATTTTTATCAAGCTATGAACAGGTAAACAAACTGAGGTAGTCCACCCGGTGGGATACTATATAACAACAAAAAGTGAACAATTGTTAAGTGCCATCACATGGGTGATTTTCAAAGTCAGTGTACCCACTGAAGATGGAAAGATTATATACCATGTGGCTTCATTTTTACCAACTAGAAAAATGCCAACTTATCTATAATTGCGAATTGTTAATTTTTAATACAAAACAAAGTAAAAGAAAATGAAAAAAGTTGTGAGCAGGGGAGTGAATTGATCGGCTTTGGATTTTAAAAACTTCCTCCATAGGGCTGAGGGTCCGGCTCTGCTGAGCGTGTGCTTAGCACGCGCTGTCCCCAGCGTGGAAGCCATGCACGTACCAGCTTCGAGGGATAAATGCACGGAGGATGACACAGAGTGCAATGTGACCAGTGACTCCTGAGAGGAGAGAGGACACAGACAGGAGGGGTAGGGTGGCAGGGCGTGAAGATGGATTCGGGGGACAGGGAAGACAGAGAAGAGGGGGCCACTTTCCTAGCTGTGTGCTAGACCGAGAACATAAGGAAAGAACAGATCTGGCCCGGACGGAGCCGTGAGTGGTTTGGTTCCGGACTGTGTGTTGGAGACAGAGCTGTAGATTGTGCATCCCAGACACAAAACCTGGGTGGCAGATGGACACCCAGAGCTTGGCCGGAAATACGTGCAACAGGGGAGAGCTCGGACATTCATCTCATGAACACTTCTGTGTGGGATCTGGAGAAAGCTAGTGTTTGCACGAAGGCAAAATGAGGGCACCTATATGGCCATATGGCCACCCTGGTTTGGAGACTCACTGTGAACCCTAGGGAGAGGGCAGAGGTGAGAAGGCCTCAGGAATCACATGGGGAGACTGCAGGGCACCGGTTGGCAGCTTTGGGGTCCACATGGCAGGAGTGGGGAGAGGGGCGTCCTTCATCTCCGCCTCCCGCCTCATGAATGAAGGCTTCAACTCGCAGCAAGCGAGCAGATTAATAAAAGTGATTTCTCAAGCCTATCGGGAAATCCATTCAGACAGGACAGCTCACTGGGCTGCTGCGCAAATGCTGCTAACCAGGGTCTCCTCCGGGAGGTCTGCCCGGCTGCATTTCCCATTGAGGCCGTTATCACGGTGATGAATGCGGTCAACAAGTCGACAGGCACCATTCTCCTCCACCTGTGCCAGCTCGGGCAGGACACGGTTTACACCCTGAAGAATATGCTACGCTATTGGGCTAAGTCAAGTTTTTCCACGGAAAAGCAACTTGTGAAAATTTATTTCTCCATGAATAGCGTCACAGGTGTCCAAGTGACCTGCCCGTTTTTGTCATAGCCAAAATAGTTATGCCAGTGGTCACAGTGTCAGCGCTCATTCTTCTGTACTTTGCCTGACCTTCCTGGCACACTGGAAGAAAGCCCAGGTTTCTCCACATAGGACACATAAAATACAACCAGAAAACAGGCCAGTGAGAAACATTACAAGGCAATCTCACCATGGCTTTCAAGAGTACCCCAAGGGAATGAAATCTCTTTTAAAGGAAAGCCAAAAAAAAAAAAAAATCTGGGTGTGGTGGTGGAACGTGCCTGTAATCCCAGCATTCCGGAGGCTGAGGCAGAAGGATCACTTATGTAGCATGGGCTACATAAGAGTTCAAGGCCAGCCTATACTTCATAGGAAGAGCCTGTCTCAAAACAAACAAACATAGGGAAATAACTAGAAGTGTAATGAAATGTTGATTTTGTAACATTCTGATTAACTATGCCCTAACTACATTTTTGAAATGACTATATTTTGGAGGAAATGGTTCCTAATGAATAGCTCAGAAGTTCCTTTTCCTAAGCGATAGAAGAGGGCAATCTACTCTAACAGGGAGCCCAGAGAGCCTGGAGCCCTGACAATGACATCTCTGACGTACACAGTAGGTTTGGAGTCCGCTGCCTCTCGCTAGCTCCAGAGAGTCTTAAACTTCTCTGTGCCTGTTTGCTCCTGTGTAAAGTGGGAATGGTACTGGTACTGAGCCAGGGAGCTGTTGTGAGGATTAGTGGATCGATCTTTGGAAAGCACACGCGTTTCCCCCCCCCCATGCCAGTCTGAACGTCGATATTCCGTAAGAGACTGATGCCAGCCAGCCTTAGCCTCCTCCCTTAAAGGTCATGTCAAGGACGATGTTGCAGTGGACACACAGCAAAGCAAGATGACATCATTCTCGTCAATACCGGTACCTTCCTGTGAGCTACTCACAGAGAAGAAAGGTGAGAGGAACAAGCAGAAAAGATGGAACCAAATGTTTGCTCTCAGCCATCACTCAGAGAGCACAAGGACAAAGCCCACAGCTGCAGATTCCACATGCTTCAGATTGTCTCACCCCTAAGCTACCGAGAGAGACACAGTATCTCCCTCTCTCGCTTTTATTTGGTTTGATCTTCCTCCTTTCCCTTCAGCTAAAGGAGCAGGAATTCCTGCCTGTTCCTTGGCTGAGTGTGAATTCTGATCCTTTATTTCACTCTGCAATCCAGGTGAGTCCCTAACTTCTCCCAGCCTCAGTTTCCTCACCTGTAAAATGGGAGGTCATTTGTCTTTCAGGAGACTTGATGGGTATAATGGATGTGACAATGGATACAGTTTGCCCGACATGCAACTGGACACGCGGAGGTGGTGAGGAAGAGGGATGGCGTGTTTCTCACTGCACAAGGGAGCCGCTGTGAAGGGCCGAGGGAGAGCTGCACTGCAGCCTGGTGCATCTCCCAGGCTGCCTGTGTTGCTGCGGGGTGGACGGAAAGTGCTTCTCTTTCTAACATTACAAATGTCTCTAGGGACCCTGCACTGGTTCATCACCAATATAGCTGAAGTAGCAACGGAAAGAAGGAATTCTGGATGCACGGTCTGCCGAACACTATGAAGTTATCAATGTTGATCTTCAAAGTTTTATTACAGTCCTGGGAAGTTTTAAAACATGGCGACTGAGAGATAATGGCATGGTATCCATCACCTTAGCAGTGATTTTATCTGACTTGACAATGGTGCTCGGAAAGACCCCTGGTAACTTTTGTAGAGAGAAACGTTTCTTTCTGTTTACTGACTTTAATTTCATTGATTCATCCAGGGCCTGCTTCAGCCTGGCTGTGGGCTGGGCACAGGGGTTACAGCAGGCAACAAGGAGGTTCTGGTCCCTAGTGTCCTAGTTTACTGTCTGCAGGAAATTCCAGCAGCTCATGAAACACAACTTATGCCTGTACACAGCCTCTTATCACATGCTCTCATGATACTTGTTTGGTTTTTTTGTTTTCCTTTGTTTTGGTTTTCGGTCTTTTTGAGACAGGATCTCATTATGCAATCTAGATCTCCAACCGCAGTTCAGGTCCAGGCCTTGAACTTGCAGCAATTCTCCTGCCTCAGCCTCTCAAATGCTAGGAGTGCAAGTGCACGCCACCATGCTCAGCTACATCTATAGATTTTTATGAATTCCCAACATGCTTTCTCAAGGCAAAGAATAAGCTGTACCATTGCTCTGACACTGTTGCCTTAAATGCAGTGACATTTTTTTTTCTTTCTTCTTTTTAACCCACAAAAGGACACAGGCTATGCCCAATCTATTTCTTTATGTAATAAATACTAAGGACAGATGCATTGTTTCCACATCTGAAGTTGTTCAAAGATGAGTCTGTTTTCTGAACTCTACATTTCATCAAATCATACACTGCTCTGGGCCTAAGCCTTTGGTGTTCACTATCTCTCCTGATTTTGTTGTAAACTGACCCATGCACAAATTTCTTGTGACAGCTGAACCAACAGAACCTTTGTGATAACCACTGCTGTGATGGACACACAAAGAAACAAAGCAGCAGCATTACAGAAGGGATTAGGGTGGGAGTAACATACCTGAAAGTCACAGTACGGAACACACTCTTCAACTCAGTTCATTGCCTAATCAGAAATGAAAGTTCCTACCCATCAAGGAGAAAAACTTGTTTTCTATCACTGTGCCATGTCCAATTACCCAAAGGTCTCCCTGCAAAGGCCTGCTGGGTGTCACAGAAAATCAGTGAAAACGGCAAGGGCTGGGGATTTAGCTCAGTGGCACAGTACCTGCCTGGAAATTATCAGGTCCTGAGTTCAATTCCTGGTACAAAAAAAAAAAAAAATGAGGGAGGCAGCCCCCGGATACTCCCTGCTTCTATTTCTAGGATCATGCACCTTTTGCAATTTGGAAACCAAGAATGCAGCACAAGTCTGGCTCCAGAGTCTATTCATCCTCCTCCTCATTTGCTTACATTCATTTTGTCTCAGTCCCATTCTACCATTTTCCCATCTATTCCAACAACCACGAAGCTGCAAGTGTTGCTGTTCTGGACCGGTTTTGCTCTTTTCCTACCTCAAGGTGTGCAAAAGCGCCATCCTATGTAGCATCACGCAAGCGCTCGCCCCGTTTCTACCTGCCGGAAGACACTAACGCACTACTCTTTTGGGGGGAGAGGGGAATTTAAGCAATGCTCCATGTTAATTGGAGTACAAAATGATCGGCCAAAAATCATCAATAAAAATCAGGCACACTCTGCCTTTTTACTAGAACCCCCTGAATCAGTGAGGTACTTCTGGAACATGTGATGAGCTCAGGTGGAGACCAGGCCACCTGCGCGCAGTACAGGCTGGCGTGTAAGAGCCACAGAGCCCATCACTGGGACATGAGGACCCATTTGCCTCCTTCAGGTACCTTTCTCCAATATTATTCCCTTTAATTTCCCATCAGGTAAATCTTGTTTTGAATACGTCCTAACACAAAACATCACTTTTAAAATGACCAACAGCATCTGCCACTGGGGGAAAAAATCTTGTTTCAATGATTGATAGGCATAATTAGCACAAAAGATGCCCATTTGTGTAGGAATGTAGTATGTAAAACCAAAGGGATCTCAGTAGACCAGGAAAGGAGAAAGAAGAATGTATCTCCGGCGTGTACATATGGGACATTTTACCAGTTGAAATGGGCTTTGCCCACCCCACCATCTCAAGATGAATGGTGGCTAACACTTCTCGAAGTGCCACCCTAGAGCTTTATGTGCATTATCTCATTCGATCTTTCCAACAGCTCCACAAGGTGCCTCTATTATTATCTTCTTTGTACATAGCAGGACATAACAGCACCATTATCTAGGAGGGACAAATAGCTAGAAGGTGGCAGAGCTCAGATTTTAGCTCAAGGACATTTGATTTCACCCATGAAAATGTAGGTGTTTGTAGAGGCCAATTGTAATCCCCAAACTTGCCTCATCAATATTACCTGAGACTTTTCTTCATTCAGAATCTCAGGCTCCACCCCAGAGCCAGAGAACCAGAAGCTGGTTAGCAAGATTCCCAGACAAACGAGATAATTAGATTTCCTGTGGTGTCACCAGGCAAAGGCATAAGGTACTAGCTGGGCGAGACCAGAGTGAATGGTGGCACAGGAATGGGGGGAGATGAGTGCATGGTTTGGGAGCTGCCCACCTGCAAAAGTCTGCAGGGGTCTCCACTCTCCTGACAGCAGCCCTGATTTGGGATGAGAGACAACCTACAGACGTCGATGTAGGAAGGAACCAAGGGGCTGATTTAGTCCAGGTGAGCTCCACCCTGGGACGGGTGATTGTTCTTAATTTTTTTCACCTCATCCTAGAGAGAAAGCAGCCATAAGAATATGTGACGGAATGGGCAAGTCTATGTTCCAATGAAACTTTATTAATAAAAATAGGTGGCAGGCTGGATTTAGCCAGCAGGCTAATTTGCCAACCCCCGTTCTAGGCAATATTGGTATTCTATTCTGGGTGCATAAAATGTGTCCGCTTATTTATTTCTCAGAACAATGCCAGGCAGTACATCTTGTCAGTCGTATTTGACAAGTGAGGTCACTGAGACCTAGAGAGGTAGAATGATTGGGTCTCAGTCACACAAATAATAAGTGATCCTGAACTGGACCTAGGCAGCCTAACTCTGGATTCAAACTGTTTCATTAATGCATTTGGATTCATATTCTTAATGAGTACTCCACACTGTACTGCAGTGTGCTGAAACTCACACACACACGCACACACACAAGTACCAGGGTCATTTGTAACCATCTAGTCTATCGACACCACACCAGCGCAAGCAAAAGGAAAGGAAATTTAACCAAAAGAAACTATATGGTTTTATCAGAGCCTTAGGGAAAGAGAAAACATCCACTATCATTATCAATGATGGGGAGGGAAAGAAATAAGCAAAAAAAAAATTTGTTTGGGGAGAATTTTGCAACAAACGTCCCCACTGTGGTGGCTGCAAGGAGACACTGTCTCTCAGTAAGTGAAAATATTAGTGAAAATGATAGCACTGTCGCAATGCATCCTCCTGTGCTTCTGTACTGGTTCATGTTCTGGCACACACAACTACAGTCCTTGTGGGCACAGCAGACCAAGCACAGGAAGCTGCTCCGGCAGATCTGGGGCTGCCAAGTCCTTGCTGGCCCAGAGACCGGAAGGCTGGGGAAACCCTGGCTCACTGGAGCCCGTGAGCGCAGGCCGGTACACTCTGACGCGTGCAGCCCGGGTGGCACCAGGTGATGTGCACCTGCGCTGCCTGACTTACTCTACCCACTCTCATACCGCTGGATGCCCAAGGGGTTCAGCGCTCTCAAATAATGTAGGGATTTTATTCAGTCTTCATGCTTCAAAGGCAAAGCTCTGACACTTCGAATCTGTACAAAGAAGTTCCTCAGGACCCTGAAGGTAATTCCCAAGGGGGGCTTAAGGGTGGAGGCAGCCCCAAGCTCCCTGAGGTCATCAGGATGTACTCGAGATATTAATACCACTTGGAAAGCTCTATCTGCTCTATCCAGATACTTTGCTTTAAGGAAAAATTGTGACTCATTTCTACCTACACTTACACACACCAGGATTCCAAGTATAGGCGGTTGATGCTTTTTATCAGCTTCAGTGAGGCTTTGAGTAGCCTTCAAGTAAGTGCTCAGGCATCTTTTCAAACTTGAGGATGTAAAACATTAACAGAGCAGTGAAAGGAAATTCCACATCATTTGAGAGACACGGCAGCCTTGCAGAAGCAGGGCTTAGTGCTGCACAAGAAGGCTTTGTTGTGCTGTGGTTACCACTCCTGCAAGCCTGGGAGACCCTGCTCACACTCCTTCATGCTCACCCTAAGCCCAGCCCTGATGAGGCCACCTTCTGGCTTCTGCTTTCTGTTGTTCCTGAGTCCTCTGCGTTTCTCTCCTAGAATCCCCGTCTCTGTCAACCCATTCATTCATTCACCCACCCACTAACTGATTATTGACTGCATTTTTCCTGAGAGGAAAACCCGGCAGAGTCAGGGCCAGACCACAGATGGAACTGTAGGTCATGAAAAAAGCAGGGGCTTTGGGGCTTAAACCCCACCCCCATCACTTAGCAGCACTGAGAAGCTGGGCAGGTTAACTTCTCACTAAGCATTAGCTTTCTAGCCATCTGCAATGCTCCAGTTTGCTCTATAGGCTACTCTGAGCATCAGAAGAGATCATGAGCTGAAATATCCCGAACGAGGAAAATGCTCCCTGCCATACCTCCCGGCTGCTGCTCTGTACTCGTGTTTTGATGTAGCTGCACAAACATCTGAAAGTTTCCAATTCCTAGAAAAAATTTTACTTGTTTGTTGATGAGAGTATAAACTGGCACACCTCTTATGGAAGGCACATAAGGCAGCCTTCTATCAAAATTATAAATGTGTCCATCCTTTGATTTAGCAAAGCCACCCCTGGGAAATTGCCCTCAGATATACTTGTACAACATTCAAAATGATGTATGCACAAAGGAATTCACTGAAAATTTGTTTGCAACAGGGAAAGGCTGGGAACAAATCAAACCCCTCAAGAGACTGGTTAAATAAATCACACAATAGATTATTCTGCAGGTACAAAAAAGGAGAAAGAAGCCCTCTGTATACAATATACAAGTCTCTAAATTGTCAGGCAAAAATCAAGATGATGAACACTGTATAGAACACAGTGCATGTAAAAATAAAGAGAGAAATAATAGGTGCAGTGCATGTAAAAACTTTGGAAGAATATATGAAAAACCTTAAACTGATAAATGTTTATCCAGAGATTGAAATGAAGCACATGTTATGGATGAGAAATGCCTACTATTTTCAAATACTTTCACATTTTGAACCATGTCTGCAATTCTTATATTCCACTTTAATTAGCTGATGCAATAATCAGGACCACTGCAAAGACACGCTGAGAACTCAAGACTCAGGCTAGGTACTTCTAGCATCTGAGTAACAGTCCCATTATATAACTTCTGTATGCAAGACAAGCCCATACAAAGTCATTTTAATGTGAATGATGTTTGTTCTTCAATTCCAGAGAGAATTATTGGCCTAGTTAGGACTGAAATACCATAGATGAAAATATTGGTTGAAGCCTGGAGTTATGCTCTTGTCACAAAGAACAATTCACACAACTGTGAAATTCAAGCCTCCTCCCATTGCCTAGGCGGCCTGGACTCCCAGGATCTAGCGGAAATGCAGGTGAGAACAAACAAATGGTTATAACTGTCAATGGACCTGTACACATTAACCCGCAATGAACTTGCCAATAATTACGGTCTATTCACTTTGTGCTTAAACTGTAGACTCTCAAGAAGGAGAATTCTGCCCCAAGGGGATGGCATTTGTGTTAGGAAAGGATGGAGCAGTAATTACTTACGTTGCAGGGAGCCGGTAGCGTCGGACGGGGCCTCTACCAGGAGGTCTGGAAACCTTCCGGGTGGCCAGGTGTGTGATGGCAACACATTCTTTGGTTTCAAATTCTATCCCACTAGCCACGCCACAGATTTAGAATTTGCTTCCGCAAACACAAGAGATTCCAACCTCAATCACAAGAGATTCCAACCTCAATCTAATCATCGTAGGGATTGGAAAGTCTCTCTCCTCAGGTATTTTTCAGGGCACTTAGTCAAATTCAAAGTATGACTAGGTCTTATCAGGCAGCTTAGCGCTGGGTAATTATTTACACCCCGAGGCCAGTCTGCACCTCCTCGCTTCACCCCATGGCAGACCTCGAGGTCATTCAGCTTCCATGCATTGGACAGAAACTGGGGGCAGGTAGAGATTCGGTGTCCAGTGGGTCAGAGCGAATGTCCACATGTTACCAGTAGAACGGATTATTCCAACGCAGCCCAGTGGCTACTCAACTAGCAGCTCCTCACTGATTTAAATTTGAGCCTACAGAAGTACCTTCTCACTTTAGTGTTGCAGGATTTTAGAGCTGTAAGAGGCCTAAGAGAGAATGTAATCCATTGTTTTATGATTCTTTTTTGCTTGTGGGCCAATATTATATCATGTGCAATGATTTTTTGTTTTTATTTTTTGTTTTGTTGAGACAAGGTCTACTATATATGATTGAAACCAGCCTTAAACTCATTAGGTGGCCCAGGCTGGCACTGAACTTGAAATCCTCCTGCCTCAGCCTTCTAAATACTGGGAATTCCAGACTTACTTTATCACATCTGGGTATGTATAATAATTCTTTTTTTTTTTTTTTTTTGTGCCAGGGATCAAACTCACAACAGCACACTTGCCAAGCAGGCGCTTGTGCTGCGAGTTAAATCCCCAGCCCCCAATAATTTTAAGCTTACAAATTTCTGATAAATAATTCAGTAAGGGAGATCTACTGATGCAACCTAGTCTATTGCATGGCTCACATATTTTATTTTCAACTCATGGAGTTCTAATGTTGCTAATGTGAATTTATTTTGTTTGGTTGGTTGGTTTTGGTACTGGAAATTGAACTCAGGACCTTGCACTTGCCAGCCCTAGCTACTGTAAACTTAAAAGAATCTTTTATGAAGATTATGTGTTTCTATAGGAAGACACTGGAAGCTTCTTTACAACTATATAAATATTCTGCTAGAAATACCTCTAAAATTGAATGTCCCACAAATATTCCTACTTTAAATTGGAAGCAAATATAAATGTCATATTTTACTCTCACTTAGGAATCATAATAAATGTAGTACTTATTATATGACATTTATATATGCCTTAAATCATTCTTGATTAGATATGTGATGACTGACTAGGGAAGCAACAAAAGAAATACGATAAATAAAAGTACATTAATATCATGTTAGTAGAGCATATTACAATTATATTAGTACTTTATACAATGTGTTAAGTGTACATTAATAGATTAGTATGTTATATAAATTATAATATATTTGTATAACATTTATCTTATTAATATAATATAATCCTTTTTTTTTAGTACCAGAAATCAAACTCAGGACCTCATGCTTGCCAGGCAGGTGCTGTGCTGCTGAGCTGTATTCTTGCTATATACCACATTAATCTTATTAATGTGATATTAATATTTTTATATACGATACAATATTTGGGTAACACCTAAATAGTACATATCTAATTGAGAGAATAGAACAAACATTCTTCACGGTGGGGATCCAGAGTGAGTTTAAGCAAAAGCAGATTTAAGTCTTGTTAAACCTGGTTTAAAGGCCTGAGTTCAAGACCCAGCTCTGATTCTAAGGATTCCTGTGACTTGTGGTAAATTATTTCCACCTTGTCTGTAAAGTTGGGGTAACCCTAACACTTAGCCATAGTGCTGTTATAAGGATAAAATAGTTTCATTCCTTCAGCAAATAATTCCTGAGGGGCTCTGAGGCACTGAGCATTGCTCGACAGTGGGATACCGTGAGTGAACGCACATACAGCACACAGGGCACTTCAACAGTTTTTACCCAAAAGCACATCTGTTCAGACTAGGAGCTATACCTAGGATTTTAAGAAATTTTAAGCTGCAGAAATGGAAATGAATTATTCATCAGGCCTCCCGAGACCGTGAAGTTGAAATGCTGCTGACCACACAGCAGTATCCAGTTACAGGAGGGTATTGTTCAACAGAGAGCAGAAGCAATACACCTGTTCAGTAAGTCAGCCTGTGTGGTGAGTTCATGCTGGGTGGTAATTAATTTCTGTACACTCAAACTGGTCGTCAAGCTTTAACTTTTCTTTCAGAACATGATCCATGGAAACTTAGAGCAGTAGTAAAAACAAAAGTATAATGTGTGAATGGATATTAATATTGGTAATAAAATGAGAGGATTAAAGACCTCTTCCACTAAAAACTTTTGCCTCTTCTCAAGAGTTGCATTCCCTGAAATACATATTTTTATTAGTTTTAAAAGTCTGTAATGATTTGAACTTTTTGGGAGGATGGGGTGGGGTTGAATCCAGCATGCACTGGACAGACCACTCAGCTATGCCTCCAGCCCAGTGCTTTGCTTATTTAAGCTAAGATACTGCAGCCCAGCATGGAAGGGGATCAGAGGCCAGGACAAGGTGATGTAGCTTCTAAAGCATCAGGTTGTTTTTTTGTTTTTGTTTTTCAGTTTTCCATGTTGATACCAATAAGGATTTATCATAGAACGGATGCAAACATCTATCTGATTTCACAAGATAAAATATGAAAAAAACAACTACTCACTGCGCTGGCCTCCTGCGGGAGCTCCAGGCTGTGAGGAGAAAGATCAGCAAGGACTGCGCTTTGGGAATGAGTTTTTCTTAAAGCCTTCCCACTGTTGTCATCGACAAGGAATTTGGCTTCAAACATGGTTATAATTTTTTTTTTTTGCTTACTTCCTAACTTCTTATTGCTCTCTGAACTTAGAAAAATAAATTGCACACACCATGAAATAACAGCAGTGAATGTTTCTTTCTGATCAGGACCCAGCAGCAATCCTGAGCTCTCTACCACAAGCTCAGAGAGGAAAGGCTTTCTGTTTCTGCAGTGACACAGACAGAGGGGACACCTGAGGAAAGGGGTGGAGGCGAGTGTGAAATCCCTTGGCCTCCGCAGTGAGCCTTTGAGAAGGCCGGACACTAGCTAGAAAGATCTGCGGGGCATTCCGAGCTCTGTCCAGAACGGTGCCCATTCAAAATCCGAGGAGCTGGCTGCAAAACCCAGTCACGCTCTAGGAATGGATCTGCTTGTACTCACGCAGTATATATCACCGTGCAACGCTCTGAATCGCTTGTTGAACGTGTTGCTCCCTTGTGTGCCTTCCACCCTCAGCCTCACTTACGAGGGTCACTTGAACAGGAGAGGCTCAAACCCTAGTTGTCCCCCTCTCCAGTTCTGGGGGTCGAGCGCTGGGCCTTGGCACTGAGATGCACCCCAACTCTCCCCCGCTTTCTTCCCACACCCCAGGCAGAGTCTCACTAACACACTAAGTTGCCCGGGCTCAGCTCGAACTGGAGATCCTGATTTTTCGCCCCATAGTCCACCTTCATCACATACACACGTTTCTCAAGAAAAGCTTAAGCCACGGTGGGGGAAGCGGAAAGTGCAGGAGGAGCCCAGGCTGGAGTGAGCCCTTTCCGCGCCCCCAGTCTTTCGCCACCCGGCGCTGACGGCTCAGGAGCGGACGCTTCTCTGCTCCCTCCGGGAGGGAAGCCGCGAACCACCGATCAGGTTTGTCGCCGCCCGGGACCCCCGATCGCGAGGTCTCGGGCCCCTCAGGACGTCGCTCGCCCCCTGCTGGGCGCGCTGGGCGGAGGCGCAGCCTTTGGACTCGGGAGAACCCAGCCCCCGCGAATCCCGGACCCCAGGTGGGGAACCCGGTCCCTGCTCACCGCTGCGGAACCTGCTGCTGTCGCCAGCCTTGCCAAGGGCACTGCTGGAGCAGCCCATCGTGGGCACGCAGCCGCTGTCCCGGCCCCGAGCGCGCGCAGGGCCGGAGCCTGGATCCCGCGTACCGCGCCCCAGCCGCACGAGTTTCCCCGCCTCGGCGGCCAGACTCCACCGGGCTCAGGGCGCAGGCGCACGGCGGCGGGCGCGGGGCAGGGGGGCGGCAGGGAGGGCGGGGACAGTGCACCCGGGAGCCCAGGTGGGAGAAGGTGGAGGCGCGGGGACGGGAGAGGGCACGGGGAGGGCGAGCGCTGAGAGGGCTCCTTTGGGTCATAACTATTTAAATACCCGGGCAGGGGAGGGGCGGCTGCGGCCCTGGCTATTGATTGGTAGACTAGACATGCGGTGACAGCCTGGCACTTGCAGGCACAGACTCCATGAGGAAGTTTTACACAGACACCAATCCACCACCCTTCCACCCACCCCACCCCACCCCACCCCGAACTAGGGCCTTTCCACTTAGCTACATTCCCCACCTCTATCTGTCTGTCTGTCCGACTGCCTGTCTGCCTATCTATCTATCTATCTATCTATCTATCTATCTATCTATCTATCTTTATTTGGACACAAGGTCTTGCTAAATCACTGAATTGCTCAAGGTAGGCTTGAACTTGCAATCCTCCTGCCTCAGCCTACCAGAGCACTGAGGTTACAGGTGTGGGCCACTACAGCAGGAGATGACAAACCATTTCATTTCCATTCCATGTTCAGCTTCTGTCAGCAGTTCCTTTCAAGAGGACATACTTCGTTTAGTTGTCCTGCCATTTATTTTGTAAAACAGGCCTCGACTTGGTGGTTTTGTTTTGTTTTGTCTTTTTGAGACAGGGTCTTGCTATGTAGTTCTGGCTGGCCTTGAGCTCACTTTGTAGCCCAGGCTGGTCTCAAACTTGCAACGATCCTCCTGCCTCAGCCTCCTGAGTGCTGGGATTACAGGCATGAGCCACCGCGCCCAGCTTCAATTTGGTTTTGTCTGATGTTCAATCATGATTTGTTTTTCCTACTTACTCTCTGTCAGCGCCATCCTTACTGCACATGTCATCAAACTATCACTCATCCTAGCCTGGTGTGGTGGCACTGTGCCTGCAGTCCTAGCTATTCAGGAGGCTGAGGCAGGAGTATTGCTTCAGTCCAGCCGCTTGAGACCAGCCTGAGCAACATAGTGAGACCCCGTCTCAAAGAAAATAAACCCATCACACCCATCAGACATTCCATTCCATATTACATGGTATTCAATAACTCACTTTATTATAAGGTGAGGAAGGTAATAGGTTCATTTCTACATGATTTACTGATCTTTCCATCCCTTCTGCCTCATCTATCCAGAAGCAGCCAAACCTGTGGAATTGTACATCACTCTGTTGTGGCGGCAGCCAAGATGAGCCTGAGCCACTGTCCTGGGGTTTGCGGAGGATCTCCCCACTAGCATCTGGTAAGTGGCTTCTCAGTGACCAGTGCATGCAGATGGGCCCTGCAGTCCTGGCTTCTTTGCTGAACTGCAAAACAAATGCCTTTCTGTGCAGCGAGCTTGTCTCTCTTGCTTACAACACAAGTCTCTGGGCTACCACTCTGGGCTTGCCCTACCTCTTCTCTTCCTGATCCCCCTCCTCAACAGTTACCTGTCCTGTCTTGTCCTTTGGTCTTATTAGATGATTAGCTTAATCTCTGGCCATAACAGATACTATAATTTAATTAATTCATTTTATCTTTGCAATATTGGGGATGGAACCTAGGATCTCATGTGTACTAGGCAGCTACTCTATCACTATGTGAGAACTCCAAATAATGTAATTTTTAAAAGCCAATAGTACCTTGATGCTTTATATATCAAAAACAGTAAGTCAAGGGCCAGGGGTTTAGCCCAGTGGTGTAAGCGCCTACCTGGCAAGTGAGAGCTCGTGCGTTCAATCCCTGGTACCAAAAAAAAAGAAAGAAAGAAAGAAAAAAAAGTCATCTCTATTCCTCCAAGAACTGCTTTTTATCATTTTCCTTATACATAATCCATGATTCAATTTTATCACAAAGTCATTTATTTCTCCATTGAGCAATTGGTGATATTTTCTGAGCAGCAGTGTTACAACATGGTGTTGTTATTGTTCTGGTTTAAAGGCAAAGAACACTGATGTTTTAGTCATCTTTACTGAGGCTAAAAGTACAGAGTGGACCTTTAAATTATTGGAAATAATATATAAAAATCATACTTTATAGATTCTTTGAAACACAAAAATACCAGTTTCACTGAAATTTTAAAAACCGACTTTCTAAATTATTATAAAATAACCAAAAGACCAGCTGGGAAGATTAAGAAGTTTAGTGTCATGAGGTGTGGTGGTGTATGCCTATAATCCAGCATTTAGGGAGGCTGAGGCAGGAGGATCATAAGTTTGAGTCCTAACTGGACAATTTACTGAGACCTTGCCTCAAAAATTTTTTTCACAAAGGGAAGGGAGATAAAGCTCAGTGCTGAAGGGATGCTAGTTTCCATTCCCAAGTACCAGGAGCAGGGGGACCAATGTTAATAGACACCAAAGTGTCACTCCTGATCCACAGTAAAATCACAGAGAAAGTATTCAGAGTCTGAGATGTTCCGGGACTTTTCACTTGGGTTCATTCTCCCCGCTTCA
Organism: Hydrochoerus hydrochaeris; assembly: GCA_004027455.1. Classification (NCBI taxonomy): domain Eukaryota; kingdom Metazoa; phylum Chordata; class Mammalia; order Rodentia; family Hydrochaeridae; genus Hydrochoerus; species Hydrochoerus hydrochaeris. The sequence goes on from PVLA01000048.1 coordinate 285,662, forward strand.
TTCTCACATTTCCAAGCATAGTCAGTGTCCAGGGGAACTGATAAGTATACAAAGGCTGCGTTAGAGAAATTGTGTTCCAAATCATTATTGAGCTGCTTCTAAACCTGGACATGATGTGAGCAAGTTAGGGATCAGGACTGTGATGATGAATCACCGGACAGTAGGAGCAGTGTCCTGAGCCAGCGGCAGAGGAATTTGCTAGTGCTGTCTGGCTCTGCCAGGGAAAGCAGCGCCTCATTCTCCATCCTCACAGCCAGTGGAAGCCAGAAGGTGCACACATGCAGGTGCCTGAGAGCTCTCCTAGCGGGGAGCTGGGCGTTGGTGAAGGAAAACCAAAAAGAGAGCCTGAGTGAGCTCTGTCCCAGCGTTTTTATCTGTTGGTATCTTTCAAAATCCCTCTGAATAGTACTCAAAAGCAATAGCATCTAAATTCAACAATGTCAAACACTTTCCTGCATTTGTTTTCATGTCTAGCCTAACATCTATATGCGTGTGGTTTGGTTTAGTTTGCAGTACTGTGAACTAAACTCAGGGCCTTTGTACTGAGCTACATCCTGAGCTTTAAAATTTGTTTTCTATTGAGATAGGGTCTGAGATGCCCAAGCTGGGCTTGAATTTGTAATCCTCCTGCCCCTGGTTTTCCCAAAGTGCTGAGATGATAGGTGTAGGCCACTGTGCCCAGGGCAGCATACATTTCTTTAGAATAAAGGCATTCTCTGTGTGCCTGGAAGTCACTATTTTTAATATTAGTCATAGTAATAGTCTAACATAAGAATTTTCAAACTTATAACTGTCAAGCCAAACCTGGCCAGCTGATTTTGTAAGTTTTCATTGGAACACAGCCATCCCATGGTAAGATCTCTGGGAGAAAGCAATCCTTTCTTTCAAGTGTTGTGAAACAAAACAAAAAAAGAGACTAAAAAAATAAAGTGTGGTGAAGACAGGAAATTTGGTATTGTACAACAATACCAAGGAAAATCACTTGAAGTGCTTTAATCATTCATTCTCTAAAATGGAGTAACAAATCAGCATGGTGGTGCATACCCAAAACCCCAGCACGTGGGAGACTGAGGCAGGTGCATTGTCACAGGTTTGAGCCCAGCCTGACCTACACAGCAAGACCCCATCTCAAAACAACTAAAAGCAAAACAAAAAATAAAGAAAACTTTAAAAATAAAATGAAAGTAATAACTACCTTGATTGTGTTGGAGGACCATGGATATTCGAATCCTTAACAGGGCTGGAGATGTAGCTGAGCGGCACAGTGCCTGTCTGGTAAGCACAAGGCCCTGAGTTTGATTCCCGGTACAAAAAAAATCCCCTAACAACCTAAGTGTCCATCAATGGATATATGAGGAAAATATATATCCATAGTAGCCTCCTCACAGGACACTAAATTGCTTGTCATTTGGGACAGGATGGATTAACCTGAAGGACATTATGTCAGGTGAAACAGTGCGGTACAGAAAGACAAAAACTGCCTTCTCGTATATATAGCGAATGTCTATGTAGGTTGGAGTCATAGAAGAATACACAGTGGTGGTGACAGCACCCAGGGAGGGGGGTGAGAGGGAACGGAGAGCCATTGGCCGAAGAGCACCAGGTTCAGTGACTCAGGAGGAATGATTCTGTCGTCTGCTGTACAGCATGGTTACAGGTATTTGCCAAGAGAATACACTTCCCTCGTTAAGAAAAAGAGTTTGTGACAGTGAGAAGTACACACCCACGTTTATAGCAGTACAACTCACAGTAGCTAAATCTTGAAAGTGGACATGCCCATAGCAGTTGAGTGGATAAAGAAAATGTGGTATTTATGCACAATGGAACACAATAAAAGTATAGGAAACAGGGAGACAGCGTTTTGCAAATAACCAGGGGATCTAGAGATGGAGGGAGTGAGTCAGGGAAGTAAAGAAAACTAAGATGTGTGATGTACAGTACCAGCTCCCCAAAATGAATGTAATCACTGTGTACTGCAAACACATACTGATAAAAATTAAAAATAAATTAAAATGAGAATAATCCTTAAATGTTCTCATCACAAAAAGTGATAATTATGAGATGATAAATGTCAGATTTATTCTACAATGCATACATATCTCAGACCATCACATTATATCCCATATAAATATTGCCAATTAAAATTTTATAAAAAGTTGAAAAAGGTGCAGGAGTACAGAGCTCAATACAAAAGTATAAGGCATCAGCTAAGGTTGATCTAAGCAAGCACGCCTCAGAAGCACCTCGGTTTTCTTTAGCTCTTAACTCTCAAATTGTAGTATCCTAGAGTGCTAGTTAGACTAAGATTCCTTACCCCTCCCCCATCCAGAAATCTCTTCCAAGGACCAAATTGGCCCAGGAGTCAGAATTCCAGAACTCCAGGTGATTCTAATGCCTGTGATTTCAGAAATCTGGAGATGGAACTGACATTTCACAAGATATTAAATTTAAAGAAATAATATTTTTAAAGTAAATTTTTTTGTTTGTTTTGGTACTGGGAACCGAACTCAGAGCCTGTGTTTGCCAGGCAGTTGTTTGTGCCACTGATCCATATCCCCGGCCTTTAAAGTAACATTTTGTCACCAAAAAAAAACTTTAGGGGCTGGAGATTTAGTGAGTTCGATCCCTGATACCAAAAAAAAAAAAAAAAAAGAAACTTTAATAAGAATTAATTCATGCTGTAACATAACTAATACTGAAATACAGTGAAAATAAAGGTCTATCTGCTCTTTTTATCTCTCTCCCATGGATAAGTTTTGATGATTAACTTTCTAGTCTTTTCCCTAAGCTTATGCAAACATATATAGTGGTTAAGAATGATGAGCATTTGCTATGGTTTTTAAAGATTCTTGTTTCCTAAATAATAGTAAAATGGTGAATTGTTTACACATTCTTGAGCAATTGTTTTTTTGTTGGACAGGTCCCTAAAAGTTCAATTGCTGGGCTAAAGGATTTGAACAGCCCAGAAGGGACTTAAATAAAAAAGTGTTTCCCTGTCTCTTTCCAATATCCAATCCTGTTGTCCAGAGGGATTCACTGTGATGTATCTTTAAACAAAATGCTTATGTACATATATTTGTTGTATGAAAGATGACCCCTTCAAAGGGGCCTATTTCTCTAATGTATGTTATATCTAAATTTAATCTTTCTAGTGGCAATTGAATGTTAGTGCCTTCATTGCTTGTTTTTGTTTTGTTTTGTTTTCGTTTCTGTTTTTGAGACAGGGTCTCTCTATGTTGTTCAGGCTAGGCTTGAGCTCACTTTGTAATCCAGGCTGGTTTTGAACTCACAGTGATCCTCCTGCCTCAGCCTCCCAAGCGCTGGAATTACAGGTGTGTGCCACCATGCCCAAGCAGACTGCAAGGTTTCTGAAAGCATCTTAAATGATCAGCACATAAAGCAGGATCCAGCATGTAGTAGCATTTATGAAATGAACACACATTGTGTGTAACAAGGATTTCATACTTAAACACACAGTAGATTTATACTAAATGTCTTTTCATTGGTCTTATCTTCTCAGCATAACCAGGGTGTGGTTCTTTGCAAGTCAAGTATCTAACCAGAATGCCTGATGATAATGGGGAAAAATGCATAGTTGAATATCTAATGTGTGTGGTAGAATAAACACCTCCAAACTGTACCCAGAGTAAACTATAATAGAAAGTGTTAAGTATATGATTCCATTTCCATAATAGGATAATAACCACAAATGAATGGATCAGGAAAAGACCCCAGAATTACAAGGGGGTGAAGTGAGGGCTGGTGGTTTAGCCTTTTTGAGGTAGCAGAATTACAACTTCTCTAGGCCTTTTCTCTCCCATGTAAATCAAAGGACTACTTATCTGTTTCAAAATTAATAAAACAACAACAAAAAAACAAGCTTGATATGTTTATAAAACTAGATTAATAGAGGGCAAATATCCAAATTTGCACAATCTTAATTTATCCTAAATGATAAAGCAAGTAGTATGATAATCTAACTATTTACTATCTGGTTAAATTCACATCAAAGTAGGGCAGGCACTTGAATAAACTTTAATTGTGAAAAGTCATCAATTGTAAACCTGGGTTTTAGTCTATCTATGATAATACACTAGACATGTAAACTTGTGAATAAAAAGGCTACCACCTCATAAGATTTTTGTGATTTTTAAGTATAATACAGGTATAGGTAAAGTAAGCATTACAGTTTCTGGTACAGCGCATGTTTTTAGGGAGTGAGGTTGGGGACGGATCCCTCCTCTGCCATCCATCGGGGCAAAATAATGCCAAGTAATTTATTTGATTTTTGGGGTTGTTTGTTTGTTTGGTGTTGGTAGGAGGGGGTAGGTACTTTCTGAGCCTAATATTTTGAATAATCTATCCCTGGAAATTGATACCAAGGCCCAGGGTTCGCAGCAAATTTTAAATATTTTTAAAAGATGAGACCTGCTTATCGTTCTTTCTGTGCAGATTCGGCTCCCAAGTTCACCTTAACAGCCACCAAAGGCGAGTCTTAGTAAGTCTGTACATGACGTCACCGTTCTGGGAGAGATCGGCGACCCCCACGATCTCAGAGGTGGACAGAGCTATTTCTGCCCTGCAAAAGGCAGATACATACAGGAAAAGCCGCGCATCAGGAAGGTGGTCGCATACCCTACCGCCCCTTTTTACCGTCCCTCACGCCCATCTTATTCCCAGTCATTTCACCAATTCCCGCTTAGGAAGACGCTCAACATTTCCTAAGCTCGCAACTCGTAGTATAAAAGAAACCTAACGTCAAAAATCTTAATGCCACAGGAGACCCAAGCAGGCACCCCAGCCACCTTTCCAATTTGCAGTATCCATAGCAACGGAAAGCTGCTATCCGTCTCTGACTCCACCCCTTCCCGCTCGCGATAACTTCCGCTTCCGGTCTGCGTATGGCGCCGGCGTAAAGCGCTTTGCATTGTGGGAACTCCTTCCTTTCTCGCTCCCCGGCCATCTTGACGGCTGCTATTGGTAAGTGGGCTCCCAAAGAGGGAGGTTTGGGGACATGGAAAATCCGTGCTAGTTGCTGTTTGCACCTCCGAGTCCTAAAGCTCCTGCCCTGTCTTCTAGGTTGAGGGCCGTCCGCACGTAAGACAGGAAGATGGTGGCCGCAAAGAAGACGGTGAGTGAGGCTGCCAGGGCCGGAAGCCGGTTCACGTGGAGCAATGGGTCTCGGCCTGGGCGGGCTGATCTGGGGACACTGGAGTGACTGCGTGCCCGCTGGCGTGTGGAGGGTCTTAAAGGGAATCCGAGAAACTTTCAGTGGCTTCGGAGGTTTTATACTGTGTTCCGGAAGGCTGGGTCTGGTTTGGAGGTGGTCGCATATGAGTCCTTCACGGTCCGTATTAAATGTTTGCTTTGTAGAAAAAATCCCTGGAGTCCATCAACTCTAGGCTCCAGCTTGTTATGAAAAGTGGCAAGTACGTGCTGGGGTACAAGCAGACGCTGAAGATGATCAGACAGGGCAAAGCGAAATTGGTCATCCTTGCTAACAACTGCCCAGCTTTAAGGTAATGGACGGAACCGGAGCGTGCGTTGCTGGCTGCAGATTGGTTGTGAAAGAGTGTCCAGAAGTGCAAACTTGTAATCTGGGTAGTATGATTATATTTTATGTCAAACTTGTTCTTCGAGAAACGCTTGGGAGAATGATTACTGTTGTCAGGGTGCTTAGCCCTTGATTCTTCTCCCTGTCGTGTGCTCTTCTGGAAGCTTACCTTTGGGGGAAAATGTACGACCTGAGTTGGGAGGATTGAAAGCTGTAACTTCAAAGTTTGAGGAAAGCACAGATGTGTAATTTGTCCATATATTTTTGTCTTGCCATTTTTAACGGCTTTTTAAGCTTAGAGAAACTTAAGTTGCTTTTCTAGGTGTATTTGGTTTAGTGTAGAAAAGCCAAGTAAGAAAGGTTTAGGCTGGACTGAAGTTGCAGGGGCTCATAGAGTCACCTAGTTGGGCACCATATGTCAGTTCTCTGAGTCAAGGTTTATTATTTGTTCATAAACTTTTAGTTTGAGATCGGATAGGGTCTTGCTAAATTGCTTAGGCGGGGCTCAAACTTGTGATCCTGGTGCCTCAGCCTGCCAGGGTGGGATTATAGGCATGTGCCTATAATCAAAGTTTAATCTTGACAATTTTTATATGTAACCAAGTATATATTCTTAATGGGCTAAAGTAACTTGGAGAATGTAAATCATACGATGGGTCTCTACTGATGTGATTTCCTATGAGTGCATAACCTACTCAGAATTTTATATAGGCTGTCTCTTTACCAGCAGAGCCTGGACTGTTTAGTATAATTCCAAACCACTCGTAAAGGGTTTTGGTTTTTTGTTTGTTTTCATTTTTTTGTTTTTTGCCTACTTTCTCTAGTAGTACGCCTCAAACGACTATATGACACTGGGGTTGTTGTTGTTAAAATGCAAGTTTTATTTCAGCAAGCCTGGGGTGGGGCCTAAGATGCATGTCAAACAATCCTTTGTGGCATTATTGCTGGTCTGTAGATCCACACATCAAGTGATGAGGTTCTGTAGGACTCCTTTTAAGTTCCTAAAACCATTAGTGTCTGCCAAATTGATACTAAAGTGTTCTGTGGATAAATAAAATCCCTTCCCCAATTCTCTACCCCTATGTAGGATTTAGAACACTAGCTGGAGATAGAGATGGCTTATCTTTTAAAGATAATGTAGGTTTGGGTTCTGGATTCTCCACTTCTCAGCTTCTTTAATTTGCACCTGCCTCCTTCCATGAATGTAAATAATGTTTTAAACATAATAGGTCCAATAAGTATTTGCTGGTTACCTTGTAACTTGTGAAATCCAAATAAAGGCTTATTTTTAATCACTGGATAGGACGTTTTTAAGAATAGTAATCAGGTTTAGTTATTAGAAGGCTTGGCCAACATTGCTGCTAAGGAGAAACAGTAACATTTGTCTTGTCAGTTGGTGTGGTGTTTATTTGCCTTTTTTTGGTTCCTAAAGGAAATCTGAAATAGAGTACTATGCCATGTTGGCCAAAACTGGTGTCCACCACTACAGCGGCAATAACATTGAACTGGGTACAGCATGTGGAAAATACTACCGAGTATGCACACTGGCGATCATTGATCCAGGTAAGCTTTCTAAGTCATAAAAGCAGCTTTTTTCCTTTCTAGTGTAATGTAAGTATTCTGTGTTAGCAGATGTTTTTGGTTCCTGAATTCAGATTGTAAGGATTTGGGCACCAAGGGATATCCTGCAGTTTTACTTTGCAGAGAATTGATAGTGAATTATAATTGGCTTAATAAAGAATATTTTTTTAATTGAAGGTTGTGGATTTTCTTTGAAATACCTAAAACTTGGTAAAAGGTAAAAGTTTAAGGCAGAAGTAATGAGGCAAAATAGAAAAAAGTAATCGTGACTTGGTGTCTGAAGAGAATAACATTGAGGGGAAGTGCTTACCGACATACTTTGTCTTCTGTTTTGAACTTTCAGTTTTTACTTAACTCAAAATACTGCGAATATTCTCGCTGTTCTGATTGTGTCATAATCAGAGCAGGCTAAACATTCGCTATAGTAAGACCATGCATGTGTCCCCAGACCTAGATCTTTTCCTAGGCCTGGTTTTATAAATGCTGGTGATAAGCCAGGTCCAAATAGGGCAAATTTTTTAATTTGTCTGAAGAATGTGTGACCTAAATCAGGAAATTCTGCAATTACCAGTTGTCATTAAATGAATTGTAAATTTGATATTTTTGTTTTGTAGGTGATTCTGATATCATTAGGAGCATGCCAGAACAGACCGGTGAAAAATAAACCATGCAAATTTTTTTCATTAATAAAACTTGCCCAGAGCTTGTTTTAAAAACCTGTATCCATTTCAGTTACTTTTTTTGTTTCCTGACACTTTCATCAAAGTAGGATCACAAAGGATGAAGCAGCAAGATGTGGCATGGTGCACCTTCCCAGTGCAGAGAGTACATTCTACTCTGCATTTTCCTGGTTTTCTAAAGGAAGATAGTGAGCATCTCTTACCTGAAATATATGGGATTGCACACGTTTTGGATTTTGCAATAGTTGCATATACAGAAAGAGATGTTTGGTGATGGGGACTAGGTCTAAACACACAGTTGTTTTTTGTACTTTGCATACATATACTGTACATATACAGCTGGCTGTAAGGTAACCTTATACAGTGATAATGTGCATGAAACGGTTTGGAATTTTCAACTTGTGTTATCGTGCTTAAAAACTTCATGATTTTGAGGCATTGCTCATTTTTTTTGTTCTGTGGTACCAGGGATCGAACTCATGACCTTGCGCTTGCCAGGCAGGCACTTATGCCACTGAGCTAAATCCCCAGCCCTCATTTTTGTATTTTTGGATTAGGGATGTTTAAGCTATGCTAGGTTGAAGGGGGTGGGTACCAGGAATTGAACTCAGGACCTCATGCTTGCCAGGCAGGCACTACGCCACTGAGCTATATCCCTGACCCCTAGATTTGTAAGAGAATTCTCAGAATTGTAATTTCAGGACATTAAGTGAAAGGTTTCACCACAGGCTAAAAAAATCTGTTTTTAGTGAGGAAAGGTCTTTCCTCAGGTTGCCGGTGCTGGATAGAAGAAATATACTTGGGCAACTACAAGTTAAACCCAGATCATTCAGTGTGATTTGTCAGATTGATTGCCTGGGTGGATTTTGTTCTAAAAGATGGGAAGTACATTTGGTTGAGATTTTGGGGAAACTACACCTCCCCTAGAAAATATCCCAAGTCCCTTTGCCTATATGTCAATAACCTTTGGCACATTGAGAGAATAATCTGGGGGAAATAGTGACTTAGTTACATTTTGATTTACCAAGTTGAATGGTGCTACTGTAGCGTATTTTATGTGGGCTACTGGCCTTTGTGGGAGGTTAGAGAACTTTTGAAAATGACAAGTGACTTAATTATAGAATTAAGTCTGTTTGTTCCCCCCTCATCTGAGGCAGGTGTTTCTTCTGATACAGGTGATCAATTCACAACCTCATGCTTGCTTTTGCCACTGAGCTATATCCCTAGCCCCATTCATGCAGTTTTTGATAGTAGATAAAAAACACCAGGAAATGATGCTTTGTGTATGTTGTCCATGTAATAGTGATGTGTCATTCTCATTTTGACAGGTGAAGAGTTGGTTTCAAGGTAGCATGATTTTGGTGTCAAGTTAATCTCAGTTACATAATTACATACTTTGGAGAGTGGCTGTACTTGATTGTTATTTCTTAATTTAGGAGCATTGTTGTCATTTTGTAGTAGGACATTGCTTTGGAAAGGCTATATTTCAGCTTTTCTACCATGTCATAGAAATGTCACTTTCTTTTTTTCTGGTACCCTGAATTGAACTCATGATCTTGTACTTGCCATACAGGCACTTGTGCCGCTGAACCTTATATACAGGCCTGAAGTGTCACATTTTAAAATTTGTATGTCTCTTGGTTAAGAGCTACTAAGTTTGAAAGCTTTTTTATAAGTACGTGTTTGTTGTACATAATGATCACCATCACGGGGAGGTGGCATGTGTACATAGCACTCACAATAATTTTACTTCTCACCTCTGTCTCTAGGTCCCTTTCCCAGTTGGTAAAGATCTGTTTCTGTTTCCTATTTTGTTTTGCTCTTTAAATTATTTACACTTTTGAGTTTCTCATATAAGAGAAACCATGAGATATTTTAAGCTTGTGTGTCTTAATTATTTCACTTAACACTATGGTCTCGAGGTATATCCATTTTCATACAAATTAGGTTTATCTTTTATGGCTAGTTCTCCATTGTATATAAGTACCACATTTTATCATTCATCTGTTGATATCCATACACACCTATTAGGATTTAACTAATAAGTTGTGTTGCTGTAAAATACAAGTATGCAGGTATCCTTCTAAATTTCTCAGGAATATATTTATAAGGGGACTAGTTGTATCTGGAAGGTGGTCATTTATTTTGTGGAGAATCCTTTGTATTCAACCCTGTCACCAACCACTTGTAGACCTGCACATCCTGTGGCTGATGGCCTCAGGCATCCTGCCCCTTTACTGGGCCTGCCTGTGCCAAAAAGGACCTTGAGACCATCATGTTAAGTAATTATCAGCCTAAATACTGCAAGGTTTCTGTTACATGAAAAACTCAAAAATATAATTTAAAGAGCAGAGTAAAGACTTAATAGGAAGGTGAAGGGGGAGGAGGTAAAAAGGATCTTGTATGTACCAACTTCCCATGGTAAGTGTAATCACATACTGCAAACATGTACTAATACAGGTTTTTAAAAAGATGATAAATGATGAAGTAGAATGCAAGATTTTTAAGTACAAGTAGCAAAAATGAGGAAAATGGAAAAATGGTTATTTTAGACAATCTTCAAGTTAAATACCCCACATCCAATTTTAGTGAGCTTGGCATTCCTGACAAAATTGTGCTCCCTCTCCACTCCCAAATTGGAGAAATTTTGAGCCACTAGAGGGAGCTTGAACACAAGATGAAGTAGAACTGAGCCGACTGGAAGCTGTGGTTATAATGTGAACCCAAATCTGTACTACATCCTAATGAAAGCCCATTTTCAGCTCAAAGGCATTGTTTACATATAAATTCCAGAGCTAAGAGAATGAGTCAGATGATACATGGTACTGCACTGCCCTTTGGAAGGCCCTTCTGGTGAAAACTTGAAGTATTTCAATGTTCATTTGTAAAACATCATTGGATTGTAATTCAACCCTTTTTTTTTTTTTTGGTACCAGGGACCGAACTCCACAACTGCATGCTTACAAGGCAGGTGCTTATGCCCCTGAGCTAAACCCCCAGCCCCCAGCCCTTGTTTCTTACACTAAATGCCATTTTCAGCTGATGCAGTTGAAGTCCCCTTAACTCTAGCCCACTTCCCTTTCCCTGTCTGATACTGTTCCTGCTCGTAACAGTGTATCTTTTAGCCACTAGTGGTGTTTGTGTGCTTGTGTTTGATTTACAGAAATGATACATAAAAACTTGTGTGTGTCTTTCTAAATGACATCTTTGCTCTTGAGTTTTACCAGGTATTGTGAGTGGGCTGGGGATGTGCAGTGTTCCTGTGGTTGTACTGCACCACTGTGTACCATTTCCTCCAATCTGATGGTGATTTACCACCTTCACAAACTCCGGCCCCATTCTCACGCAGTGCTCCTTGTAGGTCTGTGTGGTGAGCGTCTAGTCAGACACCTATAAAGGCAGCTGCCACTCACAGTCTTGACTGCCGTTATCGTTTTGTGTAGGCACGTTTTTCCTCAAACTGCCCATTTTCAATCTCAGGAGCAGTATACAAAAACCCTGTATTTCCACCTCAATACTAATACTAGTCAGACACTCGTTTTTGTTAAGCTGAGTAAATGGAGTAGAAATGAGTACTGTTTTAATCTGTATTTTCCTGGTTTGTAAGATTTTCATATATGGGCCATTTTCATGTGGACATGTCTTGTGTTTAAGAATTTTACACAGGATGCCATTCTCTGAAGTGAATTTTAATATTGTATAAAAAATTGACCTTATTACACAGGTACATGTGTCCTATGATTTTTCCGCATCCATATACATATATCAGGATAAAGTCTGATACCACACAGCCATTCCTGTGGCCGGCCCGTGTCTGTAGGAGGAGGGCTGCGAACTTCTGTGGTCAAGTGAGATTGTAGCACTAAGGCCGGCGGAGGCAGAAGCAAATCCTATGCAGAAGCAAATCCTATCCAGAAGACATGACAGAGTGTCTTGTGTAGCTTATTCTCACAGTCAACTCATCTGAGAACTCTCATGGATTCGTTTTCCTAAATAAATTTAGAGTTAGTGTGTACTTTTCATCTTTGTGTAGGAAACCAGCTTCCTTAGAACTGGCAGTATTTACTGCACAACATTACAGAATTGCTGACAGCCTGAGCTGTGTGGCTCCAATGCCTTGCTGTACGGAGGGGTACGGGGGTATAGGGGTACAGCAGCTCCGGTCCTCATCTGGTTCTCAGGTGATTTTCCAAAGCTTCCATTCTCTGTGTCATTTCTTCTAGTAAATCTCAAATTAAGGAAGGAGTCTGAATTAACCTGTTTTAATTTACATTCAAATACAGCTTGATTCGTCTACTTAAAAATTTGTCTTAAAATACAAAAGTTCGGTTTTTTTGTTCGTTTTTTTAAGATGGGCTCGCTATGTAGTTCAGGCTGGCCTGAACTCTCTGTAGCCCAGGTTGGCCTCAAACTTATAGAGGCAGTCCTGCCTCAGCTTCCCAAGTGCTGAGACTACAGGTGTGCAACACCATACCCAGCTTCGTTGCTTTTTATCTTTTTAAACTTTTGGGACAGGTTGACATATAGCCCAGGCTGGCCTTCAACTTGCACTGATCCTACTGCCTCGGCCTCCCAAGTGTTGGGATTACAAGTGTATGCTACCACACCTGACTTCTCCCCAACTTATGTGAAATATTTTTAAATCCTGATTTATGAGTTTATAGTAACTCATTTAACATGCTGTCAAGATAAGTACAGTTCAGTTTAAGGTTGTTTTTAGGAACAGCCAGATAGCTCAGTTCAAATTGGTCATTTTCATTCTTCAAATTTTTCCTTCCGCTCACACCCCTAATGCTTGTCAGTGTGGTACAGCACAGCTCTGGAAGCCAGCGGTGAGAGTGCGGGGGATGGAAAGAAAAGGAAGCCAACAGGCTGGGCTGTGAGAACTAAAATACAAGGTAGGAAGGTAGGAAGCTTTTCACCACGGTGCCGCTAAGGTGGGCAGGCGGTGGGGTGAGGGAAATGGCAGCCTCAAGGAATCCAGGCCTCTGCATTTAGCTACAGAACTTGAGGTCTTGCGAAGCAGGGGGAGCTGAGGGAGGAGGGGCGTTAGGAAGAGGGTTCTCCTTCCCAGAAGCCCCTTCCCACCCTCTACCTGCCCCCTTGGCAGTGAGACCCCAGACTCGTCATCTGTATTAGCCACTGCCAACAAGGATTTCATGTTTCTTAGGCAGAGCATATTTCCAGCTTTAAAAAGGGACATTCTTATATGCCATGTCCCTCATGATAGAAGCCCACCTGCACCAAGACAGCTGGGAACTGAACCGTTTCCCTGCAGACTGGTAGAGCACATGGAGACTCCCAGCAGCTGGCTTTAGTAAACTGACTGTCATTTTAAGTTTAGAGCACTTGGCAGTGAGTTCAGTGTGTAAAAACCCAAGACCTCATTTCTCTGTTATCCCACAGGATGCCTTTCTTTATAACACTGTCTTAATGAATCACTGGAGCCTGCTGTTCCCTTGGTAGACTGTTTCATCTTTCAGAGTGCTGATATAAACCATCTCTGCTGCCAAAAAAAAAAGAAAAGAAAGACAAGCCCAGCCAAAAAGCCTCTACCCTGAGAAACTATAGTGAATTCAAATGTGGCTGCCCGCAAGTTAGGGCTAAAGAACAGGTTTGGGGTTAGAGTGTGAAAGCTTGTTCTACAGCATTCTTCCCCCAGGCACATCCACGCCTCAGACACAGCGTCACCTCTGTGTCACCCTCCACCCATACACGGAGGAATTAAGTCTTTTTTATTTTTTACTTTACATATCGCTGGGCTGGTCTTATTGCTAATCCCCTAGGACACCAGATGGTAACTAAGTGCTTGCCCACTGTCACTAAGCTTGGCTTGACCTTGGCTCTCAAATGCCTATTGGGCTGCTGGAAAAAAAATCCTTTTCTGGATCTCACCATTCCTGGTGTCATGGGAATGACTTCGTTCGCTAAAGCCACATCTGTAGTATGTGTGGAATGTAGGTCTTTGCAATCTCCATAGAACATAATGTTAGAAAAGGATATAGCGTTGTGTTAACTTTCTGACTTCTTCATTCGCAAGGTTCTGGAACATTATAAGGTTTTCACATTTGCACTGATCGTGTTTTTCTTCCAGAAGGTTCCCTGAGAAAGCAGATGGAAAGTGTTCACCTCTGTCACCCACCAGACTTCCCCCACACATAACAACATGATTGAATCAGCGTACAAGGGAAACTAGAATGAAAGAAATGGCCAGGTATTCCAGAAAGCCAGACCCAGGAAAGCAGAACAGGCTGTCTGTGCCCTCACACTGGAAGAGCCTTTATTATGGATTAGGAAGAAAACTATTGCGTTCCCTTTAGATTATTTTTTTGCTTTTCATTATGCTTAAGTTCTTTCTTCTCTTCACCCTTTGCTACTTCTTCCTTGAAGCTAAGCTTCCTGCTGGTAAGTGGAAAGGCTGCTATCAAGTCATCTTACAGTAGTATTTTACTTGGCATTACCTGAAGATTTTGTGGAGTGGAAAAGCTTTTGTGTAGACTGTGGAAGATTGTCTTCTTCAAACAGGTATCTATGCTGCACTGCAAAATTAGAACAGGAAAGTAGGTCTTGTATATTTATGGTGACTGGCTCAGATTCTGTAAAGAGAAAGAAAACTTAAGTCAAACCTGCTTAACACTGTTGTGGCCTAAAGCAGCCACCATAGGAATAAGGAAGGCACTTGGTCCTCCCAGCATATGCTCCGTGGCAGAGTTTACTTTGGGACACACGATGGCAAAAAGACTGTCAGCAGAAAGCCAGTTACCAAATAGGACTTAAAGCACAGAGGTAAATTTTCCCTGCCTGGCAGAAGCAAAAAGGCCTCAGCTAAAGCATGGCAGAAGCCCCCACCGAGCGAGAACATTGCGTTTTCAGGTGTACCTGTTGGCTGGTGGCCCCTCTTTGGCAGGTCCCCTGCTGGAGAGTCCTGTCTCCCATCGGAGTCCTCTAGAGCTGAGTGAGAAGAGATGACAAAAAGGAGTGACAGATTTCCATGGGCACGACAAACTCCTCACCTACCCACCGTCACCCAGGCTCCTTGGTTTTCTTTAATAACCAAGAAAGCTAGGACCACTTTAGGGCAGCTCTCCCAGAGAAGCCTGGGCCCTGTGATACATGTTCTAAAGAAACCTATGCACACGCAGACGCACACATCCATACATGCGCGCGCACACGGACACAGAAGAATCCAAGTCCCAGGACGAAGTTGCAGTGGCAGTGACTCCATTTGAAGCATCTTAATGAAAGAGCTGCGGGGCCAAAACCACCTCACAGGTAGGGCCCCGTCCTGGGTCCTCCACCCCAGGTTCCTTCCTTCAGTGCAACAAGGCCCATCCCTAAGTCTGGACTGTACTGATGACTGAGCCTGGGACCGGAGTCAGGGGACACAGGTGGAACTGCTGTGTGTGTGAGCACACTTGGCACAACCAGTGACGGGGAGGAAGGCTATGGAGCACAGCCTGCGTGCAGGAAGGCGGCCTGCTTCCCTGCAGCACAGGTGGCCCCGCAGGAAGGGCTCTTTACCCCCGGCACCCCGCATGGACGACTGCCCCCTGCACTCCAGCCACACACACGCAGTTCTCCTGAGCCACACAGTGCCTGCTTCTCGCGAGATGCTCACATGGCAAGACATCTGTCATTGCACAAAAGTGCATGCCGTTTCCAAGCGTCACCGTCCCAGGCCACCAGGCTGGGTCCCTGCGCTGCAGGCTGGCCCGGCCCACCCAGCCCCACACACCTTCGCAGATGCCCCGCTTGAGCTTGGCGCTGATCTGGCCCATGCTGCTGAAGTCCTCCGCGTAGAACAGGTGCTTGGCGGTGGGCTCTGAGGCGATCTCCTGCAGCTCCTCCTCGATGGCTTTGCCTACGCCCACAGCGTAGATTGTGACACCTAGGGGCGGAGCAGACTGAGAACAAGGCAGGGTGCCCTTCTGGACCCCTGAGCTACTGAGTGACGTGATGTGAGGGGTCCCTGTCAACGCGATTGTCTTTGTGTTTTCTTTGGGCACCAGGAGCTAAGGAGAGGGATCCCAGAGGCGAGACAGCTGGCGAGGCTGGGTGTGGGCCCCTGTCTGCTTCTGCCCCATCTGTAGCTTTGCCCTGAGCTGGCCTTTTGGATTGAGGCTCTCCTGGGCTCCCTAAAATGGAAGGAGAATTCTACAAATCAGGTCAACTTGTGACCTGATCACCCGGCTCCTACTTCTCAAAGGTCTGGGGTAGGAGCCTTAAGTGGCCTTGGCCTAGTGAAGCTGCTTTTCCCCACTTCTCTAGGGAGGACAGGGCCTTGCCAGACCCCGAGCTGAAGAGGCGGCTCTGAAGACAGTGAGAAGCACCAGTCAAGAGAAAGAGCAAAGCCAGGTGTCAACCGCAGATTTCCAAAGCTCCAAAAGCTTTTCAAAATCCTTAGGCCTCCCTCCCCTTATACTCTTCATGCCAACATTTTACAGCACTGAAATTATTTTGGCTAATTCAATAGACTACATTTTTTTAAAATGCACACAAAAATGGCCTTAAAAGCCACGGTGTAAGTAAGGGTCACACCTTGTTCCAAGTCTGTAGGGTCTAATAGCCAAGTCCGCCCTGTTAGTCTGCGAGCCTACAGTCTTCTTGCACATGTTCCTAAAAAGGTAATGACTATTTGAAGATAGTGTCACCTATACATAGGAATAAATTAATGCGAGGATGCCACACCAGATAAATTTGGCTGAGTCTAGAACCAGATACTTATTTCTCCTACCACCTACCTTTGGATGATTTGTGGAAATCTGAATGGGGAAAGTGTTAGGTCGATTAGTCTTCTTTTGTTGTCTGAGACAAGATCTTGCTATGTAGTTAGGCTGGCCCTGGACTCACTGTGTAGCCCAGGGTGGCCTCTAACTCACAGTGACCTTCCTGCCTCGACCTCCCCAATACTGCGATTACAGGTGTGCGCCACCACACCCTGCTCCAGTAGATTTGTTTGAATGAGTCAAATAAAGGGTGAACCACTGTTTCTGCAGAAAAAGGCGCTATCCCCAGCGCTTGTGGAGAGTGCAGGCCAGCAGGGCCATGGGGAGTGGCGAGCTCCAGCGGGCCTGACTGGTGTGAACAGTTTTACTGCCCGCAGAACACTCAGGGCTGGACCCTGGGCTCCTACTGTCTTGGGCAAGGAGAAAGGAGTGAAGAGCAAGGTAAACAATTCCATAAAATGGATCTTCACAAAGAGGACTTGAAATCAGCTCGGGCTGGCCTTTCTACCCAGAGGAAGGGGGCTCCTCCGCAGCACCCTCAGCCCCCCTCAGTGACTTCACACACGTCTCCCATGTGTAAGGCCCAGTCAGGCTCTGGCCCAGCGAGTGTTGCAGGGGGGCCTTGTCTGTGCCTCTCTTTCCCCTCAGAGGACCAGCTGGAGCACTGTGCCTTCTACAGATGCTCAGAGCAGTGGCCACAAATAAACCAATTTCAGGTTTTCTGTGTCCCCCTGGGAACCCACTTACTGTCTCCCCTCCCCTCCCAGCTCTGGGTTCCCTTTTACCTGAGTCACAGTCCCTTCCCACACGCCACATCAGCACCCCTGAAGCATCCCTGTGTCACACTGGGGGTGGAAAACCCTCAGCAAGCCGAGCTTTAGTGGGCAGACTCACCATCTGTTCCAACATCTTGAGTTTTCAAAAAGCTCACTTTCCCTTGCTGCACCAGCAGAAGTATTATCTACCTAAGGCTTCAGTGTTCCCTCAAAGCACTGGTTAAAAACAAAGGAGCTGGAGGTAGCAGCACACACCTATAACCCTAGCATTTGGGAGGCTGAGGCAGAATGATCGCTACATGTTCGAGGCAAGCCTGGGCTACACAGTGAATTCAAGGACAGCCTGTCTAAAAACAGAAACAAAAAACCCTAAGTCCCATGAAGACCTCTAGGTGGCAGTGTGGTAAAGGTAGCAGTGCCGCAGGTCCTTCAAAAGCCAGCCCTGCCCCGGACACCACATTACCATGGGCTTTGGCCTTGCTGGCCCACTCCGAGACGTCATCCTGGGCCCGTCCATCGGTGAACACGATGGCCACTCTGGGCACACGCGCTGATAGGGGCCGAGCGCCCTCCGCTGGGGTGAAACTTTGCTCGAACATGTGCTTCAGGGCCAGCCCAGTCATGGAGCCCTTGCCCATGTACTTCATCTGGGCCACGGCTTTCCGAATGTCTTTGGCCGAGTGGAAGCTCCGCAGGGTGAACTCAGAGCGTACCTGCGTGGAGTACTGGAGCAGCCCCACACGGGCGGCTTTGGGGGAAATGGCCAAGGAGTCTATGATTCCAGTGACGAACTGCTTTATGATCTCAAAATTCTCTTCACCAAGGCTCTTGGATCCATCAATCACAAAGACCAAGTCGATTGGGCCCTCGGTGCATCCTATGGGAATAAAAGGCAACTTAAATAATTAAAAATCATTTGTCCACAAAAGTAGAAGAAACTGATGCTCAGCTGGAGGCCTAACTTGGGGAATCACCTTTATTTCTAGTTTTAGTAAAACAAGAGGTGTTATAGCTTCCTGTGGTAGTGCATGCCTGTAATCCCAGTACTCAGGAGGCTGAGGCATGCAGATCCCTGTGAATTCAAGCCCAACCTAAATTACTTAGTGAGATCCTATATCAAATAAAACCAACCAACCAAAGGAACAAACAAAAAGAGGTGTGTTTGGGGGTGGTTAGAAACAATGATCATTTCTACAAAGGCCCTGTATTCAATCCTGAGCACCACCAAAGCCATAATAGTAATTTCACAACACCTATCTGTCTCTATCTATCTATCTATCTATCTATCTATCTATCTATCTATCTATCTATCTATCTGTCTGTCTGTCTATCTATCTGTACCAGCAATAGAACTCTTGACCTCAAGCTTGCCAGGCAGAAACTGTACCGCTGAGCTACATTCTCCACCCCCTCACATATACTTTTATTTATATTTGGCTGATCAAATTGGTAAAAATAATACTTTCTGTAAGCAAACACACATGGCAGATGCTCAGATTATGTAAGAAATGAGCCCACACTGTACCCTGACCACTGAAAGCCCATCTGGGAGGGGCAGTGTGCACAGTTTGGGAAGAGGCTGCCCAAACCCGAGGGGCTCTGGCCCCTGCTCCAGGAAGGTGGCAGCACTAAAGCACGGGCATGTAGCTGTCACGCAGCAGAAGACAGCCGCCCCCCAGCCAGTGTGCTTCCATCTGTTACCTGCCCAGCTAATATGCATATTGTAAGAGCCAATCCCCAGCTGACAAGCCATTCTGCCTCTGTACTTCCTGCTTGCTTATCCCATATAAATCCTAGGCCACCAGAGAGCAGGGTCTGGTGCTGTGGGAATGATCTCAATCAGTGCCCAGCAACATGTATATATCTGTCTCCAAAACCTGGGTGTTGTTTGGATGTTTTCGTTTGCAGTAACATCAGCTCCTCCACAGCTTTCCTAGGAATCCTCTCTGAATATCCTGATACTGTTTATTAGTTTATTCAACTGCAACTTTATTTATGGAGGACCTTGTTAGAGATTATATCTGGACATCCCCCAGATCCTCATGCACTCAGAAGTGTGGCTTTTGGAAGGTGGTGGTAGAACTGACCTGCTGTTAGGAGTCGGGGCCCATCGGAGGAGGCAGTCACGGGGCGTGGCCTACGAGGGTTTACCTCCCCCCTCCCCCCTCCCTTCTCTTTCTGTGTCAGTCCCTCTTCCCTCATCCATGCCCCTCTTCCAGGCTACTCGGCCTTGGAGCCAGCAGACTGGGCTGAGCCCTCTACAGGCTGTGATCCAAAACAGACCTCTCTGAATTGTGAGCATCAAGTATTGTGTCTCAGCAAGGAGAAAGCAACCAAGATGCAAGAGTTTGTGTGAGGCAGTGGACGTGGCAGGACAGTGACCAAGACCGAGATAGCGCCCAGCACTCCACTGCTTACAGTCTGCCATGCTCTATGCTCACTGAGAGAGGAAGGGAAGAGGCGCATCTAATACCCTCCTAAGTACCCTCCCATTAGCACTTAAAATGAATGATCACTGTGAATTCTTTTTAACCGAGGCTTTTGGGGCAACTCAGTTACAGTAAAACAGAGAAAAATTTCATGCAAACACTTAGGCAGTTTGGGTGTGGAGAGACTTTGTTGTTTAAGGGCTGCATAAGAAAGACTCCAGGACCCCAAGTGGCTGGTCTCACGTCAGTGGACAGTGTTATTACAACATTCTCTTTCATCTAATCTTCCACAGTGAAACACAACTATATCAGCAAGCACAGACACACATACGGGCAGATGGTTCTAGGCCTGGCCAGTGTGGCACGCTAATGTAATTGTGTGTGGGTGTGTGCATGAGCTGGGTTCTTCTCTTTCTCCATGAAGTGCTTGTCCACATCACTAAACCTGTCAGCTCTGTGCTAGTGAACAAGGAAAAGGCCCCCAACAGGCATGTGTGACCACATCGGCTTAGGAGCACTGTGCTGTTCTCATGTAAAGTATCTTGGGGTGAGGCAAGCATGGGGGCACCCAAATGTAATCCCAGCACTCTGGGAACCTGAGGCAGAAGGATCACAAGTTCAAGCCCAGCCTAGGCAACTTAAAAACTTAACAAGATCCTGTCTGAAAATTTAAAAAACAGGCTGGGGATCTAATTCAAGTGCTAAGGCCCTGGGTTCAATCCCCAGTAGCACAAAACACACAAACACACCTGGGGTCTGTTCAGAGCTGCTTCATTCTTTTTTAACAGCTGCACTGTATTCCACTGTGTTGGCAACTGTGAATTATTTAACCGATAACTTAAGGGTGGACATTTGGCTTGCTTCCAGTTTTTTGCTGCTAGAAATAATGGTATACAAGATACCCTTGTGTGTGTGGCCTTGTGATCACATATCTAGAGCTGCATTTAAAACATGGCCAAATCAGCCTCCTAAAACTGCCAGCTACAAACCCACTGATCACTTTATAATTGCCTATGACCACTTCCATTGCCAACATAAGAAATTATTACATTGTTCTTTTCTCTTTTTTTGCAGGAGGGACCAGGAATCAAACTCATGAACTTGTGTTTGCCAGGCAGGCACTTATGCTGCTGAGCTAAATCTCCACGCCTTCATTTTTCAATTTCTGATAACTCGTGGTTAAAAAGGGTATCATAGGTTTACTCTCTGAATACATACTTTCTTTTTCTTTTAAGGCTTTTAAATTTCATGTTGTGTTTAGCACAAGCTTCTCTACTCTGGGATTATAAATTGAAAATTTTCTTGCTATTTCATGGTTGAATGTTCTTGTTTGTTTTTTTAGAGACAAGCTCTTGTTTTGTCCTCCAGACTGGCCTTGTACTCACTATGTAGCCCAAGCTGGCCTCAAACTCAGGGCAGTTCTCCTGCCTCAGCCTCTGGTATGGTAGTATTACAGGCCTGCGCCATTACGCCTGGTTTAATATCTTTTTTTAATGTTTCAACCTTGGATCCATCTCTTCTCCTAAAGCCCACCGTGCTGTAATTCTCCGGCACAGTGCAGAGCACAGTTCTACCTCTCACAGCCAGATTTGCTCATTTAGACTAACTAGCATCACCGCGCCTTTTAAACTTCCAGGCACCTGAAAGTGTTCCGGGTGCTGCGGCCAGGAGGCCTCCCCCGCCCCTACGCTGGCTTAAATGTATGAGGGCAGCAGAACTGAAGGTTTTGTGGCCTGAAAATGTTCCAAAAAGCCGTTGCTCCAAACCCAAGCGGGAGCGGAGCGAGCCAGGCCACTCACTCTTGCAGCGCTGTCCATCCTCGGCCAGGACGAAGCCCGGGGAGCATCTGCAGACGTAGGAGTCGCCCTTGCTCACGCAGAGGTGCTCGCAGCGGTGAGCACCTGGGGCGCAGACGTCCTTCCCTGAGGAGAGAGCGGAGGCGCCAGTCAGTGGGGAGGTGCGAAGCGCTGCTGCGAACTCAGGGCACCGCTCCTGTCTCGGCTTCCTGGGCGCGAGGGTCACGGCCAGTGCCACCAGGCCTGGCCAAAGCAAATGAACTTCTGCCTTAACTGCAAAAGGGTCATTAGGCCAACTGGGGCAGAGTGTCACCAAAGCAGGTAAGAGGCTGTTAAAATTCCCCAAAGGAGGACGAAGGGCCCAACTCTCCGGGGGTTAGAGGTGCCCCTCCCCGAGCTAGCAGGGCCACAGCTCCCTCTTCCTTGGCGCCGTGAGGGTGAATATCTGTGCCAGCTGGGCCAGGCCGGGTGCCCAGTGGTTTGTTCCAGCACCAGCCTAGATGTTGTGAAGGTCACTTTTAGGTGAGATTAACATTAAACAGACTGAGTAAGCAGGCGTCTCTCCGTGATGTGGGCTGGCCTTCTCCAGTTAGCTGAAAGTCAAGAAAAAAGACTGACGTTCTCTGAGAAGAGGGGACTCTGGGTCTCAAGGCTGCACTGAGTACCTCATACTTGCCAGCCCTCACAAGCCCATGAGCCAGTTCTTCCCTCTGTCTGTGTCTCTGTCTCTCTCACTACACACACACACACACACACACACACACACACACACACGTCTTTTTTTTTTTTTTGTACTGGGGATCGAATTCACCACCTTGCGTTTGCCAAGCAGGCACTTATGCTGCTGAGTAAATCCCCAGCCTGTCTTTTTTTTTTTTTTTTTTTTTTTTTAAAGACAGAATCTTGCTATGCTTGAACTCACTATGTAGCCCAGGTTGACCTTGAACTCGAGGGAGATCTTCCCGCCTCAGCCTCCTGCATACTGAGGTTACAGGTATGTGCCACCACTTCCAGCACAATATCTGCTTTTCTAGAGACCCCTGAAAAAACATTCTTTAACTTCTGAGACTTTATTCTGTATGACCTATGAAAGTAAATGACAGAGAGAATGGATTTTTCAGAAACCCACAGAAATCCCGCGGCCCCTCTTCTATTCTTTACCCTCACTTATAAAGTCTACCAAGAAGAAAAAGGCCTGTACTTATTTCTGCTGCATGTAGTGGCTCTAGCAAAGACTCCACTGTGCAATGCCTGGCCAGGCAATGCCCGAGGCCCTGTCACTCACATGGCTGCCATGTTCAGAGCCAACATGGGACAGGCAAAATGCCCAGCAACTCACGACCTCCTGAAACATTCCCAAGGGACTAACATCAACCTAATCTCTAGGGAAACACTTCCAGGGTGGCCAAGGTAGGAATTTGAATTCTTGATGCTGGCTGACAATTGTGAAAAGGCAGATTTTAAATGAGGTGTGGTAATGCATGCCTATAATCCCAGCACTCAGGAGGCTGAGGCAGGAGAGTTGCTGAGACTTGGAGGCCAGCCTGGCTATATAGCAAGATCTTATCCCAAGAAGAAAGAGGGGGTGGGTTTTAAAGGTTAAACAAATATCTCTAACTGTGATTTACAGTCCCACAGATGCCCTCCCCACCCCCCACCCCCGTTCCTTACTTTTGCAGTGCCTGCCATCCTCTGTGAGCCTGAAGCCCTCCAAGCACTGGCAGGTGTACGACTTGTCGTTGCTCACACACACCTGCTCACAGCCGTGGGCCACATCCTGGCAGAAATCTTTCCCTGTGGGTGGCAGAGTAGTCAGAACAACTGCAGCAACTTAAATTTTACATGGCCTTGGCCTTGGAGGGCCCATGTGTCAAGGCCACTTCCCTCTGTGCCCCTGAGCAGAAAGGTAAACTGAGGATGGGGGCTCCTAAGCAGACTGTTCCAGCTTTCTTACCACCATCCCCTGAAACTTGGCTTTAGGAGCACTGAAATCTAATTTCCATTTGTCCCAACAAAGCACAGAACTTGGGAGAATCACCTAAGCTCTTGGAATCTTAGTATGCCTGTCTGGAAAATCAGAATAATAATTCCAGTCACTTATCTTTCCTTCCAATAGTATTAACATCACCGTGTAGCCCAGGCTGACCTTGAACTCACAGCGATGCTCCTGCCTCAGCCTCCCAAGTCTTGGGATTACAGATGTGAGCCACCACATCTAGCCTAAATTGTTCTTTGTAAAGAGCATTGAGAAGCTTGAGAAGACAGGGATGGGAATCCTTTCTCTGGGTTACACACTCCTGTAATTACACCAAGCTGTGCTCTGAGATTTAGGCCAAGGGTGAAGTTGCCATACTGCTGTCCTTGGAGGGCTTGTCATGCCTGCCTGAGGGGCGTTGCTTTCTGAAACAAGGGTGGCTTCTTTACCAGGTGGCCAAGGAAGGATTTGTGTGCCAGAAATAACATCAGTCATATTATAAAATATAGTTTACAGAGGCCCAGAGAGGGAAGCAGCTTTCCCAGGTAATACCTGCGGAACTACAGGCCATCTACGCTTCCGGTGTGGCTCTTCCTAGTTTCCTACCACACGGCACAGAAGGGACGAGCTCTGCTGTTGCCGCCCATTGACTGGTTTTGTTGTTGTTTTCTTGTTCATTTTTTAATAGACTATTTATTTATCCAGGTAGGCACTGGGGATTGAACCCAGGGCCTCGTGCATGCTAAGCATGTGTTCTACAGTGAGCTGTACCCTGTCAGTAGAGTTTATTTTTAGGACAGTTTTAGATTTATAAAAACATTTGAGAAAATTTCCATATGCCCTACACCCAGTTTCCCTTATTATTAACATCTACAGTAAGACAGTATATTTATTATCAGGAATGAACTCAGACTGATACGATATTATTAGCTAGTGTCCAGAGTTTGCGTCTACTTAGGCACGTGTGCCATGCGCGTGTGCGGTACTGGGGACTGGACCCTGCACACACTCGGCAGGCGCTCCTACCACTGAGTGACATCCCGGAACCACACTGACTTAGCGCTTACCCAGTGTCCTTTTTCCTGCCGCAGGATCTCATTAGGATGCCCCATTGGTGTGGCGCTGAGTAGCGAGTGTGTACCCAGGTCCCCCGAGCCCAGGGCAGCACTGACGCAGCTGCGCTGACACTTACTCCTGCAGGTCTTGCCGTCGTCCCGGAGTAGGAACCCTTCAAAGCACCGGCACTCAAAGGAGTCTTCGCTGCTTACACAGGAATGTTCACAGCCATGGTCCCCCGCGGCACAAGGGTCCCGTTCTGAGAATCGAATTGGAATGACAGAAACAGGAACAACAAGTGATTCAAACCTGAGACACTGACTCTTCCCCCAAGAGGTTTTCAGACCCCTTACATTAAAAGGTGCCCATTTCTGCAGAACATTGTTGAGTAAATTCATGCATGTCTACAAGCAGTCACCTAAGCAGAACACATCCAAATAAATAACAGCCATCCCCTCGGGAGAAATGAAAGACAGACAGACAGGAAAAGACAGGCTGGGTGTGGTGGCACAGGCCTGTCATCTAGCATTAGGGAAGCTGAGGCAGGAGAACCATCACAAGTGCAAAACCAGCTGGGGCAACATGGTAGATTCATACCCAGCCTAACTACATAGTGAAACTCTCTCTCAAAGAAAAAAAATGAGAATTTATGAAAGGAGACAAATGGCATATAAATACTAGAGAATAAGTTTAACTTCATTGGTATGATAAAATATCAACTTACCTACAGATACATGTATGCATATTTCACACTAGGCAACTCAACCATTCAGTCAACAATTTTTTTTTTTTTTTTGAGGTGGGCTCTCACTATGTAGTTTAGGCTGGCCTTGAACTCACTCTGTACCCTGGGCTGGTGCTCAAATGATCCTCCTGCCTCAGCCTCCTGAGTGCTGGGATTATGGACACATGCAGCCACACCCTGCTCCAATTGTTAATACATGTCAAAACCAGACTGACTAAAAATGTTCCCATATGATAATAAATCCCTTTCTTTTCCTGACTACATCACCATATTCTAAAGTAACTTTCCAAACACGCAGGGAATTTTGCCTGTCTTTCTCTGGGTAGTAGCACTGCCCAAATCTTCTACCAATGGGAAAGCACCGGGAACTGGAGCTGCAGAAGACAGCCAGCCCGAGTTGGGCCCCAGGTTTGCTGCAGACCTGACTCTGAGCACATCCTGGACCGATTATTGATGCAAAGTGTTTCCCAATGGCTCAGGGCAGCTCCTGGCATAGTGGAAAATACAGCGCGTGATATAGAACACAGGCAACACAGGCGGCCAGGGGGCCGGGAGGAGCGCTGCACCTTCCAGGTCAGGAGACGGCCTGTGCTCTCTCAGGCGCACCCCACCGCCATCTGAAACTGAGTGCCTTCCCCTCCCTACCCAGGCCGCTGGAGAACTGCCCGGTAGGGGTGCGGCTGCTTCCCTGCAGGAGGGGCAGGAGGGGCAGGAGGGCAGGAGGGGCAGGAGAAGCCGAGCCCACAGGGTGCATCTTCCAGCCGGCTGCGGCTTCTCAGTCCCCCTCTCCAGGCCCAGCCTCGCTGCTCTTGGTGATTTCTGTTGTGTGCATGCTTTAAAAGTCACATGATGAGTTTTCGCTGCCCCCCCCATCCTTGTCTCCTCAGAACATGTGATCAAGCGACAGTAAAAGTGGGTGAGGCAATCATCGATGGTTGCTTACCTAAAACAAGCACAGGATTCCACAGCAAACCTAGTGAGGCCCATGGTCCTGTGTTGGAGAACCTGGCCAGGGACACAAATGTGCCTCTCACCCCACAACTTCACTCCTGGGGTCTTTCCTACAGTGCTCTGGAGCCCCGCCGAGGGGCTTTTCTAAGCTATCAGCCAGCGCCATGTGTAACAGAAAATTCAAACAACCCAAGTGTCCAGCTGCAGCTGTAATACAACCTTACACAGCGCTAAAGAGAAAGAGGGTATGAAAAAATCACCGGGCAATAGGCTTGGGTAACAACAACAAAGCACAGAATAGAAAATACAGTATTTTTTATGGCATAAAAAAGTTGAGGAAATAAAAGTATTTGCTTGTATTCACAGAAAAAGCACCAAAAGGCTTAATAAACTAATTGTTGTATTACACAGCTGCTCTCCAATACTGTGTGAGAAATTATCCACCAAATTTAGCAGCTTTTTGGGTGGGGAAGGGGACAGGGTCTCCCTATGCAGTTCAGTCTGGCCTTGGGCTCACTTTGTAGCCCAGGCTGATCTTGAACTTGCAAAGAATTCTCCTGCCTTGGCTTCCCAAGTGCTGGGATTACAGGAGTGAACCACCATGCCTGACTTTTTTCTTTTTGGTTTTTTGAAACAGCATCTCACTGTGTAGTTGAGGCTGGCTTTGAACTCACTATATAGCCTAGACTGGCCTTGCACTCCCTGTGATTCTCTTGCCTCAGCCCTCCGAGTGTTGGAATTATAGGCGTGTGCCACCACAGCCAGCATGCTTGTAGTCCCAGCATTCTGGTTCAGGCAGGAGGATCTCAAGGAATCTAGCCTGGGAAGCTTAGCAAAAGCTAGTCTCAAAATAAAAAGGAAAAAGGGTCAGGGTTTCAGTTCAGTATGAAGGCCCCAGGCTTGATTCCCACGACCAGAAAAAATATTCCTACAGGAAACAAAGGGCTCACAGTTAAAAGTAAGCCTCTTACCTTTGACATCAACACCAGTTTTCATTACTTTCTAGCTGCAGGGACCTAATACCCACACCCACAACTCTATAAAGGAAAGGTTTATTTTGGCTCACAGTTCATAGAGGAGTTTTGGTCCATAGTTGTTTGGCTCAGGCAGGGCAACCTGGCAGAGAAAAAGCAGCTCATGGTGCTGCAGCAGGAAGCAGAGAGATCAAGGGAGGAGGAGGGAGGGAGACCTTCCAGGTCACATCCCCAGTGAGCCGCCTCCTCCCACCTGGCTTCACCTTACAGTATCACATTTATCTATAAATTCCTCGGTGGATTCATCCACAGATGAGTATCACACCCCCATAACCCAATCACCTCCCAGAAGCTCCACCTCTAAACCCATGAAGCTTTGGGGGACATCCAGGTATAAACCATAGCAATCATTGTTTTTAAAGACACAGTAATTCATGGGGCCAGTCTCATGTTTGAGGGGCATTAGGTGATTCCTAGTCTCTTTTTTTTAATTAAAAAAAATCACTATGATGACAGATATTTTTGTGCATACAGTTTTGTATACAATATGAAAATGTAGCTAAAAAAAAACACATCCTGAGGCAGACATGCTTTAAGGGTCTGACCATTCAAAAGCTGACCAGTAGCTCTAAAGCTCCCTCCAAAGAGCTTTGTGATGGTTTATCTATGAGTCCTCTTAGCATCTCACAGTGGGGCTTCTGAAAGTTGATGAATTATGGGGGACCCCCCCCCCACCGCAGCTGACTTGCTGTTAGGAGGTGGGGCCTGGCTGGAGGTGGATCATGAGGCGGGGCATGACCTGGAAGGGCATCTCTCCCTCTCCACTGCCCCTTCTCCCTCTGCTTCCTACCATGATGTGAGCAGCTGTCCTCCACCAGATCTTTCCACCAGGCCTTCCTTCCTGCCTTGCCCTCAGCTGCCATTACCCAGACTCCACACTGGGCTCCTCTAGTCAGTTCTCCCTGCGGAGGCCCCAGGCCTCTCTTCATAAAGGAAATCCACTCTCATCACCCTTCCTCTGCCTACGATCCTTCTGGAGTCCAGAAACTTTGTCAAGACTCACGCCATCAGTTCTCAGTCTCATCCCTCTCCCGGGCTCTAGGGCTTTGTACACCCCCAGCTTCCCCAGCCCATCCCCACACCCCCACCCCCACCCCTGCTCCCCCTTACTTTTCTTCCTTTCATCACTCATGAAGTCTTCTCTGGCCACCCAGCTTCCCAGCCTCTATGTAGCATCAAGCTATAGTTGAACATGCACGGTTGGGACTTTGAGGGTTCTTATGTTCCCTCATTGGGCTATAACCACATGGACTGTGAAGGTCAAGAGCCCACAGAGTCCCCTGCTTCTCTCCCATCCCCAGCACCATGGTAATGCCTGGCCCGTAACAGCACCCTGCAAAGAGCTGGCCAAGCCAAGGATGCAGCTCCTCAGTCTTCTACCCAGAAGCAAGAGGAATTAAAGCCCCCTCACAGGGCCTTGTGTGGATGTTTCTGGTCAGATGCTTGTGGTCACCTGGGCACCTCACTCTCCCACACACCAGCCTTGAGGAATAGAACACACTGCTCACATTTGTTCCACACAGTGCCCACTTTCCACCTAGTGGGGATGTGCTGGGTCACTTGCACATCCACAGAATCACAGGGCAGATGAGAGAATGCCACGGATGGTCTAAGCTGCCTTTCTGGCTGCTGGTCTGGCTCTTTCTACCTATTGTGTCTGGAAACCAAGCTGGGATCAGACTCCCCAAATATACTCCCTGATGGGAAACGGCTTTGGCGGTTCCCTGGCAGGTGAAGATGGCCACTGTGCCTGATGCACTGCACAGGGACCCCCAGCTTGGGGGGTGACGGGGAAATCCCCATGAGGACTGCACTCAGACAGCGCCATGTTACGGAGCACTTACCCTGCGCCAGTACAACTGTATTCAGGGACTGGAAAATACCTTAGAGATGCATTAAGCATCTCTTAAATGTTAGAGATGAGGAAACTGACACTCGGAGAGAAGTGAAGTTCTCAAGGTCCCTTAACAACCTGCAGATGTCCCTTGTCTTGGCTGTACTGGAGCAGAGGGGAGAGTCCATCATGAACCTGTTCGTCCATGTTTTCTGGTCCAGCCACACACACCCCGGCCATCCTGGCTCATCAGGTCTGCTCAGACAGCTCAGCAGGTGCTCGGAGACAAACTTGAAGCTTGCTGGGGTGGGGTGGGGGTGGTCTCTGGAAAGTTTGCTGTGGCTCTCAGCGGGTGGGTGGCACTGCCCTGCTGCTTCCCCGGGTTCCCTCCTCCTAGCCACACTCAGGACTCAGGACACAAAAGGTCCGGCTCCTTGTGGTGGCTGCCTGGACCCTGGGCCTATCTGCGTGGTGCCCAGGCCTGGGATGCTCTTATGCTCCTGCTCTGACTCTTTTCCCTACTGAGTTCCTAGTGTCAGACTAAACAGGCTCCCCGACACGTGCTGTGGTGGACACAGTGGACACTACACCTTTAACACCCTGCTTCCTGGAGAAATTCAAAATCCATCAGCTCAGACACCAGAACCATGTGACGCCCGGGTCCTCAGTGCTGAGCACACCGAGGTGCCCAGTACTACTTATGGAGAATAGGAAGGAACAGCCCAAGAGCTTAAGGAAGCACGGAGACTCCAATTCAGAATGTGACAGGCTGGGTTAGAACCATGGTCACCATGGGCCACCTGAGGTCCAGGAGAAGTCTCAGGAGGTGAGGAGGAAGCAGACCCCACTTAAAGAAGGGATTCTCATCCTTTCTCGAATTTAATTAGACCTCATTAAGAGCTGGCTCTGTGATTTGTGATGAGAGTGATTAGATGTTTAGGACACAGATCAGATTTTGGGGTCCCTGCATCTAACACAGACTGTGCCTCCCACATCTGGATTCTGTATCTGGCGAGTCACACATCTGTGGAGCAGCAGTTGTGAGGCACAACCTCTGTGGCAATGATGGGCAGCCTAGATCTGGGGCTCCATGTGAGTTGCTAATGCCATCCCGACCTCAGAGGGAGAATGTAACCAAAAGTTTCCAGACAGTGTGAGACGGTGTCCTGGCTTTTTTTTTTTTAACCATCAAACTGGGAGCAGCTGGTCCTCTTCTCTTCTGAGATTTTTCCCACAAACCAAGCAGCAACTGAGCTGAGATGTACTTTTTGGGGGCATCTTGCACTGAACAAAAGATCTGAAGCTGGGGGCCTAGGCTGTAGTCCTGGCTCTGCCACTGGCCCCCACAGCAGCTTGGGGGTATCCTTTTGGTCCCTCCTTTGCATAAAAGCAATGGAAGCTTTATACTGCTCCTTCTGTTCCAGGATTGGTCTTCTCTTTCCTTACTCTTTGCTACTCACTGAACCATCTCCCTCAGGCCCCAAATTCCTACACTAACCCCTATATATGGTATTTGGTAGTGATTAGGGTTAGATGAGGTCAAGAGGTTGGGGCCCAGATCCAACAGGATTAGTGCCTTTATAAGAGATCCTGGGATGTTCATGCCCTATCCTGTGTACTCTTGCTCTCTCACTCTCTCTTCTCTGCCACATGAGGATACAGCCAGAGATGCTGGCCGACTGCAAGCCAGGAGCAAAGGCCTTACCAGAAAGCAACATCCTGATCTGGCACCTGATCTCAGACTTCCAGCCTCCAGGACAGAGCAACAGATTTCTGCAGTTAGAAAACAACACCCCATCTATGGTATTCTGTCATGGCAGCCCAAGTAGACCAAAATTCTCTGCCAAGTTGCTCAGGGAGGCTTCAGCCTGGGGAGCCAAGCCAGGAGCTTCAGGCCTGAACAAGCCTCTACAGATCGATCAGCCTGAGGTAGCTGTACTGGGAAGTATGGCCAACTGGATCCCTGGGGCACTAAGATTTGTGGCACAGCCTTGGCAGTGTCCAGGCCCCTGGAAGAAGGGAGGGTCTCCCCTAGGTCAGCCCTTGGGCTCCTGGGTCTGTCCCCTTCCAGGGGGTGTGGCCCTGAGTATCTTAGTTACTTTTCTCTTGTTGAGACAAAATATCCATCACCCAAAGTTAAAAGGGAAAGGTTTATTTAGCTCACCATTGGCAGAGGTTTCAGTCCATAAGTCTGGCTCTAAGGCCAGGTGGCACACGGCAGAGGGTATTGCAGAGGAGAAACAGTTCATAGTGGGCAAAAGGTAGCAAAACAGCAAGGGACAACCACAGCTTTTTCTAGCCCTTATATCTTATCCAGGCTACCCAGGGTGGGCAGCACTCACACCCTTAATCCTAGTGTCCTTGAGCCTAGCCCTACACCATGAATCAATCCCAGCATCACACACTCCAGATCCAGCCAGCTCTGAAAGAGCCCCACCAGTGACGCCTATGAGATTTTGGCATAAGAAGCGGGCATCTAAATACTGGGGTCCTCTAAGGGTAGCAGGCCTGGCCCAGGCACATGCATCTCCAGGTTGCAAGGCAGGGGCTCCCTTAGGCTGTTCCTCCATGTGGTAGAGTCTGAGGGTAGGGAGAGAAGACACTAATGAGACCGAACAAGGGCTAAAATTATTCTGCAGGTGCACAAAGCTCCAATGGGGATCGCACCCTGTGCCACACAGGGACCCTGAGAGACAGGCAGGAATGACCATTTCCAGTTTAGAGATGAGCAACTGGACCCAAAGAAAGCCAAGTCCCTTGCTCATGGTAGAAGCCACAGATTTAAATCTGTCTTTGGGCTCCCAGTGCTATGTTCTTTATATTTTGCAATGCCATGTCCCATATCTGTGCAGAGAGCAAGGTGAGGCTAGGTTGGACAGCAGGCAGAGAGGACCCAGGTGAGCCTGGAGGAGGAGGAGGATAGAGGAATCCAGCGGTGGGGAGGGAAGAAGCTCCCCACAGGGGCGACACTGGAGATGGGCTCAGTTTTTGCAGGCAGCTGGGTAGAGAGGCTGTCCTATGTGGACACAGGACAGGCTGTGTCAGCTGAAAGAAAGGACTCCCCACTATGGCTGGAGCACAGGAAGTTTCAGGGAAAACCCAGGGCTGAAGTGGGGGATGTGAGTCGAAATGGATTCTGGGAGATTGTAGAGAGCCACAGAAAGTTAAAGAATAGGGAGTAGACACTGTGCCAGGACCACAGGATCAAAATGCTCTCTGTTTCCTTTTCTACACATCTCCCTTGCTTAAGAATCTCCTATGGGCTGGAACTCTGGCTCCAGAAGAGACCCAACCTCTGACCTCTGACCTCTGACCTCCAGGAGCCCACAGGTCAGTGGACTGGGATGCCTTTGTGCAAGATGCATGTCACCTCAGGGAAACTTCTAGTGTGGGAGGAAAGCTCTCCACCTGTTGCAGCTGGTAGGAAAGACTTTCCATTGCTCTTTTCAGGGAACCTGCCCCTGTAACCAGAGGCTGCAGAGTGAGAGGTGAGGAGGAAGGGAGACCAGGCTTCACTCTACAGCCCCAGGGAGCCCCAGGTGCCTCTAGGGCATTGAGATCACAGTGTCTGCTTCATCCTAGGGCCTCAGGAACTGGGGTCTCAGCTCTGCTCTTCAGAGAACTTTCCAGATTAGTCAAGGTCTTTTTAAACCACTGCTGTCACAGATCTAAGTGGAGGCTGCCTTTATAAAGGCCAAGGACATTCTTATGACAATCATGTCAGCCAGGTCCATGTCATCTGGCCCAGGCCTGGGGATCCTACATCCCAACCCAAGTTAGCTGTGGCCACACTGAAAACAGAGCCTACTATTATGGAATGGGGCCATAACAGTGGGCTGAATCATCCCAGAGCACACAGAAAGTCTTTAATTAGAAGAGCCCCAGCGGGAAGTGCGGCTCTCACGTCCTCTGTCCTCTCCCTGGGGGAATTCTAACCTGACTGATTATCTCCCAAGCCCTCACTCACATCCACCCAACCATAGAGACCTTTGTTCACGCGGAGGACGTCACTGGCCATTAGTGACAAACACACCAGCAGCCTGCTCATGAACAGTCATGTGCCCGTCCACTGACTGCCTGCTGGCTGCGTGGCCTGACGGGCACTGTGCTAAGCACCAGTGCTGTCACAGATGAAGCTGCAGCTCTGATTAAGAGAAAACCAGAAAATGGGCAGCGTTTCAAAGGGAAGGGGCAGGGCCAAAGGGAAGTAGCTCAGCGGGGGCGTCAGAGCCTGGCTGACAAGCTTGAGGTTGTGAGTTTAATGCCCCCCAAATGTCAAAGGGAAAGGGCGGCACTCAAATGGTGGGGGTGGGGGATCGCAGGGAGGGGCCATGTGTGTTTGGAATCCTCTGTGAGGCTGTCGGGAAGTCCTGCAGCCATCTGACGTGTTTCTGATTTTCACAGCTCAGGAGAGGACGAAGGAAGGGCAGGAATCCTCGAGGACGATGGAGCCTGAAGCCCACACGTCCTCCTCCATCTGCTTTGGCAGGCAGGTGAGCACAGAGCGGCCTCTCCCACCGTCGGTGCCCAGGGTGTGGCCACAGCTGGGAGGCAGCTGGGCAGGGAGCCGCTCACTCGGGAGGTGTGACACGGGTGAGCCGTTCACTGAGACCCGAGAATCCTGCCCTGCCAGGGAAGCATTTTCTCCCAGGCGGCACTGTGGCAGGGACTCACCCTGTGGGCCAATGCACATCTGCCCGTGTGCACGCACAGCACTGCAGGTGCACAGAGGAACCTCCAGCCACAACTTTGTCAGTGGCCGAGGAACTGGGCCCTGTAATGGGAAAGACCAGTAGGATAGGGAAGGTGACATCTGGTCGTTTTCCTCCGTTCCCAGTCCCTTCTCACAGAGCAACAATTTTTCCATCCTTTATCTCTTTCTCTCTCTCTCTCTCTTTTTTTTTTTTTTTTGGTTCTGGGGATGGAACTCAAGACCTTGCACTTGTCAGGCAGGCGGTTATACCGCTGAGCTAAATCCCTGGCCCTCCATCCTTTATCTTTTACTTTTTCTGAGACATGGTCTCACTATGTAGTTCAAGCAAGTCTTGGATTCACTATGGAGCCCAGGCTGGCCTTGAACTCACATAGTCCTCCTGCCTCAGCCTCCCTTGGTCTGTTTAGCAACAGGCATGCAGGACAGCAAAGAGAGCAGCACTCTTGAGTGGAACAGAAAAGGGTGTGGGAGCTTCTGTTTCTTTGTTTTCAGTGGAGACAGGAGTTAAGATCAGCTATAAAGAAACACACACCAGGCAGCAGCACTGCCAAGCTGGGATGTGCTGAAAGACAGACAGACAGACAGATTTCCCAGGACCGCTCCCCCTCACCCACACACTAAAGTCACACTGCGAGAACCCTCACTTAATAGCAGGGACCTCAGTCTCTTAATCAGAGCTGCAGCTTCATCTGTGGCAGCACTGGGGCTTAGCACAGTGCCCGTCACGTCACACAGCCAGCGGGCAGCCAGTGGGCGGGCACATCGCTGTTCATGAGCAGGCTGCTGGCTAAGAGAGAGCAGAGAGAGCGGCTAGGTCCACTTCCTGTGGCTGTATAACTGAATATCAGCCAGGTGTGGTGGCGCACTCCTGGAATCCCAGCACTTGGGAGGCTGAGGCAGGAAGAGGGCTGAGAGTTCACGGCTGGCCTGGGCTACCCGGTGAGTGCAAGGCCAGTTTGAACTATATAGCGAGACCCGTTTCAAACCAACCAACCGAATAGGACAGTTTGGCTGACTTAGAAAGAACAGAGGTCAGGAAGCCCCTTTTGGAGGCTGGTAGGCCCAAGAGCAGCACTAGGCAAGGGCCTTGTTTACCTTTGTCTTGTCATGGAAAAGTGCACTGCAAGAGAATGGCGAGAGAGGAAGGGACAGAGGGGAGGAGTTGACTGACAACTGTTCTTTCTGTCACCTAACCTCCCTGGAGAATTAACCCACGCCCCTGACAAAGGCACCCCTCTGCACAGCCTCATCACCTCTGAGGGGCCTCTCTCTCAAAACCGCCATAATGACAAAGAAGACTCAGACATGAATTCCGCCAGGGACACTGGAAGCAGGCAGCAAGGGGAAGATCCAGGGCTCTGTCCAAACAGCCAAGGCCGTTTCTGCAAGTCGGGGGGAAGTTTGGGGATAGACGGGACGCAGCCATCAGGGCTCAAATGGCTAAGAGACAGAGTCACACATGTCCGCCTGGGCCGGGCCCACCACAGGTGGGGATGCCAGGCACAGGCCGGTGTGGGCATCAGAGCCACACCCACACCCACACCCACGGAATGCACAGGCCTTGTCCTGACTGTCCTGGGACCCTGAAAGTGACAGGACTCACTTGCACAGGTCTTCCCATCGCTGCGGAGCACGTGGCCCTCAGGACACTGACAGACGAAGGATCTGTCCATGTTGACGCAGGCGTATTCACATGCATGGTCGCTCAGCAGGCAGTAGTCCACCCCTGCAAAGCCGAGACCGAGGTGAGGTCCCTGGGCCCCGTCAGTGAGGCCAAAGCACCAGGAGGATGGGGGTGAGAGGCCGTCCTGCTCGCCAACCCCGAGGAGCAGA
Source organism: Hydrochoerus hydrochaeris (assembly GCA_004027455.1). NCBI lineage: Eukaryota > Metazoa > Chordata > Mammalia > Rodentia > Hydrochaeridae > Hydrochoerus > Hydrochoerus hydrochaeris. The sequence continues at coordinate 321,346 of PVLA01000048.1, forward strand.
GGAAAGGGGCACCATGCCCGATGTGCCGCTCCGGTCGCCAGCCCTTCCCTACCAGAGAGGCGCAGAGGAGACTCACTGGAGCAGGTCTTGAGGTCCTCATTGATGAGGAAGCCCTCTGAGCACTGGCAGACGAAGGACTCCTCCGTGTTCAGACACAGCTGCTCACAGTCGTGGTCCTGCGCGCAGTGGTCCACACCTGCGTGAGCCACACGGGTAGGCCCAGGGGTGAGGGCGATGCCCTCCCAGCCAAGGACGCTGGCAAGCGAAGCCTGCTTCAAAGGGAAGGTGCCATTCTGCGCCACGCCACAGCCTCTCTGGGGAATCAGCCTTGCTCGTTTCTCTTCCTACCCCCTTAACCCCCGGGCCAGGGCCTTGGCGTGTACAGTCTGCTGTCTCTGCATTGAGAGACGGCGAGAGCAGCAGCCATGTGCCCATCACAGAGCGTGGTGCTCAAGGATGGGATGCCTGGTCTCAATCCCACCTCCGCCACAGCCCAGCTGCGGACGCTGGCACTCCCGGGCCTCTCCGTGGCCTTCTCATGGTCTCCTGATTTGAGCCACAGGAGCGAGGAAGGCTGCTTCTCACGGGAGTGTGAGAGGATGAGAGGCGGTAACACAGGGAAAGTGAGGCTTCAGAACAGCAGCTGGCATGTGGCGCCCACTTCATGAATGCTTAGGGTTATTAGCAAGGAGCGCTGAGTGAGGATTTGTTGTATATTTTCATTTCTATTTGAAAATTTAAGAATGTAATTTCTCTTTAATCCCCCTAATCGGGACTCCCAGATTCAGAAAACAAACCAAAGCCAGGGCCGACCTGTGTGGTCCGTCCTGGCACCCGAACTCCGCAGAGCTGGGCCCTGGGCCGTGAGGAAAAAGGCCAGCGAACACACAGCTGTGGTGAGGCTCCCACAGACAGCCACAGGCAGCCTCGGACTTCCTGGATGTAGAAAGTGCACCCCAGAGACCAGACAGACACTGAAAGCTTTGTCAAGGGCCACCAAGTGAGCTCCTCTCTCCTGTGGGGCTGGGACCAGTCCTTCTAGAACCTTCTCTCAGGGAGGAGCCTATCGCAAATACCTGTAGAACCTTAGGAGCCCCATGCCCCTGTTCACATCCTGAATGTTTACCAGGAAAGTGACAATTTTCTTGTTTTTCCCTCTTTAACAGGGAGTACAGATGGCTCACAGGGCCGATGAGAGGATCAGTAGAGTTGGTCGCGGAAAGTGCTCACCACAGCTCCTGCACAGACTGAGCGTTGTGCCCTGAGGTCCCCAGAGCTCTCTGGGGGAGCAGAAGACCTCAGCTTTCTCTGAGGACTTCTAGATGGAAGTAACTTGGGTTACACTTTTCTACAGCTGACCGATCCCAGAGAGAATGGAGAGTCACCGTGACTTCCAGGCCAAGCTCTGAGCCCCTCCAGGCCTGCCACGCTAGGAGAGAGGAAGACAGACCATGCCCACCAGTGGCTTAGGTGGCCCAGCCAAGTCACACCAGCCTGTCCCAGGAAACTTTCCAGGGCCAGTGGCTGGCAGATGCCATGCTCCTGGGAAAAGGCAGGGTTAGCTGGGATTCGTCCTGACTAGGAGATCTCCCTCCTTGCTGAATGTAAGACCCCTGCTCCCCACTGGCTAATGCATGGCAGAGCCCAGATGCTGTACCAACTCCCTCATCCAAAAGCCCCTGGCCTCAGAGACCCTCTCAGAAAGCCTGGTTGAGGCACGGTGTTCCCTTTGCAGGCTGAAAGGGAATGGGTTTTCCTGAGGACGGCCCTGGTCCTCATGCGCTAGCTGTGAAACTGCCCCCCTTCCCTGGCGATTTAGTGTCCAAACGCTCAACAGCTGCACTGTTCTCCATCTCAATCCATCTCTGTCTCCAGCGCTGGAGCAGATGTGCATCGCTAGTGAAAGCCACACAAAGGGCCTCTTCTCTGCAGGTCATGTCACTGAGTCCCAGTGCCCAGAGTAACAGGGTCACAGGGATTGGGTGCAGCGTCTGTGCTCCCACCCGGTTGGCCTGGGCCGTGGAGCCTGCATCTCATAAAACACGATTGGACCAGCCAGCTGGCAGGGCCTGAGAGTTCCCATGTGTTTACATCATGGATGGGCTTTGTGGTGGCTCTGACACAATGATATGAAAAAAAAGCCTTCACAAACCCCGAGTTTCTCAGCTCTGTCCTCAGGTCAGCCTGGGAGCTGCTGCTTCTAAGGTCCAGCCCTTCTGATCTCTTGTCCCAACCGAGGCCTAGACACTGGTCACTCTCATCCGCCCCACGTGTGAGCCGTTATCCTCAGTGGGATGTTTACCTTGCACCAGGTTGAGGCTAAGGGATTGCAATGCTCTCAATTACTTCCCATCACCACCCTGGAAGACCGAGACTAATGTTATATTCACTTTTTTAAATAGATAGGAAATCAAGGCTTTAAGAAATTAACACACCCAAGGTCTTGAATTCAAGCAGAATGTGGCAGAGATTAGATTTGAATTCAAGCCTACCTGACTTAGTCCATGATTCCAACAGCTAAGATGAGTAATACTAATATTTACTGAGGGCCACGCCTAACAATTCTGTCAAGTGTTTTAGATATACGAGTTCCTTTGATCCTCACACCCCAGTGCATCAAGCTGGTAGTCCTAAGAGTACTGTTTTAGGGGTGGTGAAATGAGGCAGACCCACAGGAAACCTGGGCGCTCCAGAATGGCCCGAAGCTGAGCCTGCATCCATCCGCACCCACTCCCCTGGGGCGCACTCACGGCTGCAGGTCCTGCCGTTGGGGTCCAGGGTGTAGCCCCGGCGGCAGCGGCAGTAGTAGCTCTCCTCCGTGTTGACACATTCATGCTCACAGCCTGGTTTGTTCAGTGCACAGTAGTTGATTCCTGCGGGGAGAAAGGACAGAGCCTCCTTCAGACTTGGGTTTCTCCTCTGGGGCTGAGAGGCAGCTTGGGGTCCTGGGCCCCATGCAGACAGCTGCTGCTGCTCCCACCCCAGGCAAGCTGGGAACTGGTCACTCATTCCTCTGCCAGCCAGAGGTAGCTGTGGGGGATGGGATAGGGTCTGTGCCCCAGGTGAGGGGGCAGACAAGGGGGCCGGGTCATCAGGCAACACAGAGGAGGCCCGGCCCAGGCAGGCCAGAGATCAGGTGTCCTCCCCAAAGAGGTGATGGCCAGCTGGAGGCCTTTGGAAGAGAGGAGTTAGGTAAAGGGGACTGAGGGAGCAGAGAGTAAGGATTGGGGCACAGCACAAGCCTGGGGACAAAGGTAGGGACACACATTTGGGAGTCAGAGGAGCAGATGAGGGCTGGAGTGAGAGGGACAAAGGCAGCTGGGCAGGAAAGAGTTGTGCAGGGCCTTGCAAGCTGCAGGATGGAGCTAAGAAGGCCATAAGCAGGTGGCCAGGCCAGGAGTGCTGGTGGAGGTGGAAAAGCCTCCAAGAGGATTCTGCAACAGAAGGGGAAAGACATGAACTCAGCAAACACTCAGCAAGCAAGGTGCCCTGCAGGACCCAGAAAGAGCGCCTGCTTCGGGGGGCTTGTGCAGAGGAGAGCCCGGCCCCGCTGCACGCTCCAGGTTCCCTGCCATCGCTTCCCTTCCGCTTTGCCTGCCAAAGGCCAAGTCAAGGCCCCACAGTTGAGCTGAGATGAACTAAATTGATGCTAAGAGAGGTGGGGTGAGGGCCACATTTCCCTGTCCATCCCCTTCCAAAAGAAGTGGAGAAGCTAAGAAAACCCAGCCTCTTCCTCCAGTAGACCTGATCACTAACGCTCAAAGCATGCAGGCAGCTTCTGTTTACAGTGACCTCTGACAGTGACACAGGACTGTACGAGGTGGAATAAACCACAGCTGATCTTGCAAACTACGTGGCCGGTTAGCGGAGTCTGGAAATGGCAGTTACGGGAGGAGTCCAAGGGCTTAGCTTTGCTCAGATCATGACAGCAGCTGTATCATGAAGCAGAGGTGATGCTCTCTGCCAAAGGCCCGGGTTGCTGCAGTTCTGTCCCATGTTAAGGTCACCCCCATCCAAAGCTGCTTCTGCCGGTAGACAGGAGCTGCCTCCTAACCAGCAAGGCAACCGACAATTTATTTCGTGGTAGAAGATGCTAAAATAGACTATACGTCAGAGGGAGGCAGAGGACTGGAAGGGAAAATGAAAGGAGCTCCCAGAAGGCCATGGTGAGAGTGGTGTTGGGGGGAAAGGTCACCGCTGACCTCATGGTCTGGGCCAGACCAGTTTAATTGCACTGCACTGTCCTTCTGTGGAGGTGGCAGACACTGTGGTGGTCTTGCCAATAACCATTACCCTGTGGCCCCCAGGCCACAGATCATGGCTGGCCTAAGCCATCGACCCTGTGACCATGTTCTCCTTCCTCAGAAACTGGCCCAGGGGTGGAATACACCTTGGTTCTGGCCAGAAAGCCACACAGAAAAGTTTACCAAGGGCCCCTGGAGTGGCAGACACAGCACACAAACTGTGACACGCAAGGGCTGGCCTGAAAGAAGGGGCACCTGGCTGTGTCCAGGACCCTTGACACGCTCTCTGGAATCCATGCCTTCAGCGTAAGGAGCAGCAGCCCGTGGTTAGGGCCCTTAACACCCTCACCCTGGCTGGGACATCACTGAGTGCCAGGAAACCAGCAGAGCCTTGACGGAGGAAACAGCTCAAAACCAAACCCCGGCCACGGACAAACCGGCAGACGCAGGGCAGGAGGGGCTCACAGTCTAGGGTCACATGAGGCAGGGGCTGTGGGAATCATTTCGTGACTCCGGGGATCACAGCGTGAGAAGGGGAATTGTCTTGGGCCCCCAATAAAAACACATAGTGGAGTGACGGGAAATAAGTAACAAAACTTCTTATTTTTAAATACTTGAACTTATTAAGTTATTTTATGAAAAACATGCCCAAGTTTAGTAACTAAGCAAGAGACGTTACGTCTGCTCAGCAACAACAAGCACCGTCCTCACAGGGCTGGGCAGGCACCGGGAGGCCAAGACGCTGCAGCCAGCAGCCCTGCTTCGCTCTCCCGTGGCGCGGCCTCCTCTGAGACGTCAGCCCTTCGCCCTCTGCCACGCCACAGTCACTGTCACTATAGTGACTGCTGTCGCTGTTAATCGCCTCTGTGCCGTCTGTGCCCGAGCAAGCTTGCGGGGCCGCATGACTGGCTTTCTAGAGCTGCGGAAGGTGCAGGACCCCGGGCTACCCCATCAGGGAAAGGGGAGATTGCGTTCAGTAAACTCTGAACCACGGTGGTTCTGCCACCGAGAAATATCAAATTAACCACAGGATCCAGGAATTCCACGCCCGAGTTTATAAACCTGAGATCAGGGCAGCACTGTTCACGACAGCTGAGGGGTGGGGATGACCACGGGGCTGCTGGAGGGTGAATGTATCAACCAAACATGGTGCAGACATACAGCGGAGTATTACTCAGCCTGTAAGAAAAAACCTCTTTGGGCTGGACTGGTTTAACTGCACTGCGTTGTTCTTTTTCTGTGGACACGGCAGACATGTGGCTGACATGAGCTTCAAATGGTTGAACCATGAAGACGCTGTGTTGAGACAGACCAGTGACAAAAGGATAAATGTTGCAGGGTTCCATTCACAGTAGAATAGTCCAGTTCTCAGAGCTGGAGAGTAGCCTGGTGGCTGCCACAGGATGAGGAGAGGTGCAGATGAGGGCAGCGTTTAACAAAGAGAGAGCTTCCGGGGAAGGGGGATGAAAATGCTCTGAGATCAGGCAGGGACGGTTTGCACAATACAGTGAACGGACCCAGGGCCACCGAGTTGCACTCTTGAAAATGGTTAAGATGGCTAATTTCTATGTCATTTTGCCACAATAAAAACTCAGCATTGTCCTTTTCTTTTTTTTCTTTTTTTGGTACAGGGGATCAAACTCACGACTGTGCGCTTGCAAGGTAGGCGCTTATGCCACTGAGCTAAATCCCCGGCAGCATCATCATTTATTTTTTTTCAGTACTGGGGATTGAACTTGCGATCTCTCACTTGCCAGACAAACACTTGTGCCACTGAACTAACTCTCTGGCCCCAGCACTGTCTTTAAGAATGTGTTACACATACAGACTTCAAAACAACATGAATAATTTTTATTTGTCAGTATAAATAAATACTATTTAAAAAGAGATTCTTTTAAACAGAGAAATACATATAAAATAATTCAGCTGAGAAACATTTAGCCTGTTAAGAGGTTATCACTCAGATACCTGGAAAACAGTAATTCAAAAATGACCCTTCACAGGGGATCTAGCTCAGCAGCACAAGTGCCTGCCTGGCAAGTGTGAGGTTGTGAGTTCGATCTCCCTGGTGCCAAAAAAAAGACCCTTCTGTAAATGACTATTATTCTTTTCTTCTTGTTTAAAATCTATTGTAACTGATATATAAAAAGCAAAAATAGTGCATATTAATGAGGTGTGTCATGTTTGATATATGTATATACTGTATACATTTAAATCAGCTTAAACCCATCTATCTCCTCAACACTATTTTATTTTTTGCTGGGGATGTGGCTCTGTGGTAGATAGCTTGCCTAGAAGGCACAAGGTTCTGGGTTTAATCCCTACTGCTACCAGAGACTAAAAAGTTTTTTTAAAAGTATCATTCTTTTAAAAAGCATCAAAGGTAGCTCTTGGCTACCTTCACAAGAGTCATAGGCCTTGTGTGTGTTATATATATATATATCCCTTCACTGGTTTATTTATTCAGTAAGTATCTACTGAGTACCTCCTAGGCACCTGGGTTAGCTAATTGTGGAGTCAACTTGAAGACAAATGCCTAGCAAACCTGGTTAGCACAGAGTGTCCAGTGATTGACTTACTAAAGATGGAAGGCCCATCATGGGTGCAGGTGGCACCAACCAATGGGAGAGTAGCTGGATGTCATAAAAAGGGAAAGAAGGAAGTCTTGCTTTTTGCTTCTTCAAAGGAGCTCCAGTCTTCACCATCGCCCTTGGCCATCCATCTCCAGGCTCCCAGTGCAGGCTCTAGCATTCCAGGGCAGAGCCTCTGGCCTCCTGATATGGACTCACACAGTCACTATAGTGATTTCATTCGACTTTCCACTGGACCCTTTGGATCTCCATCTGCAGAAGGCCCTTTCACATTCCTCCCCCCAGGCGATCTCTGTAAGCCTATCTTGTAAATCCTATTCTACTAGTGAGCCCTAGCTGACACAGCAGCACCCCATATCTGCTTATGTGAGCACTATCAACTGTAAGGTGGTACACATGGGTCTGAGAAGTCCCAGGATATCCAAGAACCTTGAGTTACATGACTGATTAGACAGGCTTTACGACGTCAGTTCCCAAGAGACCTGGCTGAGAAGGTAAGATTGCACACCCGTGAGGTCCAGGCAGTGAATCAGAGACCTGGCTGAGAAGGTAAGACTGCACACCTGTGAAGTCCAGGCAGTGAATCAGAATGCCAGCGGAATGGCTCTACCAGTAGGTTTCAGAAAAACTAAACAGATTTTTTTAAAAAATTGAGGCAGGAAGTCCCATTCTTTCATTTAGGAAAGCTGGGTCCAGAGGAGTAGGAAGTAGCTGGCTCAGGCGACACAGCCAATGTGAGTGACCCTGCCCAGATTGGACTTCACATCTCCTGGCTCAGCCCAACCTCGGGACTCCGGATGGCTGTTTAGAGGGTGTTACCTCCAGCTACAGGAAGCCCCCACCGTGGTAGGTGCCAGCATCGGGAGTGCCGGAGCCGCCACCTGGGTAGTGCCCACATCTGGTTCAGTCTGGGGCTCCACCCAGACAGCTAGGCCAGCCCTAGATTCGGGCTGCGCAGTGACGCCTCCGTAATTGATGTCTTCAGTCAACGACAGCAGCCATCTCCAGAAGGAAAAACTGGCCAGATGAGGAAGACTGAATCCTGGCCAAGAGTTTCTCTTCAAAATTCTGCCTTTCACTCCCTATAACCTCCCAGTTTAACTGGATGACATTGAATTCTTTTGATACATTTCTTACTACCTTTGAAAATACCCACATCCATCAGCCTCCTATTAAATATACAAGGCGATGCCTCAGCTCAATGTGGACAATGCTCAGGTCACTTGAGAGACTTCGGGTTCCTAGTAATAAACCTCAGATTGGAAGCTACTCTCTTTGTTTCCTCTGCCACGTAACTCCCCTGGGAGACGAGCACTCACTTCCAGTCCAGCTCAGCCACGAAGACCAAGCGCAAGCCTAAGTCAGAGGCGGCTCCCTGAGGTGACCTCAGGCGTCCAGGGCTGGGCCCTCAATAAAGACAATGGAAAATGTAACGAGGAGGTGGAACTGTGGGAGAAGGGCTGATGAGGACACTGGCTTTTAGGAGCAAATTCTATTTTTCCTGGATGAAAAAGTAGGGCACCTGGCTAAGGAGGAAATAGAGCTATCGCCACACAGATACGCCAATGAGCATGGGGGCCAATCTGTGGTCAGACTCATTCTCAGCCTCCCTCCTTGGCATCTCTTCTCTGGGTGCTTCAGCAGGCAGGGTGTGGAGGGAGCAGCAGGGGCCAAGGGACTCAGATGACTAGTAAGAGATTCACAGCCACTGCCTAGCTTAGCCCAATCCCAGCCCCGCCCCGTGCCTCTCAGTAACACACAGGAAGCTTGTGACCCTAATAAATGTATGTGATGAACACGAAAATCATCCCCACATAAGAGCTCTGGATCCACACACTAGAAAAAAAAGGTGTAAATAGCACAGAGGGGCCTGGCCAGGCCAGAAGAGTTGGCGCTCCGACATGTGTGGAGGCAAGTGTGGTCTGATGGAAAATGCTCTAATTGTTTTCACATTTCAAATGCTCTCCAGTAAAGTTCCCATTTAGTGCTGGCCTGTCTCCAGGGTTTGTACCCACGCAGGGCAGTGGGGATTATCTTTTATAAGAGAGGCTCGGTTTCAAAACATGGACTCGGCAACCATCTGCCACCATCCAAGGTCTAGCCCCTCAGCAGGACGAGGACGCGAGTTCATGCGTGCTGCGAGAAGAACTCCTCTCATCTGGATTCAGTTACACACAGGGCCCACAAAGCTCCGCGGAAGAGGTAGACAGGGCAGCCTTGGAAAAGGAGGTCCGGCTCCGAGGAGCGCTGCTGTTTGCATCTCCAGAAAGAAGTCTGGGAAGCTACATGGTAGGAAATGCAACCCCAAACAGAAGTTCTAGAGAGTTCTCCGAGTGACGTGGTCAGAAGACCACAACAATTCAGCATGCATCAGCATAGCCTGATGGTGGGGAGGTTTTCTGAAGAAAAGGCTCAGCTTGCATGCTTTGAAAAGGTCATCTCTCTAATAAGACTGAGGGATTCAAATAATAGTTGCAGTTTCTTCAGGATAATACATCTCAGAGCAACTCTCTCATTCATTCATTCATTCATTCATCTCTTCCGCAAATGCGTACTGCACCTGTGCCCACTGCACATGTGCAGCTATTGATCTGGCCCGGAGGAGGAGACAACCTCCTCTGCCCTCGCGGCCTTCCAGTCTGGTGTCTCCCAAGAAGTCTGGTTTAAAGGCATCCCACGAAGGGTCTGTGCTCTAGGCTGCTGCTCATATCCCGGCAAGGCCGGTGACAGGCACTTAGCTGAATCACTCAGCACTTCCTCACCATCCTCCGATGCCCTATACCCGTTGAGTGTTGCCACGGTGCTCTGAGTCTCATTTTTCTTCTTTCTTCCTATCAAAGAGGATAGAGCTGCAGCTGAGCCCTCTCAGCAGCCACCAAGTGCCTCATCTTGTAGAGCTGGAAGAAGCCAGTTCTTTCGAGGTCCCATTTCTGGACCCTGCCTTTCCTTTCTCAAGGAGGTAAGAAGGCCCAAGAGTACATCCTCATTTCAAATAAGCAGAGCTTCAGCTTGAACCCTGAGTTTGCTAAAGAAATCCAGTGGTCAGACCCAGTCTTTCCAATCTCTGTAAAACATCCCAATAGGATTTAATGAACCAAAAGACAGAATCAAGGGCAGAGTAATATTAGCAAACACAAATGCCGAGTACAGCTATACACTGCTTAAGATCTGCAAGGGAAAGAAAACTAGAGGAGCATTTGGTGGACAACACTAACCATGCCCAGTGTGACTTACGTCTGCAGGTTTTCTTGTCTGGATTCAGCATAAAGCCTTTCAGGCAGCGGCAAACGTAGGACTTGTCTGTGTTGACACATTCATGCTGACACCCATGGTTAGGCGAGGCGCAGAAGTCTATCTCTGCAAAAAGAACCATCAGAAAAATATTGAGCAAATTTATGCAATTAGCACATAAAAACATCTTTCCTAAATGAATAAAACCCATGCCTCAAAGACTTGTGCTAGGAAGTGATCCCCCGAAAGAGCTGCTCCCAGGTCTAGAGGTACAGATGCCTGGACGAGAATGTTCTTGACACACGACATGATGTCTAAGTAGCCAATCAATGTGTGAACATGCTTTCCTTTTCTTGGTTCATGTAAGAGCCACTCAAATTAGAATTGTTGGGTTATGGGCTGGGGAAAGAGATTAGCTCAAGAAACAATACAATTAGCCGGGTATGGTGGCTCACACCTGTAATCCCAGCACTTGGGAGGCTGAGGCAGGAGGATCGTTGTGAGTTCAAGACCAGCCTGGGCTACAAACTGAGCTCAAGGCCAGCCTGAACTGCATAGAGAGACCCTGCCTCAAAAAGACAAAAAAAAAAAAAAAAAAAAAAAAAAAAAAAAAAAAAAAAAAAAAAAAAAAAAAAAAAAAAAAAAAAAAGAAAGAAAGAAAAAAGAAAAAGAAAAAGAAATGATACAATTAAAACAATTAAATCTTTCCCCAAATCAAATTCTATGCCATTCAAGCTCCTCTAATATTGAGCCAAATGGGACATGAAAGCATCCTGGGAAATAGAAAGCCTAAGAGAGAAAGACACAAATATCCCAAGTTTGAAACTCCTTCTTTATCACACAAATAGGATTTCCATCTCAAGAGTCATCAGAGAATGTAATGTCTGAGGATCTTCTAATTTAAACCAAAATATTCAGAAAGAAAGGGATGCGTGGAATTTGTTATAAAGGAATGTTACTTGTATAAGCACTTTTAAATATGGAGACTGTTTCATTGAAAGGTCTCAACAAAGGCTTTTACTGAATTGGAACCTAAATGCATTGTTTAAAGTCACTGGAAATTAGTCACTGAAGGAATTTTTTTTTTTTTTTTGAGACAGGGTCAGGCTGGCCTTGAACTTACTTTGTAGCCCAGGCTTGCCTCAAACTTGCAGTGACCCTCCTGCCTCAGCCTCCAGAATGCTGGGATTACAGGCATGTGCCTCCATGCCTGGCTTCATGGATGAATTAAAAGATTTCTTTGTTTTGATGAAGATTGTTACTGTTTTAAGGACTATCTGAATTTCGTATATAATTTCCATAATGAAGAATTTGGTGTAATCATGTTTTCCTAGTCTGCAACAAACCTAAGCAAACCTAGTCTGAAACAAACCAATTAAGAGACCATACGCTATTCTTCAAACAAAAAACAATGAAAAAATACCAATTTTTTCCAATTTAAAGTCATGGAAAATTTATACAAATGGAAAAATTAACAGGGCAATACAGAGTAATATCCATGTGTTCATTACTTGGCTTCTGACTGTATGGCTGCTCATCTTATTCTACACCCCAACCCCCATAAAAACCCCAGACTACTCTAGGGCGAATCTCAGACATGGTATCATTTTTTCATAAGTATTTCATAACATATCTTTAAAAGATAGAGACTATTTTTTAAAATAGATAACTTTCATACCATCCTCACACATAAAAGTACTTAACTTTTTATTTGGAAAGTCTGTGAAAACTACAAAAAGTTGCAAACATAAAAATCATAGAAGAGGCCAGGTGTGCCAGAGCAAGCCTATAATCCCAGCACTCTACGAGGCAGAGGCAGGAGGATCACAGTTTAAGCCTAGTCTGGGCAAGTTAGGGAGACCTTTTTTTTTTTTTTTGGCACTGGGGATCAAACTTATAACCTTGCACTTGCCAGGCAGACGCTTGTGCCGCTGAGCTAAACTCCCGGCCCCAGAGAGATTCTATTTAAAAATAAAAAATGTAAAAAAGGGCTGAGGATACAGCTCAGTACAAAGCCCCAGGGTACAATCCCTAATATCACACATATGCGCACACACAAAGTATAAGAACCACTGATAACACTTCTTATGTCAATTCACCTATTGCTTATGTTTGACTCCATGTGATTGTCCATTTGGTTTTCTTTCTAAACTCACTGTCAGAGGACATGACATATATACATTCTGGTCCTTTCCCCTTACATGTAGCCTGTGCTCCCTAAGAAGAGGGACAGTCTCCTAAATAAGCAGCCACCTGTAGTTACAAACTTCCCAAATTTACAATGATACAGTGCTTTTATTTAATCCACCATCCATATTCTAATCCCGCCAACTGACCCAATGTTCTTTGTAGTATTTTTCATCTTCTAGGGCAGGACCCAGTCCAGAGTCAGAGGCAGTATTTAGTTTTTACATCTGCCTATGTCTCCTCTAACCTGGAGCCGTCCTGTCTCATGGGGCCGTTTAAACTTAAAGTGGTTAAAATTAAGTGAACAGTTCAATTCTTTCACTGCTCGGTCCCAGTGGAAGGGCTGAAGATGTGTCACACGGCTCCTGGCTGCTACATCCACTTGTTTGTAGGTTTCCTTTTTTTTAAGGTGCAATTTGTAAAGAACAAACTGCACACATTTAGGGTGAATAATTGTATGCGTTTTGACATAGATACATTCCCAGGAGACACAATCAAGGCAACGATCATTACTGGTTGAAGACAGTAAACCTCTCCCTGTGGAACCGTGTTTGCATCTTTGTTGACAAAACTTCACTGTCCCTCACGGGCAGCTTATAATAATTAGTCTCAAAATTAGAAAGTTTAAATTCTCCAGTTCTGTTCATTTTTCCAGTTTATTTAACTGTCCTATTCCTTTGTGTATCCGTGTATGCTTTAAAGCCAGTTATTCAAGTTCTAAAAAAAAAGGCTGCTAAGGTTATTAAAGAGACTGCTTTGACTCTATGGGTTAATTTATAAAGGACTGATGTTGAAAACATCGCCTTTGCCGTTTCTTTCAAATTTGTATTTTTAATAGCACGTGTTTGCAGTGCACATGGACCACAGAGCACTGTGGGCGCCGGCTGGGGTACACAGCTCACCCTGACTCTTTCTCCCTCCACTCCCCCCTCCAGCTCCCCCTCCCCCGCCATTTACGACCGTCTCTCTGTTCCTTATTATCTGTCTTTTAGAAAAACATTGATCTTCTGAGCCATGAACATGGTAAATCTATTTAATTCAGTCTCTTAAATTTCCCTTAGAAACATTTTGTAGTTTTCAGTGTACCAGCCTTTCACATCTTGTGTCAAATTTGTTCAGAGGCAATTCATATTTTTGCGATTGGAAAGGTGTTAATTTCAGATTTTGATTGCCCATGAAAAGTACATAACATAGTTATTTTTATATTATCTTGTACTCAGCAAACTTGTTAAATTCACTTAATAGTTTTAGTAGTTTTTTTGTAGACTCCTTTAGATTTTATGGATGATAATGTTTGAAGATAAAGATGGACTTAAATTATTCTTTCCATTCTATGCACTTTGTATTTCTTGTATTTTTCACTGGCAAGAACCTCTAGCACAATGTTAAACAGAAATAGTGAGAGCAGACTTTTGTCCCTGATCTCATAAAGAATTTAATCTCTCATCATTGAGAATAAAGTCAGCTGATTTTTTTAATTGATGTATTTTATCAGATTGAGGTAATTACATTAATTCCTAGTTTGTGGGAGTTTTTTTTCTTTAAGGTAAATCACAGATGAATGTCAGATCTTATCCAGTTCTTTTTCTCCATCTATGGAGCTGGGTCATATGGTTTCTACTTTTTAGTAGGTTAATATGGTGAATTATATTGACTGAGTTTAATTGATTAATTTTTTTGGAGCAGGGTCTCATTATATAGTTCAGACTAGCTTTGAATTCCATGTAGCTCAGGCTGGCCTCGAACTTGCAATGATCCTCCTGCTTTAGGCCTCTAAATACTGGGATTTCAGATGTGTTTGAGGGTTTTATTTTGTTTTGTCTTTTTGATGCAGGGCTTGTTGTTTGTTTGTTTGTTTATTTTTGATACAGGATCTCCCTATGTAATTTGGGCTGGCCTTGAATTCATTTTGTAGCCCAGGCTGGTCCCAATTTGCAATGATCCTCCTGTCTCAGCCTCTTGAGTGCTGGGATTATAGGCATGAGCCATCACACCTGGTTTTAGATTAAGTTTTGAATGTTAAACCAATTTTGAATTTCTGGGATAAATTCAACCTGGACATGATGTATTATTCTTTGTATGTATTATTGGATTTGATTGCTAAGAATATTTAAGCAACTTCTACATATACATATGAGGGATATTTATTTACTTTTTTTAAATTTTGGTTTGGTTTGGTTTTAGTTTTTTGAGGCACTATGTAATTCAGGCTGGGCTTGAACTCATTTTGTGGCCCAGGCTGGCCTCAAATTCATAGCGATTCTCCTGCCTCAGTCTCTCAAGTGTTGAGATTCTAGCATGTGCCACCATGCCCAGTTAATAAGGGATATATGTGTCTAGTTTTTTTTTCTTACATTTTATACGAATTTAAATATCAGCAAGCTGGCCTCATGGAATGAATCAAAATACATTCTCTTACCTTTAATTTTCAGGAAGAAGGTGCATAGGTTAGTATTAGGTATTCTTCAAATGTTTGGTAGATTTCACCAGTTAAGCCAACTAGGTCTGGAATTTTCTTTGAAAGGTTTAAAGCACAAATTCAGTTTCTTCTAGTAGATGGAAGCCTACTCAAATAATCTATTTCTTCTCTAGTAAACTTCAGTAGTTTGCATCTTTCAAGGAATTTGTCCATTTCATCTAAATTGTTGAAGTTACTGGCACCCATTTGTTCTTTATTTTCAATGTTTGTAGGGTCTACAGAGAGATTCACTTCCACGTTCCTAATACTAGTAATTTGTGTCCTCTCTATTTTTATTTTGGCCATGTTGGCTAGAGGTTTGTCAATGTTAGTGATTTTCTCAAAAAACAACCATTTAGTCCAGGGCATGGTAGCACGTGTCTGTAACCCCAGCACTTGGAAAGCAGAGGCAAGAGAACTGCTGTGAGTTCAAGGCCATCCTGGGACACACAGGGAGTTCAAGGTGAGTTCAAGGCCAGCCCAAACTACACAGCAAAACTGTGCCTTGAAAAAAATAATAAAAAATCTGCTTTTACCAATATGCTTTATTAGTTTCACCTTTTTTATTTATCTTATTACAACTCTTATCTTTCTTATTTCTTTTGACTGTGTAACATAAGAAAAAGTGCTAACTTCAGTGTGCCTTCATTAATGCTTCTATTTATTCAATAAATCTTCTCTGAACACCGGTCATGGGGCAGGCATTGGTTTAACAGTGAACAAAAACGCACAGTCTAAGCCAGGCATGGTGTCATGGTCTAAGCCAGGCATGATGGCACTGTCTCTAATCCCAGCACTCAAGAGGCTGAGGCAGGATGATTGCTATGAGTATGAAGCCAGTTTGGGCAATTTAGCAAGATCCTGTCTTAAAATTTAACAAATAAAAAGAGCTGAGTATGCAGCACACTGGTAGAGTCCCGAGGGGTTCAATCCCCAGTATCTTTTTAAAAATAAATCAATTTGGAAGGAAATGAAATAAATTACTAGTAACAATAGTTATCTCTAGGTGATCATAGATGATTTCACTTTATATAATTTCATTTCTATGCAAACCATTTTTCTACAGTAAGCCCATTACTTCTGTAATCAGAAAAAGTATTAATAAATATGCAAATTCATAATTATAAAACTAGTTGCCATGGAAAACAGCAGAAATAATATAGAAAAAGAACAGTGTAGGAGGTGTCCAGAGACTTGCAGAAGGAAATAACCAGGGAACATTGCTGAGAACACTAGACAGAGTTACAGACACCTCCACCCAAAACATGGGATACAGTCCGCAGTGTGAGCTCTCGGGTCAGGAGGGCAACTATGAGCCCACAGGCATCGCCACACCTTGGACAGGAGAGAGCAGGTTAAATCTCTCACATCACAGCATCTCACTCTGTCCTAGTGGCACAGGCTTTCATGCTGCCCCAACACTGCCATGCCTCACAGTCCCTGCCTCAGGACCTTTGCACAGGCACTATATTCCCTCTGCCTCAAAGGTCTCTTTCCTCTCTCACCTCATGCAAGGCTTTGATCAAACATCACCTTTACAAGATGGTAGCTTCTTTTACTCTGCTTCAACACAACATAAGCACAGGACAGAGTCGTTTTGTGTATTTCCTGCTATAAGCCCCAGGTCTACAACTACACCTGGCAGAGTAGATCCTCAGCAATGGTTGTTGGAACTACTCCTAGCAGAGTGCTTTGTCCGGCTTTAGATGCCTGAACATGGTCACTAGCAGGGGAAGATGGTTCTTTTGTCTTACTTGAGGCTTCGTCTTGCCCCACTGTTTGAAAACCTCTTTGGGAGCAGTGAACATTAGGAGGCTGAGGCAGGAGGACTGCAACTTCAAGCATCTGGTGACTTAGTAAGACCCTATCTCAAAACTAAAAATGTTTAAAAAGGGCTGGAGATACAGCTCAGTGTGAAGGCCCTGTGTTCAATACCCAGTAACAAAATCAAAACACAAAACAAAACAAAAGAATCTCTTTCTAGGAGGCTGCAGTTTAGCAGTCAGTCAGCCCTGGGAGCCAGGCACCAGCAGGTTGCGAGCCCAGGCAATCACCCTGCCGCCAGCACAGGCCTCCTGTCTGGTCACGCGCACTCCAGCACAGTGGGCGGGTGTGTACGAGCTCCAGGTCATTGCTACGCATTTTCCGTGCCTGGCTGGTCCACTACACAACATCAGGTCATTCTGATCTGACTCATCCTAAGGGGCCACGAAGAAGCTGAGAAACAGAATTTGCTCCCTTGGACTCTAGGCGCAAGGAGGCAGTTACCGGCTCAGTGTGAGGACTCGCTCTGTAGGAGCAGGACCAAGTACGAGCAGAGTGAGTGCCCTCTGCAAGTGCATGCCAGGCACAGCATGGCCAGGGCACTGCAGGATGGACAGCTGGGGAGACTGGGGCGGAACGTGAAGGCTCCTTTCAGCTGAGAGCTGTGCATGCCGGGGGCTCACTGCAGTAGTGGGGCTCACAGATTAGCCACACCCTGCCCAGGAAGCCTGACAACTGCTCAAGTCTCTTTTCTCCCCCACCCCATTCTCTGAGACAGGCTCTTGCTATGTAGTTCAAGCTGGCCTTGAATTTGTGGCAGCCCCCCGCCTCAGCCTCCCAAGTGCTGGGGTTGCATGTGTACACCCCCATGCCTGGCAGATCTGGCAACTCTCCTTCCAGGTATGCGCCCCAAAAGAAGGGATGCGGACAGACTCGTGTAATCCAAGTTCACGGCACCATGATTCACAACAGCCAAAATGTGGAAGGAAATGTCCACAGATAAACAGAACACGGCAGGTGTCGGAGACCAGGCGATGTCAGGGTCAAACTGCTGACCACAAAGGGACCCCTGGCCCTGTGGGAAAAGCTCCTATTCACAGTGCTCTGAAGTCAAGGTGACGCCACAGCTGGGGCAGTGAGGACACAGTCTGCTGACACCCCATTCCAGAGCAGCAGAGCCGCCAGCCTTAGAGGTAAGACAGTGCTCTTACTTGGCGAGACGTAGGGCCTCTGCTTCTCAAGTCCCTGATCATTTTCATAGGATTTGCCTCCCATGTGCCCTCCTCTTCCTGTACCCCCAAACCTGTGAAAACCCAATAAATACAGTACTCCAGAAGAGTCCGTCGCATGACTCCCAGAGTTCCGACCTTCCTGGATTCCCCAGAAACCATACTACTTGTCTGTTTTCATTAAACCTTCTCTGTAACTCATTGTAGGGGTGGGGACACGGCCCTGTCCCTGATAGGTGTACACACGAAATGGAACATTACCCAGACTTAAAAAGGGAATCTGACAGTGCAGTAATGGATGAACCCTTGAGATGCTGACATAAGCTGGTCACAAAAGGACAGGCATGGCACGATTCTACATATGCAGAGTACCTAGTAAGTTAAACTCAAGACAGAACGTGAACAGTGGTTGGCAGGGTCGGGCTAGAGGGTCAGGGAACCAGAGCTGTTGTTCAGTGAAGACCCAGCTTCCATTTGAAGTAATGAAAGAGTTCTGGAGATGGAGGTACGTGATAGTTAGGTAGCAATGTGAATGTATTTAACACCACGGAACTGTGCAATTCACACTGGCTATGGCAGCTGGGTACAGTGGCACATTCCTATAAGCCCAGATATTCAGGAGGCTGAGGCAGGAGGATCTCAAGTTTGAGGGCAGCCTGGGAAACTTAGTGAGACTGCCACAAAATGAAAAATTTGGGGATGTAGCTCAGTGATGGAGTGCTTGCTTAGCATGTGTGTCACACACACAGTTTACAGTGGTAAATTTTATGCAATGCATATTTTACCATGAAAAATTTTGCAAATTGATGGTATTTGATTTTCCCATTTTTCCTCCTACACAGTATTCACACTGATTTGGTCAAGCTGCTTGAGCATAAGGAACTGATATAGAAACGGATGCTTTTTTTGATACTCCTTAGCTAGTTTAAGTTGCATCACTTATTTAAGAACTTAAAGCTCTCATTGTGTACACTTTGGCCTAATAATAAATTAATTACGCTTGGCACGTTGCACCTTATTTATACTGGCTGATTACCTAGCTTTTAACTACACTTTGGTTAGAAATGGAGACTGAAATGCAAGGAATTGAGTCCAGCCTGGGCTACAAACTGAGTTCAAGGCCAGCCTGAACTGCATTGGAGACCCTGTCCCAAAAAAGGCAAAAAAAAAAAAAAAAAATCCTATCTGCTCAGTGCTGCATGCTGCATGTTTCAGAGATGTCTTATTTTTTTTAATTGAAGTTTATTGGTACAGTTTAGGTATCCACAATGACCACATTCATCATAGGACATTTGTATCTGTATATGATATATCCTAATTCCTCCCTTTTTTTCCCATTCCCATCTCCTCTTTTCAAACCCCCTTTCCCTCCCTGTTCACAAAGCTCAGTTTTCATTTTATCTTTCAATTAAACTTCACCCTTTATAAATTCTGGGTCTTGACAACTGGCAAATAAGCTTTTCTCCAGTGACTTCCACAGAGCCAGAAAATCCCGCACACAGGACCTGTGAGGTACCACTAACTCCGTATTTAAAGAACACTGTTAGAATCCTTTATAAAACTAGCGACCACCTCTACTTTTAGATCATATGTTCTGACTGGTGGGAGCATAACTCAAACAGAATGAAACAGCCGCAGCAAACAGCGAGCAATTCTCCGCGAAAGGCCCTGCCCCGGCCCTTCCCCACTGCAAAGAAACCACGTTCAGTTCTCTCTGGCTCAGCAATTTCCTAGCATTTTGTGGAGTCAGAGCTGGAGCCCACAAGCCACAGAGCTCTGCTGAAAATATTCCCCAAGCTCTGTTACTACTGCTGAGTGTGCCGGGCTGAGGGAGATGGTCTGGTTATTGGTATGCTCAGAGGGGTGCCCAAGTGCAGTTTCCATCAAAAGGTGCCTTCATCAGATACCTGACTGGTGATGTGGAGGGAGGAGCTACAGCCTTAGAACACATAGAAAGGCCCGACAGAGGAGGACTCGGGCCAGGAGGGAGCAGACCTCCAGGACGTAACCCTACGCTAATCTATGCCTGGGAGACTGCCACCGCCACAGTTCCCAGTGGCAACAGTGCAAATGTGTGCATGCGTGTGTGAGACTTACTTGCGCATGTTTTTTTATCTGGGTTAAGAGCAAATCCTTCACGGCACTTGCACAAGTACGAGCCATCGGTATTCACACATGTGTGTTCACATCCGTGGTCTTCTGAGCCGCAGTAGTCCACAGCTGCAGAAAAAATGATACAGTCAGAATTAGGTTAGAAACTCAGGTCAACATCATGTTAAATGAGGAGATGCTGAAACCTTTCCCTCCAAAATCAGGAACAGGACAAGGATGACCATTATTACCACTCCTGTTCAACACAGTCCTTGAAACATTAGCCAAAGCAATCAGGTAAGAAAGAGAAATAAAAAGGCATGTATAGGAAAGGAAAAAGTCAAATTATTGTTATTTGCAGATGACATGATCCTCTAGATGAAAGACCTGAAAACTTCCACCAAAGACTTCTAAAATTCATAACCAAATTTGGCAAAATAGCAGGACACAAAATCAGTACACAAAAATCAACAGTGTTCCTGTACATCAGTAACGAACCCAAGAAAGAGGTGAGGAAACCAATACCATTCACAACAGCATTAAGAAAAATTAAATACTTAGGAGTTAACCTAGCCAAGGAAGTGAAAGACCTCTACAACAAAAACTGCAGTTCTCTGAAAAAAGAGATGGAAGACAACATCAGAAAATAAGACAACAGCTCCTGTTTCTGGAAAGGGAGAATCAATATTGTCAAAATGGCCATGCTTCACACACAACTGATAAGAGATTTAACGCAATCCCAATTAAAGCAACAACAGCATTCCTCACAGAACTATAAAAAACAATCCTAAGATCCATATGGAACCAGAAGACACCCAGAATAGCCAGCAAAAACAATCCTGGGCAAGAAGAGCGAAGCTAGAAGTATCACAAACCCAGATTTCAAGTTACATTACAAAGTTGCATGATAAAAACAGCATGGTGCCAGCACATCCAGGAGAGGGCATTCCAGGCAAAAGGAACAGCGGCAAGTGCAAAGGGCAGGTGGTGGGAACACTGCCTGTGTGCTAGAGGACTGGCAGGGAGGCCATGGGGAGAGACGGGGATCAGTGGGTGACAGCAGGACTTCAGCTTCTAATCTTAGTGCACTGGGTCACTGGACAGTTCTGAAGAGAGGATCTGAGCATGGACCATGAAAGGCAAATGACAGTGGAAAGCAGTCGGGAAGCTACACCTAGGCTTATACCCAGGAGGTGGGAGGGGAGGTGTTCCGAGGTCAGAGTTGAATTGTGTCTCCCAAAACATGTAGCGCAGTCCTAAGCCCTGGTCGCTGTGGCCTCAGGTGGAGATAGGGTCTTTACTGAGGTAGTCACCTTCAGATGCAGTCCGTGACGGGCTGATCTGCCATTCTGATGCCTTACAAAGTGCAAGGTACAGGGTGACCACAGTGACACCGCTGTAAGGCTGGCGGCCACACGGAGGAGAACAGCAGACACCACTAGGCACTAAGAAGAGGCCAGGAAGGAGTTCCCCCCACAACTCCCAGAGGCAGCTCGGACCCACAGCCGCCTGACTTCAGGGCTCTGGCCACCTGTGCTGTGTGACACTGCTGCTGTGTGTGGTGCTTGGTCAGGGCAGCCCGAGGAAACGAATCACCAGGAAGACACAGAACGAGGGTGGGAGGCTCCCCATGGGTTAGAGGCAAAGCAAGAGAAAGGCGGGAGTTAAAGCTGACTCCGGGGCTGCGTGCAGGTGAGCACCCTGCGCCCCAGCCCTTATTTCCCCGCCTGTCTCCCGCTAGCGCCAGATTCCTTCCCATCCGCACAAGGGCTACCACCCTGTTTCCTGTCACCTGGCTTTTATTCTGTTCTGTAAATTATTTATAATTTGCGTTTCTCATCTAGGAGAAACCGACCATCATAATTATGATGACTGAATTGTAAGCAGGAAGATAAAGAAACAAAATCTAGTGAGAAAAAGTTAATTATGATGACTGAATTGTAAGCAGGAACATAAACCAAATCTAGTAAGAAAAAATTGATCCCAAAATTGAACATTCACAGTGATTATATCCTTTCCTGAGACCAAGCCAGGAAATTAGAAATAAGAAAATATGTTGAATCATGTACAAACTTTATTCCTTTAAAAAACATTTCTCTCTACAACGTATTAATGCCAAACATTTGTAAAGAAGAACAAGGACAAATTAATACACAGCTAGGATTTTTTTAAAAAGCAAATTATGCAATGGAGAAGACAAGGACACATTTCACACAGTAGCTAATAGAGGCAAAGAAAAAGCTAAAGACTTTTAAGGGTAATTGCCTGTGTTGTATTTTCTCTTTTGCTCCTAGGCTTCATTAAATTTCTTCCTAATATACTATTTTTGTGACTTCACCTCTCTAAACAGTTCTAATAGTACCTAACATTTGTCATTATGGGAGGAACAAAATGACATTGTCTCAGGGTCTGATGTCATGGGACATTAGGCAGATGCTGGGTTGAGTCATCTTATAAATATCTAGCTAGCACCAAAGCCTCCTAGAAGTTAATTTCTCATCTTTTGAGACTCAGTGGGTTGTTAAATTAATAGTCATGTCAGGGACACTGAGATTAAGGAGCACTATGCTCTGCCATGCACCCCAGCCTGTGTGTCACAGGAGGTGGCCATATAGTGACTCGCGTGGGCTGAGTTAGCTGTTGGCAATCCCCACTTTCAGCCTCTTCCCACTGGGCCTGGTCCGCCATCTTAGAAGCTTCCCAATCCCTGCTATAGGTTTCACAGTCAGTCAGCCAGCATAGTCTCTGTCAACCATGTTTCAGTGTCCCCTCCAAGCAGGGAGCTGTTGATCTAGTTTCTAACTTCTAGCATATTGACAGTGCTACAATGGTGAGTGGTCACTATTCCAAAAAGGCAGAAATGCAGGCTGGACTTCACTTGAGCTTCTCTCTCAGACCAAAAGGTGCAATCTTTGAGCCCAGAAGCTTCCATCTTTCACTGGGACGGACCCTCCGTAACTACATGGGCCCACTGTTTGTTTAAGACTCCTCCAGTCTAAGCCACAAGCTCCAGATTCACCTTTTCCCAGAATTCTGTTCTCCCACAGAATACAGTCACCAATGTTGACTCCACTGTTAAAAAAGAAAACCAAACTGCACCAAGCAGCAGCCCTTTCCCCAATCTCTATTCAGCCCACTCTAGAATCATCAATACTTTCTTCTGACATGACTTGGAACCCAAAGCCTGGTCGGGGTGGCCGGACTCTGTGCTACTCATGCCTGGCCACGTGCCCAGCCATGCCATGGGGACGCCTGTGCCTGACGACCCTGTGTGCTGCTGTGCTCCCCAAGGCAGGGTTTAGATAGCACCGGCTCTGCAAGTGCAGTCAGGGAAATGACTTAGCAAATATCATTCAGAAACATGTCAGGTCCCACCCAGGTCAGCTGGGTCGAAACTCTGGGTTCAGAGCTCAGGAACTTGAGGGGATTCCATGCGTGCTCCACTCTAAGTCTCCATTCAAAAGACAAAGTGGCTTTCCCCTGACCCCATATTACCATCCGTACATGTTATAATTAAATTAAATATAACAGCCAATAAATATAACCACTGTGAGAAACTTTTTAAAAAATATAAATTAAACTGATAGTTTTGAGGACTTGAGGCAGTTTCCAACCAAAAATGCCGTAGAACAAGGCTTGGATGAAACAGGTGGAAAAGATCAGGTCATTTTCATGAATATTTACGAGGATTCTGTCTTTAGACTGTTCTACCACAGTCTTCAAATCCTTGTTCCAGTTTCAAAAAACTCCAAACTGAAAATCATAGACAATATATTATTATTATGATTTATGCAATCAAGATTTTAAAAAATTTTTATTCAAATCAATCTTAGTATTTTTTGAGTATATTCTTAAATGTATTTGTCATTAAATGAACACTTATGTGTTTTAAACAAAAATACTTAAGGTAGGTCTGGATATGTACTTTTGTTTGGGATTCTCCTCTTTGAGTTATGGTTCCCATTAATCTGCCAGCTACGGGCCCACCTTCATTCAGATAGTGCTGGGTCTGTATAACTAGGAGGTGTCCAAAGCCCACCTTGATGTTGAGAGCCACTCACTGATTCACTGCCCGGTCACCGGGGACAACAGACGAGCTCATCAGTGCAGCAGCTGGACATGAAGAAACTCATTTCCGAGTCCACGAGGCTCCACATCTTTCAAGGCCAAGTTCTAGTGCGTCCAACTCTGACGTCCTTGGCCAAATGTTTTCATTGCACAACTTCCTTGGTTATAAAACTGTACTTGTAAAAAGGAAGACAAAGGGCTGGAGATGGTGGCACATGCTTATCACCCCAGCACTCTGGGAGGCTGGGGCTAGAGGATCTGAAGTTCACAAGTTCAAGCCTAGCCCTGGCAACTGGTGACTTAGCAAGATCGTGTGTCAAAATTTTAAAATAGATAAATAGACAGACTCCGGCTGTAGCTCATTGTGAAGTCCCTAGGTTCAATCTCCAGTGCCAGGAAAAATAGAAAGAGAGGAAGCCAAGGTTAGGGGACAGATGTATAGGGAGACCTTTATGTGTAAATGTGTAAGTCCAGAAAGCCTCTGTTGTTCTGAGTTCTCAGCTACATCAACAAATCCTTTCTCAGTCATTTCCGCCTGAAATTTCCACATTTCTTTCCAAATGGAAAGAATATGGTCATTCCTTGGCGTCCGCTGGCCCCCAGATCACAGGTGCTAGGGTGCTGGGGTCAGAAGTCAATCTCTGCCGTGTGTGGGAGGTCGCCCAGCTGCGTTCCTGGATAAGCACTACTCAGGTGCAAGGTAGCGACCATCTTAAAGGGCACTTCTGATTTATAATCTGCTCACCTCTCAAGGTTTTCAGCAGGGATCAGTCTGCTGAAACAGGATATTTTAAAGAGGAGCATTTGGATTTTAACATTTGTTGATGATAAAGAAAATAAAAAGTGTCATGAGAGAAATAGTAGAGCCAGTTTATTTGCAGGGCATGTGTTAGACACTTAGGTACACACAGATTCATTCCGCCTGCCTTCTCATGACTTGACTTCCATGTGCAGGATTTAAAGCTCAAGGAAGGTGTCTTATGAATTTTGAGTGCACTAGAGGAATGTTATGGGCAGACTGTGCCCCCCCATAAATTCATATGTTGAATCCTTAGCCCCTAATACTTCAGATGTGACTGTCTTTGGAGATGAAGGTCTTTCAAGAGGTGATTAAGTTAAAAAGAGGCTCTGGGTTGGGTGCAGTAGCACACATCTGTAATCCTGGCTCTCTGCAAGACTGAGGCAGGAGGTTTGAAAGTTTGAGCCCAGCCTGGGTAATCTAGAGACTTAGAGAAGTTCTGTCTTTTTTTTGGTACCGGGGATTGAACTCATGACTTTGCACTTGCCAGGCAGGCACTTATGCCACTGAGCTAAATCCCCAGCCTGAAAGGTTCTGTCTTGGTAGGGCTTCACACTGAGCTATACAGGAGCCCCAGATTGCTGGTGGAGGGGGCCCAGGGTCCTCTAAATCTCCCTGCTAAGTCTGTAGCTTTTATCTTTGATGGTTTCCTTCACACTGATGCCCTCGCATTAGGCTGCCTGTGTAGCTGTGTCTGTGTGGTGTCTCACTGTGACCGTCTCTCCCTGGCCTCCAGGGCCCTCCAGGGCCAGCCTCAGACCCTCGTGCCTGAGAGCACTGCCACCTCCACATGGTCACTCTGCCTGGCATCTGCCTAGGTCTTGGACACTCATCCAACTGCCGCCCTTTCCTCCTGGCCCTGGTCTTCCTGCTTCTCCATTGCTTTGTCTTCTCCAACCTCTGTGGCTTCCATGTCTCTCAGCCCGATGGAGCAGCGGCGACCTTCGGAGACTCCACCACTGAGGCCACCGGTCCCCAAGATCTGCTCATCGTCATCTCATGAAGCTCCTCAGATCCGCTGCTTGGTGAGCAGCGGGCCAGCGCAGTGGCGTGAGGACGATGATGCCCCAGTCAGAGCGGGGAGAGCTGGCTTTCTCCCATCCTCCCCCTCTTCGGCTCAGGCCCCTCCAAGGACAGCCAGACATTCTCCCACACTTATGAGCAGCAGCAAGAGAAAGGTCACCCCTAATAAACACAGCCACCAGCAGCTCCCTGGCAACACAGCACCGACCAGCACATGCTTTCACTTTATAATAAACGTCAAATCCCAGAAGTGACAGCAGAAGTGCAGGCACAGATACTCCCTACTACCCCGAGATAATTAGGCAATCATTTGCCAGCACTGGGGAACTGGCTCCCCAGTTCCCAAGGCCCAGGCAGGGCCCCTGCTCCCTCTCCTCCCTAGGGGCCTCGGACCCTGGTTCCCTCATTCCCTCCTTCATTCACCCACCTGGCTTGCTGGCCTGGCTTGCGGGGACCACCACAGGCCTTCCTAATCACGGCCCCAACTGCACCCGACAACCAGATGGGGTTCGGGAGGCACTAAAGCAAAGCAGACTGCATGTTCTTCAGCATCAGCAAAAAGGACTTTTTCCCCTAACCGTACGCTGATTTTTAAATTATGTGTGGGGTACACGATAATTACACTCCTCTAGGGGAAATGGTCTAGATACGTATCACAGCCTGTTTTAGTTTTTCCCCTGCTGTAATGTCTTTCTTCTCTCCAACTTCGGAACTGGGTGGAACTGGAGTAGAAACGGGCGTGTGCTGCACATCACATCTGGATCACCTTTACTCCCACTCCATTTCCTGGTTCTCCAGCCGCTTCCCAGCCCCACAGAGTCTGCCGCCCTCCTTCCCACCATCTCTTTCATTGTCTTCTTTATCTGTATTTTAGTCTCTCAGATTGAACCTTCTGGGTCTGATCTGCTTCACTCAGCACCTTGGTCTCAAGATCCACGTTCTACATGTGACGCAAATGCACCCTTTGGGCCGAGCCGTACTCCGTGAACAAGAAGTTTCAAAGCAGGTATTTCCACGGGGGAAGAAACACAACAAACCATTAACAGTGACCTTCTAGTCTGTTTCAGTTCATCAGTGAAAGGATGTCACTTCCATACTAAAAGGCAATGAAGCAAAAATAGTAAGAATCGATGTTTACACATATTGCTAGTGTTTGTGGCAAACAGTGGTACGGCTAGTGGCTGCTACTCTGTCATGGTCACCAGCAGCAGATGAAGACAATCCTCCCAAAAATCCAATAAACAAGCAAAAGACAACTCTAAAGCTAAGGAGACTGATTCTATCCTTAGGCGTCTGACCAGGTGTCTCATTGGTGTGAAAAATCAAAGGAAGCTGCTGTCTCTCACTGACAAACAGCAGGCAGCACCTTGTGTTGTTTTCCTTCCTGTTTGCTAAGAACCAAGGTGTGCCGGCACATGTAAATTCCATGTGCAAACAGAAACGGGTAAACAAGGGAGCAGGCACACACCATGGGAAGCAAAGCATGATACAGTTGGGCACCAGGAAGCAGCAGGGTAGCGGGGAGAAAAGGCAGGATCTCCTGAGAAAATCAAGGCTCTGGTTCTGATGCTTGTTCTGCAGGTGCCGAGGAGAATTCCGAGGCAGCACTGACCAATCTGATGCCACCCCACCTCTGCCACCTCTCACCTGGCGGCTCAGCGTGGAGTCCCCAGGTTTACGCCAGTGTAGCCAGGCCTTGCTCTTGAGCTGAGACCTTGGTCTCGGGCGTGGACAGTTTCCTTTGACTGCACTGTCTTGATGCAGAAAGCTGAGCTCTCACACAGGATGGTCACTTGAGCTGTTCGATGACCAGAAGGTCCATTAAGCAGGAGGTGGGTGTCGATGTCTTTGAGGAACCACCCAGCTCCCCCGTCCACCACCAAATGCATCTCGTGTTAATCCACAGGCTGTATTTAAGTCAGGCTACCTCATGTGAATGAAATCCACCTGGTCCTTTCCAGGCAATGCTGTGACAGATGACTCTACTCACATAAGATTATCATAAACAGGCAATTTGCTGAGGAGCTGAGCGAACACATGCTGACCTCAGCCACAAGTGAAGTCTTCGGAATTCAAACTCTGCCTAATTAGACCAAGGAACGGAGCATTTTGTTGAAAGCCAGAGGAGCCTGGGAAGTCCATGTTGAGTCTCCCCGCCCGCCTTCCCCCACTTGGCTCGCCTCCCCGAGAAGCCTCAGGAGGATACTCACCCACACACCTCTTCCCGTCCTCGGCCAGCGAGTAGCCGCTGTAGCACTGGCAGACGAAGGAGCCGGGCACGTTGACACAGAGCTGCTCACAGGCATGGTCCTCCAGGGCACACAGGTCCTGGACTGAGGCAAAGTTGCACCGTGAGAACACAGCTGAGGAGGGAGGAGAAGCCCAGCGCAACGGGATGAACAACTCCCATAGCTTCGCTAAAAGTAACTGTTTAAAAATATTTCAAGTACTAATAAGTAATCAGAGTAGAAAACAAAATATATCCAAGGAAAGCCAGGAATGGCAGTGCATGCCTGTAATTCTAGCACTAGATGGGGTGAGGCAGGAGGATTGCTGCAAGTCCAAGGCCAGACTTGGCTACCCAGTGAGTTTAAGGCCAGCCTGAACTACAAAAAAACAAAACAACAACAAAAAAAAAAACAAAGGAGATGCTCCTATAATCCTACCACCCAGACCCAACCACTGCTAACATTTTGGTGAGTTTCTGTGTCATAGTATTTATTTATTTATTTATTTATTTATTTATTTATTTATTTATTTATTATTTTGAGATAGGAGCTCACCATGCAGTTCAGGCTGGCCTTGAACTCACTATGTAGCCTAGGCTGGCCTCAAACTTGTGGTGATCCTCCTGCCCCAGCCTCCTGAAGGCTGGAATTACATCTGTGCACCACCAGATCCAGCAAAACATGGTTTTTAAAGTTGAAATTATTTTTCACCTCTAGGAAGTACATTAAGTAAGTTTAAATGACTACCATTTTGTCATTTCCTATGACAGTGAAAGGTGCTCAGAAGCTGCTTGGACTTGTTCACATCAAGCTCTGCTCCTGTCCTCTGGGGACCAAGTGTGCTCCATAATCACAGTCTCAGTGATGCACAAGATGATCCAGCACAGCCTCTGACATTCTGCAGACGGTGTCGCCACATGCAGGAGGGCTCAGTACAAGGAATTTCTACTCCATGAAAACATGGTAAGTCTACCAACAGCCTCCAACCGCCAAGTTCCCATCTACTTTTCTTATCCATTTATCTAAAGATCTTTGAAAACCTTTGTGCTCTGTTCATTCATCCCAGTAACAAAACAGAGTAGGTAGAGGTAAGAAAGTCACCCAGGGAACATGGATGCATGGCTACCATGGTCTCATTTTGGTCAAATGTTTATTGTATGTGCAGAGTGCTGAGCCCTGGCTATTAATTCACACACAAGGCAGAAACACACACCCAGGCCTGCATCATCCTCCTGCGAAGTAAAAATCCATCAGAGGATGAAGGGGTTAGAGTACACTGCTGCCTCAGTCTCTCCAGGCAGACAGGACAGTGCTGTTTCCCAGCCAGGAGATGGCTTGGGTGCCAGGAAACAGCTGTCCACACCGGGATCTCGGTGTTACAATTGTAGAAAAGCAGCGAGCAGTAAGGGGTTGAGTACAGTAAAGAGCACTGCTCTGGTTAAAAGCTTTCACTGTTAGAAATGTGATAAAATCTCAGCTACCTAGAAAGGTGGATCGGCTCTGGATTCCAGTGGTATATGTGCTGCCAAAGCGAGCACATGGATTCCAGTGGTGATACTGCACATCATCTCCTATCTCTCTGAGTTTCACAATTTATTGTATTTTCATATAAATATAAGGTATCAAATTTATCAGAAGAGAAAAGCTAGTTTGGTTCAGTGTCTCTACTATATACATTAAATCATTTTTAAAAATAAGATCAACCTCATCACATTTTAAAATGGTTAGGTCTAAGATTCCACAAATAAAGATTCTGCAAAAATTCTAAAAGAAGGATTTTTACCTTCAAATCAATAAGGTACATTAAAAAAAACTGTAAACTCAAATTCTTTTGCTCCTTACTAGTAGCCTTGTGTCTTACATTTCCATTTGAGAACTACAACTGGAATTTTCAATGTTGGTTTCCAGTGGATTCAGATGGAAGAAACCCAGCTGGTGCAAAACTACAGAAAATAATCAAGGAATGACAAAACCCGCCAGTAGTCACAAGCCTAGGCCAGTGTTCTGACATGTAAGATATTCACTCATTTATGCATTAAACATGTGTTCAGTGCCTACCATGTCCCCAAACAGACAAGGGGCTCCTGATGTCATGAAGTTTGTACTCTATTAGAAATGGAGCTTGGTTATCTTAGAAGGGGAATGCTGGTTGCAAAATCAGCTAATGCAAAAGACCTGAGGTGCAAATAGCCTGTGGTGGATCAAGTAGTCCTGTTTGAGGAACTGAAAGCTAATGTGGCTACCAAAAGCTACCTAAATAACAAATTCCAGCTGGAGTGTGATGGATGCTGACAATTCTGTGGGAGTTTAGCATCAGGGTGCCTGACTGCCAAGAACTAGAGTTTGGAACAAGTTTCAGGGAAACGTCGGATACCCGGGAGAGGAGCAGAGTGTTCCAGGCCGTGAAGCACGTGCAGAACGTGCACAAGAAGGGGACACGGGACAAGCCGGTGCTGAGCACCACGGCAGAATCCCAAGGGAATTAGCAGGGGCCGGATGGGAAAGACCCTGACTCAGGATGGCCGAGAGCCACCTGCACACAGCGAAGGACTAGGCAGGAAAAACCCTTAAAAGGGAGGCCTGTGTCTCCACCAGTGCAGCGCCGGGAAGGGTAAAGCTGGCAGGGTCTCAGCCCTGGGACCTCAAAGGACCTTCAGCATAGCTCAGCTGCAGGCTGAGTAGCTTTACTTTGCCTGCGGGGCGATGGGAAAATTCCCCTCTTGCTTCCAGGACCTGGCACTGTGCGGAGTTCTCGGCCTCGCCCAGCAGCTGCCAGCGTCCTGCCCTCTGCCCTGCTGGCAGCGCCACGGTGCTGGCTGCAGACCTGTTTACGCAGCGCAGCGTTCATGCTTTCTAGACTCGGCCGGGTGGGCGGGCAGCGGCCCTGCCCAAGGACTGAAGGCCTAGAGTGGGGCTGTAGCCCTGGCCGGGCTCTGGGGGAGACGCAGGGGTTTCTGAGCCGAGCCCCTTCCCCTCGGGGTGACCAAGGAGGGGAAACACAGGAGACGCTCATTCTCTTGTAATGGTTTGCTTTGCTAATAATCAACATTTTACAAAGGTATTAAGCAGAAAGTAGGATGAAATACAATGAGCAACACTTCCTTGTAATTCCAGTACTCTGAGAGGCCGAGGCATGAGGATCGAAGCCTGAGCCTGGTCTGGGAGACTTGATGAGACCCTGTCTCAAAATTTTAAAATTGTAAAAAGGGCTCAGGATTTAGCTCAGTACAAAAGGCCCTGGGTTTAATCTCCAGTAGCAAAAACAAAAATAAAACCAAGACCTTGAAGCAATACTCCCACCCACCCTCTCACCCCCAAAGAAGTAGGAAGAGCAAGAGGCAAGGAAATGCGCCTTTCAGGACGTGCCAGGACACGCGTGTCCACCTGAGGAATAACAGCAAGGTGCCCTGTGTGGAAGCAGCAGTACCGGCCTCGGCTGTCCGGAGAAGCTGCTGGACGCCATTTCAAAGTCCCGATACCCAGGCATCCCACCCCATTACGCCAGACCGGCTGCCTCCCCTTGGTGAACTGAGACCCCCAGGCTCCATTTCTGCTTCCAAACGGATCTCAGCGCAAGTGTAGTCTCCTCTCCCAGCAGCTGATAGAACTGCAGATGCACACAAGTGTGCAAGTGTGCAAGTGTGCTGGGGCGAGCAAGGACGGCGGCTCACGTTCCCAAAGGAACGGGCCGGACAGCGCCCCAGCCAGCTGGCTCCAGGCAGACCGCCCTTTTGTACTGTTTTTAGAATGCCGAGGATTTATGGCCACGAGTGATCTGTATCCACCCAAGGGAAACCATTGAAGGATTAATCTAATTAAACAAGGACAAGAGAATAAATACAGACTGGGCTCTGACAAAAAACAACGTTGCTGTTTTCCTGGCATTAGCCGCTTCCATTTGAAACATGTACAGATGTTTCTTCGGATGATTCCTTCTGCTCTTGGAAAACTGCACTTTCTTTGTCATAGCCTGGAAGGATGTTACTGAAGGGTGATAAAACCCGACGGGATGGGAAAGACCTTGTCTTTAAGGTTCCTGGTACCCCAGGGCAGCTTCTACCTCCTCCTCCTCCACTCCACTCCTGGGATTAGTTCACTTAATCCCAGGCCCACTGGGATGAAGGCTCTGGAGCACCGCAGACACAGCGCCGTCCGGCACTTGCACATGGTCCCTAATCTTGGAAGGACTTGGTCACAGGGGATCATCAATCACAGTCTTAGTGCTGCTCTGGGGCCTCCGTAATAGCTGCTAGGCAGACACGGTTGTTTTGCTGGGACAGCCTCCTTCTGGGACAGCCTGGAGCCCTGCCTCCATGAATGAATGTTCCTGGGCAGAAATGGGACCACTGGTGAAGAGCCTGAAATAGCCTTTACTCTCCCTTTAGCACAGATAAATATTTTGAGCAGCTAACTTTTTGACTGTGGGGTGGAAGATGGCAAGAAAAACTTGCAAGTTATAGGCTTTCTCCCTGTCCTGCACCCTCCAGGTCCAGTCAGCTCTCAGGTCCTGCTGGCCTGCTTCGATTCATGGCTCCTGTCAGCCAGAGTCATCAGCATCTCTGGACCACACCACCATGTAACCTCTGTGACAGAGGAGCTGGATGGTCAACTTGATTGACTTGAGAACTTCAGTGACCAATGAAGCACATTTCTGGGTGGATCTGGGTGGGCCAAAGAGGTGTGACCTTGGGGTCTATAACTTGTCCCTGTCCCTTCTCCCTGGCTGTCTTCTCCAGTCCTCTGATTCCTGGCCACAGTGAACTGAGCAGTTTTGTTCTACCATAGCTTTCCGCCATGATGTTTCTGCCTTGGAGCCAAATGACCACAGACTGGACCCTCTGAAACCATGAGCCAAATTAAACCTCTTCCCCCTCAAATTACAAGTGTTGAGTATTTGGTATCACCAATAAGAATGCTGAATAATACCACCTCCAAGCTTGTCTTCAGGGTTTCTCTGAAGCCAGAGTAAAACTTGTAATGACTTTCTACTGCTCTAGGATAAAGTTCCAAACTTCTGGTGTTATCAGTCAGAGTGATGTATGATCCATCCTATCCTCTCCAGTCTTATTTCATCCCTCCTCTTGTTTTCTCTGTTCTATTTACACTTTTTTTTCCTGTTGTTCAAAACAAGTCTTCTTCCTCAGGACATTTGCAGATGCCATTTCTTCTACCTGTAATATTCATGGCCCTGCCTGTCCTTCTTTTCACCTAATTCTTTCTTATATATCCTGTAGGATGCAGTTTAAGGAATACTTTGGCAGGACTCTTGCCTGTCACAAAGGATCAAGTGCTTCTTCATAGTTTCTTTATGTAGTGCTTACCTCAATTATAATTTAATGCTACTTTCCAACTGATTATTTCATGTCTATTCCCCCTGCACATGAAGGCAGCCACATCCTCATCAGTATTTGTCTCGTTTTGCACTCTAGCCCAGATACACAGCATGGTGCCCCTGTATGTGGTCACTTGAATATTTGTCCATAACTGAGTTAATTAACCCATTTGTTCATTCATGAATCTCTTCAAAAGTGATGGGAAAATGACAATGAATAAAATAAGTCATAATCTCCAGTGTGCTGGAGCCAGCTCTCACCGGTTCCCATAAACAGATGACCCGCCTCTCACCCACTCCGCATTCAGCAAACCCAAGCTGGCAGCATGGAATGGCCGTGCCGGGAGTGTTTACATCACAGAAATGGGCAAACCCTGCGAACAGAGCTTCATTTTCTTCCTGGGGAGCTGACCACTGTACACTGACCAGCACACCGCTAACGGGGACCAATGATAAACAAGATAATTACAGAAACATTTACAGTGTATCCAGGCAGTCTGCAGGGTTGACAGAAAGGCTTCCATCCAAACCAGTGTGACTGGAACCCGGCTTCACCGAGTGTGCGAGGACCTGAGGAGTGGTGCACACGCAGGCGTGAGAGGGTCATTGTTAGAGGAGAGCAGAAAGAACAGGGTGAGGCAGGCGAGTGAAAAGAATATCAACTTTGGAGCCAGGCCCGGCTTCACCCGGTGGGGTGAGCTCTGGTTGACTTCAGCTAAGGGGCCTTTATGAGATTCAATTTCCACAGAGAGATCCAATGATTAAGTGGAGAGAATGTGTGAAATAATAGAGGTGGGAAAACATCTGAGGCATAGCAGCCACTGAACAAATGTTAGCCTCTGTCTCCTCTCCTAAATGCAGGGGTGGGGAGGGAGAAATATCTTCAGCCTTGGGTCAGGGAGGGGAAAGAATCATGGAACATGAGGGAGGAGTGAACCTCAGCTGAATTTTGCCCACAGCATGATTCTAATAAAGATGGTTTCACTTCACTAGATACCTTTGAAAACTGCAAACATGGAGATTTTAATCCATTAAAAATTTTTTGTTGCTATTGTTTTTTGAGACAGGGATCCTCCGTATAGTCCAGGCTAGCCTTGAACATACTTTGTAGCCCAGGCAGGCCTCTAACTCATGATCCTCCTGCCTCAGCTTCCTAAACACTGGGATTACAAAAAATCCTGC
Organism: Hydrochoerus hydrochaeris; assembly: GCA_004027455.1. NCBI lineage: Eukaryota > Metazoa > Chordata > Mammalia > Rodentia > Hydrochaeridae > Hydrochoerus > Hydrochoerus hydrochaeris. Next base: position 355,773 of record PVLA01000048.1, read on the forward strand.
CCAGCTAGATTTAAAGAAAATTTGACTAAGTTTGTTTTGCTAAATTAGCCCAATATGACAAAATAGGCAATTCTGAAGCTTATAACAAAAACTCTGGCCAAATTCAAGCTATGCCTCGCCAGACGGCAGCATTAGCACACATTGCCAGTCGGCAGCATTAGCACACATTGCCAGTCAGCAGCATTCATTCGCTTGCTTTGTTCTCTCCAGTTCCTGAAGAATTTTACAAGAGATAGTGACTGTGGTAGCTCAGTCTTGCCCGGTGAAATTAGTTAGAAAGGATTTGCTTGCTCAGAGTCCCAAACCTGTGCCGCAACCCCCCATTCCCCCTGCCCCAGAATATCCCTGGAGGTTCACATGCACCCCAGATTCATTGCCTTTCCTTGTAGTCATCTCCAGACTCCGGCACTGGGTCTCAGTCCAGTAAATTTGGGAAACATTCATCTGGCTCCACAGGCAGAGGGGCACTCGGGACAGAGACTGTGGCTCCCAGGCTGACAACATTCAAGGCTGAATCAGTTTCCATGGACTTTTCAGCATTTTAGACAAGCCACACTGCATGCTATGGACACCAATGCCGGTTTAATTTCTCCTCTGGAGTTAAAGCAAATAAACACCTTTAACAAGACACTCTCTCTTTATAGCTCCTGCTGTTATCTAATCCACGATGTAGAAACCAGCACTGTTGATCACAGCAAAAGAGAAGAGAGATGTGTTACCAGGGCTGTGATTTCACTCAGGTGGAGTCTCTGCCCTCGCCAACCCAAAGCTCACTGAAGAGCTGGGAGTCCACAAACAGGCCAGCATTCAGGGGACCATCGCTTTCCAATTACAGATCGGAAAGCATGAATCCTATTCTGAGAGCTGCAGTTTAGATTTAAAGACTCCCAGTGAATGTGAGTCATCTGCTCTGTGCTTCTCAGCTGAAAAGAACAGAAACAAACCCAGAGAAAACAAACCTGTCCTCAGGCGAACGCCAGCTGGACCTGCTCCCTTCTCTCTGTTTAGTTCTTTCTCAAGCAATTCTCCTACTCAGGAACATGATTGGGTTTTTCCTGGAGGCAGGAAAAGGAGGAAGAGGAAGGAAATTCCCAAAACAAGGCTTGAAATATAAGTAAAACTGCATGAGATTGATCAAGATAATCAATGTAGAGCACTTTTCAGTCTCCAAAGCCATCACAACATTACGTTTTCAATACAAACCCTTCCTGAAGGGGCTCCCTTGGGGAGAGATCTGGCTTAAGCCATCTAGGTCCATGTTCTTTAAACCAGAGTGGACGCAGTGTCCTCTGGGGCTGTGAAGATGCAGGCTCCTCGGCCCTGCCTCAGAGGTCCTGATTTGGTGTCTCTAGCCTACACAAGGCAGGTGCTTTTTTAATTTTTTTGAGACAGGGTCTGGCTAAGTTACCCTGAATGGGCTGCACTGTAATTGTGATCTTCCTGCCTCAGACTCCCAGAGTGCTGGGCTTACAGGCATGTACAACCATGCCCAGCTGGGAACTTGCATTTCTAACAAATGCCCTGCAAAGGTGACATTTCTGGAGCCACTTTTCTAGATGCCTGTAAAAAATACCAAAGCCAAAGACAAAGTGTATAAGGTTCAAGCTCACATTCCCCTGTGGGTCTATTTTTTCATAACCTGCATGTCTCTACTCATGTTTAGTCAGTTGTTCTCCCTTAAGACTCCCCTCACCCAACCCCTTTTCTTATAAACTCTATGTCCTCAGAGGCTGAGCAACCCTGAGGTCAGTGTCAGGAGAAAGGCGCAGCTCCGTCTCCCTGGTAAGCACCTGCGGCAGCTGGGGGAAGCGGCGGCCACAGCAGGGGAGAAACAGCCAGCGTTTCCCAAGATTCACACCATGTTGGAAGTTAGGGCGCTGGGAAACCAAGCAACTAGCTTGCCTCCCTGGTAAGAGGGCTGAGAATCAAACATTCCACCACCATCACACACACACACACACACCCCATTAGCAAATGGGAGCCAGAAGTCTGAGCATCTCTTGGGAGGTTGACCATATGCAATATAGCAAATACGGGGGATTTCCTTCTACCATCTCTTTGAAGGCAAATATTGTTATCACTGTTTTGCTTTGTTCTGATTAATGGTATTGCGCTATTCAATATTCTGTTTTGATAAGTTCTGTAATGTTCTGTATTTCCTTTGATTTTGCTATAACTGATTGAAAGAACAACTATTGTGAAGAAGATGAGATATACTATGGTACCTATTAGTTATCCCAGTAACCTGCTGTGAAGTCCTGCACCATTTTCACTGCACTGTCTCAATTGGCTTTGTTCTGTCTTGTTCTGTTGTATTTTACTACCTTCAAAATTAAAAAAAAAAAAGAGAGAGAGAGAGATAACAAAGTAACAAAATACCTCCAAAAACTCCCAACTCCATCAAAGCTGATCCGTGGGGCACCATGAGGAGAAACTCAAAAGCAAGGCAACAGAATTATATAAGGTGATTGAAAAGGAAATAACAACAAAACAGATCAGTAAGGTACTGAGCAAGCTGAAACATGTTATAAATAAACAGATAATGGACTTAAAAGCAAAAGGAGGAAAAGAAAGTGCTCTAAAGGATATAATTGCATGTATAAGTATGTAGGATTGATAACCATATTACTGAGTTTATGTTGGATCATTGAATAGAACTGTTTGCAGCTTCACTGTTTGCATGTCCACTTTGTATGCTTTAATTTTGTAACTTGAACAACTATTTCTAAGAGGACAATATGTAATTTATCAATTAGTGATTTCTTACTTTTTAAAAATTCTGTATTATTTCCTATCCTTTTTTTCTGTTTCGCTTTTTTTCTCTTTAAATAAAAATTTTTTAAAATGCCATATATTAAGAGAGCTCATGTAGTGCAAAAAAAAAAAAAAGAAAGAAAAAGAAAGCCAGTCGCGGCTCCAAGCCGACTGCGCGCTCGCTCGGCAGCTGCGGGGTCGTTGCCGGCTTCTGCAGCCTCCGCAGCCAGGCAGCTGCTCTGCTGCACGTGTGTGGCTCACTCACTCTTTCTGGCTTGCGCCACTTTCTTCAAGGGCGCTGCCCCAGCACTCAGACCTTGACCTTCGCTTCCACACCCCCTTTTCTTCCCTCTAACGTCAGAGTCAGTGATCACTGAAAACCACAGCCGGTCCGGCTTTCCCATGACCTTTATTTGGTCTTCCGCCTGGGCTGCCTCCAGCCACATGTGTGGCCTCCTCGGACCCAGCACTTTGCCGCTAAAGCCGGGTTTCCTCTACCGCCCCAGCCCCATTTTCTGTTTTTTTCTCCCTGGAGCTACGAGTGTTGCTGCGGTCTCTGAATTAATTGCGTATATTTCTGCAGAAGCACATACTGAATTGAAGGAACCAATCAGAAGTGTAAACAGAAGCCGAGTGGTGGCTCACACCTGTAATCCCAGGGCTCGAGAGGCTGAGGCAGGAGGGTCACAAATTCTAGGCTAGCCTGGCCCACAAAGTGAGTTCAAGACCAGCCTAAACTACATAGAAGACCCCATCTTAAAGGCAAGGGGTGGGGCCGGGTGGGGGTGGGGGGTGGTTCTTTACATGTAGATCACAGGGGAACCCAAAATTTGTTTCTTAGGTCTCAAATGTTGGGAAATGCTCAACAGAGTCCCTGGCCCACGGAGGAGAATTCGCAAGAATGAAGAAATGGGTACTAGTATCTTTGACCCCCTCTGGCCCCTAATCCGGGGCGTAAGTATCGCCAGCCCCATGCAGTAAACTGTGGCTGTGCACATCTGTGTCCAGCTTCCCTGACCAGAAGACACTGCAGGAACCCAGCCTGCACCTTCAGTCACGCCATCATTCGTCCCAGCTCTCGTTCCCCACAGATGCCCTAAGCAAGCTAGTCCAGATGGGCACAGCGCCGCCTGCCATCCCTCTTCTTGCAGTGCTTCGTCGAGCACCGTTAGCTCTCATCTATATATGCTCTACCGAGGTGTAATCGGCATCCAATGAGCTGCTCTCAGGTAAAGTGTGCAGTGTAGTAACCCGGATATATCAGCATATCACCACCACAATCAAGACAGGGAACACAGCCGCCACCCGGGGCCCGTGCAGCTCTGGGATTGATGGCTCTTCTCACCGCTCTTCAGCCCCAGCTGACCCAAAAGCTGCCTACTGGCATTAGAGACTGGTGCCCCTTTTCTAAAATTTTATGTCAACAGAATTACAGGCGGGTATTCTCTCTGTCTGGCTTTTTTCATTCAGTGGTTACTCTGGGTCGTACCCAGGCTACGCCCTGTGTCCACCCTGTGTCCATTCTCCCATTGGCGAGGAGAATTAAATCACATGCCTGTGTCACAGCATGAGATTCACCCGCCTGCTGAGGAACAGCCATCCAGCTGTGAATTTCTTTTCTTAAAAATTTATTTAAAGAAAGGTAAACAAAACAAAAAGAGGATAGAAATAATACATCATTTCAAAGAAACAAAAAAGAAAAATAAGAAATCACTAGTTGACAATTACATATTTTCCTCTTAGAAGTAGTTATTCAAGCTACATAAGTAAAGCATACAAAGTGGACATTTAAACAGTGAGCCTGCAACCAGTTCTGTTCTCCTACCTAACAGAAACTTAGTAATATGGTCATCAATCCTACACACTTAACATACGTGCAGTTATATCCTTTAGAATACTTTCTTTTCCTCTCTTTTTTACAATAACTATATTGAATCCTCGTACTGTGTAGAAGTTCTACGCATGTATGAATCTCTACATGTATACCTATCCCCTCTGTATCAGGAGTGAATTTCTTTAAAATCCACAATACAGTGTATCCTCCATTTATTCACAAAAGTCCTTTTACTCTTTTAGTGTATCACAAAAGTCCTTTTACTCTTCAGTGTATAGATCATACACATCTTTTAAAATTCATCCCTAATTTACATGTTTTATGCTATTGTAAATGGTATTTTTAAACATACCAATTTCTTATTTTCATTAGCAGTATATAGAAACACAATAAACTTATTCTGTGTATTGACTTTTTATCTGGCAACCTTGTTAAATTTATTTTATCAGTGTTACTAGCTTTTTAAAAGATTCTTGTTTTTTTTTAGATAGTCAATCACAAAATCTTAAACAATTTCCTTTCTAATCTGTGTGACTTCTAACTCCTTTCATTATTCAGCTTTGAGTATGTTTTTTGTTTTTGTTTTTTTTAAGCTTTGAGTATGTTAACTGTGGATTTTTCTACAGATGCTGTTTACTAGGTTGAGGCATTTCCTTTTTATTCCTACTTTGCTTTGTTTTACCATGAATAACTTAGATGTTATCTATTACTTTTGTTTTGCATCTATTGAGATGATTTTTTACTCTTTGTTTTAGTTTGTGAGTGTGGCGAATTACATTGATTTGTGAATATTAAGCCAACCTTGAATTCATAAGATAAACCAATTTTGGTTTATATACATTTAATGTATTATTCTTTTTACCAACAATATTTTTGGATTCTACAATCCAACAATAAGATTTTTGTTAAGAATTTTTGCATCTAAATTCATGAAGGTTGTTGGTGATAGCTTTCCTTCCTATCTCTAATAATGTGACTTTTTCTGGGTTATGCTCCTTGTTTAAATTAACATAAAGGCTATTAAATAACTTCTGTAGCTTAAAACACTGCCAGGAACATTTCCAAAGCACAAGAGCAGAAACGTTTGGTATAGTTATTGAGACAGAAAAAAGAGAGAGACTGAGAAAGATACAGCAGGTACAAGGAAGCTTTACATTTTCTGCCAAATGAAGTTTTATAATATTGCGTTTACACAGCTTCCAGATAAATTAAATGTTCCAAAAGGGAGGAGAAATTCCTTACTAACAGATGTATCAAGAAAAAGTAGGCATGTGAAGAAGGGGGTGCATTTCAACAGTACACACCTGTAATGTAACCCCAACACTTGAGCCAGCCTGGGCAACTTAGCAAGATTCTACCTCACAAAATAATAAAGAAAGATCTGGGGATGCAGTTCAGTGCTAAAGCCCTGGGTTCACTCCTTTGTACCATTAAAAAAAAAAAAAAAAAACATTTCATGAAGTTGTCTTTTTCTCATCTTTTTTTAAAGTGAGAAAAAAGGAATGGCATAAACTACTGTTTTATGCTTTTGCCTTTGTCTCATACAATGGTACTGGATAGGGAAGGTTTTTGAAAGGCAGAAAGAATCTGTACTGTTGATTTCCAGCACTGTAATTCCAAACGTAATGCCCATATGAGAAAATTCCAGAAGGTGAGATTCTTGAGCGCTCTTGACCTAAAGCACTGATCTTGGAAAGTAAGATTTAAATGCATTTCCTTTAAACGGAAGGGCACTCTTTTTTTTTTTTTTCTTTTTGTCTTTTTGAGACAGGGTCTTGCTATTCAGTTCAGGCTGGCCTTGAGCTCACTTTTGTAGCCCAAGCTGGTCTGAAACTTGGAAAAATCCTCTTGCTTCAGTCTCCCAAGTGCTGAGAGTGCAGGCATGTGCCACCACATCCAGCTAGAAGGGCACTCTTTTGGGTATTACCTGCACAGGGAAGAGACCCAAAACCAGGGCATAAAAAATGGGCTTATACTTTTCTGATAAAAGGAAGATTAATGAGGATGAGTGGGGGGGGGGGGGAATAACATTTTTCAATAATGGAAAGACTTTCCCTTTTTATTTGGATTAGGAAATAACTTTGGGGGTTGTGGATTTAGCTCATCAGCACAAGTGCCTGTTTGGCAAACACAGGGTCAAAAAAAAAAAAAGAAAAGAAAAGAAAGAACTTTGGTGACCAGCTTCGGATGGCAGAAATAGGATCACAAGTGGAAATGATGGAGTGAGAGTAGGGTGTTAGCTCACCCATTCATCCAGGCCATCTGGATACAGGGTTCAGGTCCTTTGCAATGACCTGGTTTTAAAGGGCCACTGCCTCTCTGGAGCATGGGTAGGGGACAGAATTCTAGGGCCCTGTCAGACAGGGACAAAGTTCATCACTATTGAAAGAACCTGTCAATCAGCTGTGTCTGCCTCCACTCTCCACACAGGCACATGTGAGTAGAAAGTGATGGAGACAGGCGTGGTACACACGTGTAGGGTGCATGTGTTTAAAGGCAACTGCCCAAGGGGCTTCCCTCTCACAATTATTTGTGCAAGGACAGCTGCTAGTAGTGGACTTGGGAATCAACAACCAGTTGCGTGTGGGTCCTGGTGAATTAGTTCTGGTCTCCTCAGGACCTGCGGGCTGTGGGCCTGTGTGTCGTGGGCTCAGAGAAGGTCCCCTGGTTGCAGGCACCATCTGGGGGCCCTCAAGGATCAGGGGATAGGATCGAGCAATGGCTCAGAGGTCAGACAGCACAGGATTTGGATGCTGGACTAAATTTCTGTCCCTCATTTTCCCTTTGTGTACAACAGGACTGATAAAAGCTACTTTGCAGACTCATTTTGAGAGTGAAATGAGACAACAGATGCCAAGCACCCAGAGGAACTCCTGGTACACCGTACATTGGGGAATGGCTAAAGTTAGGTCTGTCCATCACCTGCAAAGTGGGGCATGGCTGCAGGCACGGGTGGCTTGGATGACCTGGGGTGACTGATGTTTATTTCATTTGCTCCCAGGCAAGAGTGGAAGATGCAAAACAAGCAGCACTGCTGCCTTCTTCCTTTTCCCGAGCTTCCCACGCTACTTGGTGTATCATCTATTATCAACCTCAGGCAAGGCCAAAAAGTAAATCAATCAGTGCACACAGAAAGAATGAGGGTGCTTCCCACCTCAGTGACCACCCATGCATCAGAAACAGCCCCATCTCATTCCTCTCCGGGCCCTTGTGCGGTTCGCTGGTGGCATCAGGGACAGGCTGGCAGAGGCATGTAGATGGGGCTCAGTGGGTGTCCACCAGACCAAACGCAGGGGCTGATAAGGACCTTGAGGTACACAGTATCTGTTCCTGCCTTTCCCGATATACGGGTAAGGAAACTGAGTCAAGGAGTTCAAGTGACCAGCTCCCAGCAAGTCGGCCACATCTGGTAGATGATAATGTGAGGAGGCAAGTGATGACCGGTAGACAGCAAGGTCCTGCTCTTCCTGTGAGGCCTCAGGTGTTCTAAGTTCAGGAACGCTGAAGAGGGACTAGTACAATCTTTCCCCGACAGAGAGGGCACTGCACATGTATTAAGCTGCTCTGCTGCTGGAGATACAAGCAGCTTAGCTGTTGCAGGCTGACCAGTGGGCTGGCCGGATGGGATGCTTTGTTCCAGCTCCTTCCCTGCTCTCCAGCCTGGGTCCTCCCCTGAGACTACTGACCTCAGAGTGTAGCCACATGGGTCAGCTCTTTAAAAAGCTGTACCACTTGGCACAGTACTTGAGGTGCACCCAGGAGTGACACCCCGCTGGTTCTGAGTCCTGGAGTTTGAGACCCAGCGTCCTGCACCGGGGCCTGCCTGCCTTCCTCTAATCCTATGTCCACAACCCAGGCTTCAAGGTCTTCTGCATCCAGGGACATCAGGGCCTGCGTGGGATGGGGTGGGGCTGCTGCTGAATTCAGAGGTACAGCTTTTTGTGTTCTTAACTGGTGTGAGAATTCCTCTGGCTAGGCCAAGCCAGTCCATGGAAAATGCACATTGGCAGCAGCCCAGCTCCCAGACAAGCTCTGGAGAAGGGACAAGGAAAGGAATTCCTTGTGCTGCTAAGAAGGGAAGGGTGGTGGGGAACGGGCCAGACGGTGGGAGGCTGGGTGTCCCTGAAGAGAACGGGATGGCTAAGGGACTCAGGTTGCCTACTGCACAGTGTGTGAGGTGATGTGAGAGGGCCTTTCCCAGGCTTCCCCGGGCCACGTCCTAGTCCATCCACGCCTTGTGACAAGGTCCATGGATGGAGGAGAGCGCTTCAAGGAATCGCTTCTCCAGGAAAAGGACACCACATGTGGGAATTGGGCACAAGGATCTTGTAATGTTTTGTACTGATAATTGTAATTTGTGTAATTCACATATATATATTTTCATGTAATACTCAATATGAAATCGAAAATAGAAACTCCAGAGGAGTTACTAGAAACCCTCTAGATAACTTTGTGAAAACTAATTGTGAAATCTTACCTTCTGTGAGTAGTATGAGAGAGTTTACACAAAAGCTTTAAATGAAAGAGCTCGTGGGGGAGTATTTACAAAATTCCTGTGAGACAACTGCCCTGAGACACTAGACAGGCAGCCAGAGACGGGCAACTAGGACACATATGTTATGCCACCGGCTGCCTAAGACAGGCACAGGACCAATTGCTGTCCTGCAGGCCCATGACGGGTAAGGCCTGGTTGGGTTCATATGAAGAGTCCTTGACCCAAGACAGGCCTCAGCAAATTCTATTAAACCCGTATTTGCTGGGAGTAATTTTTACGATGGATCCCGAACAAGCATCAGAACTCCAAGTGGGACATGAAGGTGATACCAGCTGCACAGCACCTGGGTCCCGCGGTCTGAGAGCGACCCAGGTCCTCAGGGTCCAGAGGACTATGAAGCCACAGAGCTGGAGGGAGGCAAGCAGAAGTTTCCTAACGGTGGGGAGCACGGGTCCCCCCAGCCAACCGCTCAACCCTGAAACTGGAAAGTGAGAAGAAAAATGGATAGTGTGGTTTAGCTCTATAAATACAACATTAATTACAGCCATTTGTACAAACCGCTCCTCATGAATGCTTAATTGCTTGCCATGTGGTATAATAACAATTACGCACTGCGTGAGCCACACACCAGATGAGCTGAATTCCGTATGCTGGATGCAGGCCTGGCTTTCTAAGGCCTTGCTTGGTGGCCTGGCTGTCTGCCCATGGGGACAGTGGCTGCACTCACAGCTTAAAAAGAAGTATGGGTACCTACTCAATGAATGTGATTCTGTCCTTCGAGGCGGGGAGTACCCTTGACATTTGCTAGCTCAAACACCAGCTACTTCTTAGGGGCTTGGCCAGAAAAAGGAGAGTGTGAATTCTAACTATATCTATTTGTCTCTCTCTCTTTTTTTTTTTAATTTAGGAGGCAAATAAAGTGTCTTCACCAAAGCAAACACACCCCTAAAACAGAACTTGAAAATCCATTCCAAGCTAAAGTTAGTAAGTCCTCTAAGCCCACACTTTAGAGAAGAGAATAAAATAGGAAAGTAGCTCCTCTGAGTGCAGTTAGTGAAGATGGTGCGTGAAGAGGTTCTTCAGCAGCTCCTGCTATAGAGGCCGAGAGGGAGCAGGTCCAGCTCACACGCAAAGTGGCTGCCTCCCGCTGATCTGCCGCACCCACCAATGGCTAACGACGTGCCAGCCTCTGGCAGAGGCCCAGTGATGGCTGAGTGGTGGAGGGGTCCACACAAAACCTTGTTTCTGGCCTCAGGGAGCTGGTGAGAGGCTTGAGTGATGAACTACAGACAAGCAAGATCAGCCCGGGTAAAAAGAAGAGCGCGCAGTATGTTAGCAAAGCAAACTTACTTCTGCAGGTCTTCTGATCCGCGTTCAGAATGTAGCCTTGTTTGCACCTGCACTCGTATGAGCCGGGCGTGTTGATGCAGAAGTGGGCACAGTTGTGCTCCAGGATGCTGCACATGTGGGAAGCTGAAAGGGAAGACACAGGAAGTTAAGGGGGCCGTGATGCCTTCCTGAACCTCATTCCTCCCAGCAAGAATTTATTCAGACCCTACCCCGCAGACAAGCTGCAGTCCCTACTCTCAAGGGCGTTTATGATCTACTGCAGACAAGAAAGGGCCAGATGAATAGAATCAGCAACATATAAGGGCCATGTAGTGTAGGGGCAAAACGAAATGGTGTTGCCAGGCACAGGGGCACACGCCTGTAATCCCTGTGCCCAGGAGGCTGAGGCAGGAGGATACATGCAACCCGAGCTACATAGTGAGTTCAAGCCCAGCCTGAACTACATAGTGAGACCCTATCTCAAAGGGTGGGAAAGTTGTTATGCTGAATTACCATACATGAAGTTGCTGATATCTGATTGCTTTTAACCTACAAAGACAGAAATTTCCAATTTAATTTAACATTCGATGGCAGGAAGATCAGAAGGTGCTTTGGTTAATGTGTGGATTTTCAGCAGGCAGCAGTGGAGTAGGAGGAAATGCTACTGATTAAATGAGGATGTGTTAAAGAACCAACAGTTTCCCAGAAGCATAAATTCTAAGACTAATGGAATTTTTTAAGCATGCAGAAATATACAAAAAAAAGTTTTGGAGTAACAGTGCATTCATCTGTTTCACATTGCCATAATTCTTACTGTTCAGTTCAAATATTTCTGCATTTTGTTTCTGAAGTACAGTCCTTCAGCTTCCAGATGCACAGAGTGCTGCATAAGCCATCTGAAGCCCACAAGATTCTCTTGTTTTCGCCCCTTAATTTATGACTTCCCTTAGCGTAACGCAAGTTGAGCATATTTAAAATTAACAAGCATCAGTGCACACAGAACAAGTTATTCAAGAGTTCTCATGAACAGAAAAGACATCTCTATGCAAAAAGTAATGTTATGAAGCTAAAATAGAGGGACTAGTCAAAATCAAAGAATGATCCCATTTGTCCAGTCTTTAGAAAAACCCAGCTATGGTTGAAATTTATCTCACGTACATGTCAGTATATGGTGAGCAATAAATGAGGTAATGGAGTAAAACTGTTTAGTACAATTTAGAATTTATTGTTCTGAGTTTTATGGCTGAGTTTCAACTCCCATTAGTAAAGAAACATTAGGAAAGTTGGCTGATTAAATCCAATTGTCATTTCTACTACACACTGAGATACACATCGTTTTTTGTAACCCTGAGCAATTTCTTTATACTCTTTACATAAAATGGGACTACAAATAGCACCAACCTCATGAGAGCCTAGGATTAAAGTAGCCAAGAAGATGAAGTAGTTAGAACCATGCCCAGTACCTGGAGTAAGCTGGGTTCCTCTCACCCATTTTATAGCAAAGGAAAAGTATCGTGGTTTTTTACTTGATGTGTTTAGGTTCATCCCATATATACTGAGCTTGGGCTTGGACTTTCACTCCACATTAATCAGATTCTATCTATACTGAAACGTACTGTATTTCACAGGATCCGATGTGAGAGATGTCAGGACGCGATGACATACAGAGCCGATCCTTGCTGTTCACAGATTGCATATTTGCCAATCAGCCCATGAGAATTTCTCTGTGACCCCAAATCAGTACTGATGGCAGCCACAGTCCCTCATGAACATGCTCAGGGAGGTGAAAAGTTTGTCATCTCGTGTTCATGTTCCCAGCTGAAGCCCAACACTCTGTTTTCTTGATTAAACTCTCATATTCCATAGTGTAAACAAGTGTCCCTTCCATGGTCTATTAGTGTTGTGTTCTTTGCATTTTTGTGCGCTTTTTTTGTAAGTGATTTTGCTGTTTGAAATTGCGAAATGCTATCTAGGGTTCTTAGGTGCAAAAAGGCGATGAGGTGCCTCTTAGGGAAAATGTGTGTTAAAATAAGTTTCATGGCCAGGGGTTTAGCTCAGTGGCACAAGCACCTGCCTGGCCAGTGTGAGGTCGTGAGTTGGATCCCTGGTACCAAAAAAAAAAAAGTTTTATTCTGGCACAAGTGATATCTTTGTCAGCCATCAGTTCAATATGAATGAACATAATGAATATTAGCAGATTAATATTAATGAATGTGGTTTATATTGAATACATTGTCCTTAAATTGAAACACATATAAAGCAAGGTGACGGACTGATTCATTGACCACAGTGTCACATGAGTAGAGGCTCACAGGAACCTGAGCCACTTTCACGTAGCATCAGAGGTTCAGGACTGCTTGATTCAGTGTTCACAATGATGTTTCAGAACAAAATCAGCTCAGATAATAAGAATCAGCTATGTGGTAGATTGGAGCGATGCTGCTGGGTCTAGTCTACCTCTTTTGATTGCTTCATCCTCATTTTATGTAACCCTTTCCCACTGGTCCACACTCAGGTGGTTTCCAGAGTCTCTCTTTTGCGTGGCTGCCCCCCAGAGCGCATGTGCAGCCACTTCCCCAGGTGGGGGGTGGGGGGGTGGGGGTGGGGTCTGGCTTAAACAGCTGTGGCCTCAGTACCTTCCAACACAGCTCACACCAGCAAGGCACAAAAACAGCATTCCTAGCCCCTCCCAGTTACATTTTCAGCTTTTGACAGTCGGATGCCTTGCATTAGGATTTAGAGGTCCCCCTAAAGCCTCATGAGCTCAAAAGTGGGGCTTCTAAGCCGGGCGTGGTGGCTCACACCTGTAATCCCAGCACCCAGGAGGCTGAGGCAGGAGGATCGTTGCAAGTTCGAGACCAGCCTGGGCTACAGAGTGAGCTCAAGGCCAGCCTGAACTGCATAGAGAGACCCTGTCTGAAAAAGACAAAAAAAAAGTGGGGCTTCTGGAAGGTGAATGGGTTACAGGGGTCCTAGCTGGCTTGGAATTAGATGGTAGAGTCTGGTGGGAGGAAGAGGGTCACAGGCTGGAGGGATTCCATCTGCCCCCGCCACTCCCTCACCTCCCAGGACCTCTCTCTGCTCCCACCATGCAGTGAGCAGCTCTCCTCCACCAGGCGCCAACCTGGGCTACAAAGTGAGTTCAAGGCCAGCCTGAACTGCATAGCGAGACCCTGTCTCAAAAAAGCAAAAAGCAAAAAAAAAATTGTAAGAACTGCATAGGCGCCTGAGGTCCCGGCCACTATTGGTACAGTGTTTGACCATCAGAGTCTTTAATTAGTGTTCAGAAACTAGCACTTAGCAAAAGGTGGGTAGGGGCTCAACCTGAGGCCAGGAATCCTGCCCCATGGGCCAGAAAAACAAAGGAGGAGCAGATGAAAGCAAGCCACTCAGCACTCCTGTTCATATCTCCACAAATGAAGCGATACAGTCCCCTCCTTTTCAAAGTTAGTTCAAGTTCAATTCCTCATTCTTTCAACCAAATTAATCCCAAACGTTTTTACTATACAGAGTAAAAGTCTTCCCTGTGGCGATGAGTGCCGAGTGACTTCAAGAGCATCTGGGCCTCCTGCCTTGCTCCCCCAGGGACGGGCCTTGGCAGTGTGACCAAAGTGGACTCCACAGCCTGCCTCCTCCGCCAGCCTGCTGGGCCTGGTCCCATTCTCAGGTCTTCTGGCTTTCAACTCGGTCAAGGCCTTGTGTTCAGAGGGAGGAAAAACTGATCAGTGCTCTAAGTCATCGACAAGATTATATATTTTTTTCAATTAGGAAATATGAAGATAATTTGTGTGTGTGTGTGTGTGTGTGTGTGTGTGTGTGCCAGAGGTTGAATTCACAACCTCGCGTTTGCCAAGCAGGGACTTAAGCCACTGAGCTAAACCCTGGCGAAGATAATTTTTTTTAAACAAAGGCATGAATGACTCAGAATGTGCGACAAGGTGGGGTTGTCTGGGATCTTGAAAGGAACCGTTTCTGGCAATATGAAGCCGTGTCCGTGCAGCCAGTTCGGTCTCCCGTTTCACGGCAGGGCCTTGAAGGCAAGGAGCGTGTAGACTTTGTGCTTGGCCAGGCTGTGTCCTCGGGACACTGTTAGGGACGCAGACAGGGCCTGGCCTGGAGCTTGGCTCCAGTTCGAAAACACCAGACAAGGCTGATAAAACTGGCACCAAGCACTTAATTCAGAGCAGCCCAGCCAGGTTACGATGAGTCACTCCCGTGCGGGACAGGCAGGAAATTTTCAGCTCCCAGAGACAGTTCTCTCTCTGGACAGCGAGACAGGCGGAACCCAGGGTGTGGGGCGCTTGGTCACCTCATAAACAGGACCTCAATTCACAAGACACCTGGCCTGCAGGTCCCTCTGGTGGTCTCCAGGGCGGCCTGGGAATGTGACCTGACCCCAGGAATCTTCCTTGCTTCGGCTCTGCAGGAGGCGGCCACCCACCAGTGTGAAGCTGACACTTTGCCCAGGTTCCAGGCCTTATGGCCAAGGAGAGCCAAGGCCGGGACCCTCACCCAGAGCAGCCTGGCTGCCGAACTGTCCATCGCTCGGCGCACGTCGAGGGCACGCGGACACTGCCTGCCTCCTGCCTCTGGTGCTGCCGCCTGTGGTTCTGTGGCTTCACCCTACACCCCTGTCCTGATTGGCTGTGCAGCAGGTATCACCCGATGCTTTTGGAGCTGTGACTCAGGACCCCCTTATGGACTAGCTTTTGCATTTACAGAATAAAACAGAAACAAAACTAAAAATATCCTCCTTTGCCCGGATGAGTCCAGCTGCCCATCCTTCACATATCTGCTACTTTCAAGTCTGAGTCACACATAGACGGGAAAGCTTGCAGCTTCTGGCATTTGGAGGACTCATCATAACCTGGGCGGGCTGCTCTTAAGTAAGCACTTGGCGCCTGCTTTTTAGTCTCCTTTGGCATTTTGGAGCTAGGGCTGGGTGCCTGTTTCAACTCCTCCACTTAGAGCTGCATAATCTTGGACATATTATTTAAAATCTCTGGGTCCAGATTTCCCTTTCTCTATGGTGGAAATGTTAATTGCTCCTGCTTCACAGATTAGCTGTATGAATAAGATGAGTTGATATATGTGATCAAAATACACAGTGAACACTAAATTTTAAAAAATTTATTGTCATAAAAAGCACACTGCCATTTATCCCCTCAGAATCTTCTCCCTCTTCTTCAAACACACTTATCCCGTGAGTCTTGTCCCTTTCTGAAGCAGTTCTGGAGGTCCTCCTTCGTGAGTGTCTTTACTTATTCTAACTGGAGACAGGCTTTATAAACCCACTGTAGTTTTGATCTGCACTTCCCTGATGACCAATGATATTAGCCATTTTCCCCCCTATTTTTGTTGGCCATTTGTGTAAATTATTTTAAGAAACGGTGTTTTCTGCTGGGTGTGGTGGCTCACGCCTGTAATCCCAACACTCAGGAGGCTGAGGCAGAAGGATCGTTGTGAGCTGGAGACCAGCCTGGGTTACAAAGTGAGCTCAAGGCCAGCCTGAACTGCATAGCAAAACCCTGTCTCAAAAAGATGAAAAAAGGAAAAAAGAAATGGTGTTTTTATCTTAAGAGCACAGGAAAAAACATCAAAATTTTTAAGTTAAGAAGGCCACATGCAGCTGGCAAGTGCTACCCAATGGAAAGGTGAGCTTATAAAAACAGTATGACACAGAAACCGTGTCCTCCACCTCCCTACCCACTGGACTGGCACCATATGACTGCTGGCTCTTCCCAATGCCAAAATGACTATGAAAGGGAAAGATTCTGAATCGACTCAAGATACCAAGGCAGCTGTGACAGTGCATCTAAAGACACTTCCGAAGAGAACTTCTGGAAGTAAAAACCACAGTACAAATGTCACTGAAGCTGGGGTGGGGTATCTTGAGGAGGCTTGATGCCAATGTGTCTTTTACTGTAATGATTTTGTTTTGTTTTGTTTTCCATTGTTTTGTTTGTGACAGGGTCTTACTATATAGTTCAGGCTGGCCTTGAACTCACTCTGTGGTGTAAGCTGGCCTGGAACTTGGGCCCCTGGAAGTTCCCACAATATTACACAGTAATCCTCCTGCCTCAGCCTCCTGATGCTGGGATTACAGGTGTGCGCCACCATGCTGACTGTAAGGATTTTTAAAAGTTTAAACATTCACCAAGTTTTCGTCACACTTCTTATGCCAATAGCTTTTTTAAAAAGCACAAGTATATCAGTAGTTAATATCACTTCCCCTCGAAGGGAGGAGTCTATAGGCAGATCCACCCCTTCTTTGGCCCAGGTGCCCCCATCCCGCCACATCCCTGGCATCCCAGGTGACTCTAGCGCTTCTGCTCTGCACACGTGGCGCTTTTTGAATCAGGCGCCTGCTGTTCCGGAGGGAAACATCTTGCCTGCAGCCTGTAACCTTCCAGCTGAAGAGCGGAGGCTCTGAATCTCCAACTCTGCTACCTGAAGTTGATCACCCTTCCTAAGCCTCAGCACAATGGGAACAATAATAGCCCCTGCCCCACAAGGCTGTGGTAAGTATTAAACAGAACAACGTAGGAGAAGTGTACCCAGCACAGGACAAGATTAGCTGTTACCCGCAGGATGTAACCCAATGCTTCAGGAACAAACAAGACTAACTTGGAATATGGTCCTCTCTGAGGTCTGGACATCAAAGTATAGGTCAAAACTGAGGCCAGCAGCCAGGCAGGGTGGTGCACACCTGTCCTCCAGCGCTTTGGGAGACTGAGACAGGAAGGTTGCAAGTTGAAGGCCAGCCTGGACAATTTAGCAATTTAATGAAACTGTCTCAATATTAAATAAACAAATAAATAAATAGACAAATAGGGCTAGGGATGTAGCTCGGTGCAGAGGGCCTGAGATCAATCTCCAGTGCATAAAAAACAAAACACCCGAGACCAGCTGCCTTGTGTGCTGACCCTCAGTTGGACTGTGGACCCACACTGACTAGGGTGCCGTGGCTGCGAATGCCTGTGGACACTCTCTGCGTGTAGAGCCCTACTTTCCACATGAGGCAAGTGGGGCCTGCACAGAAAGCATTCAGCCAGCATCAAGCAGCCGGAGCCTTCTCACCCTCCCGAGGCTTTAGTTTATTGTGCCGGGTGAGGGTCAAGCACAGAGCAGGTTCACCCAGCAAGGCTGGTCTTGAGGGGACCACCACTGAGAATGTCACCTCAGGAAGGAGCTTCTAGTTCCTGACATGCTGAGGAGTGACAAGAGCAAGAGATTTGGGACGGGAGCCCTCCCTGGCCGCCCTCTGGGCCAGTTCTCTAACAAGCTTGCTGACTGGAGAGAAAGGACAGATAAGTGGAGCCTCTGCCCCACCTGGTTTTCCTGAGGACCAAACACCAAGGCACCAGGGAGGAGCTCTTAAAGAATGCAAATGACTTCAGTCTCTAGCGCTGCTGCTAAAGAGGCCCGGGGGCCTATTCAGCCTCTCAGGGTGGTGGATGAGCTTGCTCCACAGGGCTAGGTGAGGCGGGGAGGGGAGACAGGAAACAAGATGGGATGGATGCTTTCTTAGGGCTTCCAGAGGCAACCAAGATTGTGGGGGAAAGAGTCCCAGCTGCCTTTGAACGGTGCTGCCGGGCTTAGCACACAGCCAGCTTCTTCCAGCCAGGCTCACAGGCAGCAGCCAAGGCCGGTCCTATTGCAGGGCTCCTCCACCCCGCTGCATTGCCTTCCCCTGCTGATAAAGCCAGAGTGCTCAGAAAGGAAGCCGGTGAGGTGATGCACCTCACTTGGCTGGGTGAGGTGATGCACGCCTGTAATCCTAGTACTTGGCTGGGTGAGGTGATGCACGCCTGTAATCCTAGTACTCGGGAGGCTGAGGCAGGAGGACAACCTCAGATTCAAGGCCAGTCTGGGCTACATGACAAGACCTTGGGTCAAACACACACACACACACACACACACACACACACACACACACGTCTTCTGCTGAGAGATCCAGTGCCCGTGAGCAGACTGTCAAAAGTGTTAGGGAACCAATTTATCTTTTTTAATATTTCCAGGAAAGGGAGAACATAATTCTGCAGAAGTCATTTAAAGTCATAAACCTTAAAAATGTTTGCAGCGTGTTCTTCTGATCGAAGTTTTCCAGTTGACTCGGTCCATGCCACACCACAATAATACAGCCTTTTCGTGGCGCCAGGGAAATGGCACTTTTGAATGTCTTCCAAGTGACATTACAGAGAGAAAGTTTATTTTTCCTCCGTGGCATTGATTTTTTAAGTGAGTCTTATGATTCTCTAATCAAGAAAAAGAAAACGGAATCTCTGCTTTTTGAGGTTAGTTCTTGTCCAGATTTTTTTTTTAAGACACATCAGAAATATACCCTTTTTTCTGACTGACTAAGGTTTCTACATCACAGAGAGTGGGGGGTGTCTCAGCTTGTCACATTCTGAGAATTGGTCCTCAAAGCCCTCTGAGGGACAGGGCCCCCTCCTGGGCAAGTGGTCAGGAGTCTGGCCCTTAGCTCATTTTCTACTTATACTCCAGGGAAAGACTGGTCATTTAAAAATTAAAAATTAGAAATGTATCTTTCAACCTGAGCACTGTGACACACACCTGCCATCTCAGCACTCAGGAGGCTGTGAGTTCAAACCCAGCCTGAACTGCACAGTGAGACCCTGTCTCAAGAAAACCAAATAAATAAATGAGGAGGAGGAAGGTATCAAAGGCAGCCACGGGGGCACAAAGGTGCAAAGAAAAGCAGAGGTAGAGCCGGGGTTGGAGGTTCCTGGGAGGAGTCGGGGAAGGAAGGGAGAGAGCAGAAGACAGGGAAGAGAACAAAGCAGAAGAAAGCAGCCCGAGGACTTGGGCAGGCAGCACCCAGCAGAAGGAGCTTCGGCGGGGAGAGGGGCCTTCTTCCACCAGGTGGAAGGCGCCAGCACCATGCCTTGGTCCTCCCCAGCACCACGCCCTGGTCCTCCCTTGAGAAGAGGCCGGCTGCTAATCACCACCACAGGGCATGAGGGCCGGCCGTCTGTCCGTCCGTCCGTAGCACCCAAATCGTGCAGGGGGTGACATCATAACTTCCGCCTTCTACCTTCCATCCCTGCCCCAACTCACAAGTTCCACCTCAAGGACCGCCAGGACCGCCCTCGTGCCACAGATACCCTCTGTCTGTCTGCTCTGGGCCTTGGGGTACATGTGCCTCGTACCCTAAGCGCTTTCTCTACTGCATGGCTACGACTGCAGTTACTCCTCTGTGCCATCACATGTTTGGTAGCTGTCTCCTTGGCCAAAGCAGGAGCCCCAAAACAACACTGTCTGCATTGGTCTCTGCTGACACACACTGCCAGCATCGCACCCGGGACACGGCAGCTCGGAGTGAGCACTCAAAGAGGAGTGAATGAATCCAGTGACACCCCCACCCCTCAGGGCCACAGAAGAGCAGGACTTACTGCACAGCTTGTTCTGGAACACTGAGGTCAGCGACTCTATCTGGCTGAAGTTGGCCACCAAGAAGACATGGTCCTCGTGGGGTTCACTCCCAATGGCCTTGAGTGTGTTGAAGTCCACTTGGCCCACGCCAATGGCGAAGATCAGGATGCCTGTGTCCCGTGCCTTTGCAGCCACTTCGGCCACCGAATCCTGTGGCCTCCCATCCGTCACGATCATTATGACCCGTGGCACGTTCTCCCTGAGGGGCCGGGCGCCCTCTGCCTCTGAGAAGGCGATGTTCAGGGCATACTGGATGGCCAGCCCTGTCATGGTGCCCGTGGACAGGTGCCGCATCCTCTTCACAGCCCGCTCCACCTCAGACCTTCTCTTGAAGGTCTTGAGGGAGAACTCGTTCTTGACCGTGCTGCCATACTGGAGCAGCCCCACCCGGGTGAAGTCAGGACCGATGTCCAGGAACTGCAGGATGTCCACGATGAACTCCTTGACCTTCGCATAGTCCTGGGTGTTGACGCTGCGGGAGCTGTCGATGATGAAGACCAGGTCTGCCCGTTTATTCTCACAGGAGCTCTCTGGGGGAGAGAAGAAGCCCAGCTATTAGAAGAGAGTAAGGACCCACAGCAGATGGGCTGTTGTTGGAAATCTAGAGCTGATGACCACCCTGAAACCTCCTGAGCTTGGTTTTCCTCCCCCCCCAGGAAGTGATAAAGGGATGGATAGGTAGATAACCTTTTTTTGCAAGGTAAATAAACATATGAGCTATTCATCTCTAGAAAGTCATCAACGTAATTTTTAGGTGACCAAACACATAAATTACTTTATTATTTGCTGCATGGCACAGAAGTTGGCAGAGCACTGGGGAGAACATAAAAGCTTACACTGTCCTCTGTCAACCTGGGAAGACAGAACTCATGGAACAATGAAACTGTAGCTAGAACGGAACTGTGGTCCTGAAGACAGCTGTTAAGAGAACAGGACGAGCTGTTTTCCGGATGCAGAGCATCTGGGCTAGAAAGAAGGGGCAGGTGGGCAGGGGCGCACGAAGAAAAGCCCAGGATGGGACAGAGGCGGTGGGTAACGCTGAGTGGGGGGTAGGTAAGTAGGCTGCAGCAGAGGAACGCCAGGAGCTGCAGGCAGGCATCAGCTGCAGAGGTGGCCGGAAGCCAGTCACAAAAGACTTAGGCTCACGCCGAGAAATCTGAGCGCAATGCTGCAGGCAGGCGGCATCTTAGCTCAGTGTTTCGTGTCTCGGGAGGGAAGTCATGTGATACAGGCAGGGCTGGTCTTTGGCGAGGAGCGCAGCCTGCTCTCCCTGTGCACGAGCTCTTGGGACTAGGCCCCGATCTGGGAGGCAGTAGTGGAAACGGAGAGAAAGGACCCAGTGCAGACACATTTCATAAAGGACACAGTTACATCGTCAAAAGCAAACTTCTCCCTTTCCACCCTGACGACCGACTATGCCTCTAGTGCCCAAGAGACTGTGGAGTCCACGGGGGAAATGCATCCTTCCAGGCCTGGGGCTGAGGTGATGCAGGACGGCAGGGGACGATGGGCTTCCTGCTGGAATTCCTCAGTGCTGTGAGCTACGGCCCGCTGTGGATGGTCTGGATGTGGGCAAGCGCATCCTCCAGAGTCACGCACTGGACTTCAATTCCCAGTGTGACACTCTGAAACTTAATCCAATCCTGGCATAAAGGTGGCAGGTGACTAGAATTAGATATGGTTGTCGGGTGGAGCCCCCATCTCTGAGCACCGGTGACTTGATAAGAAGAGGGAGAGAGACCAGAAAGGACACATCCACTCATGTGCTCCCTGTTTCTTGCTATGTGACACCCTAGGCTGTCCTGGAACCCTGCCAACAGGAAGCCCATTACCAGATGTGGCCTCTTGCCCTTCACCCCACAATAAAGTTACCCAGCCCCAGGTACTTCCTTACAGTAACAGAAAAGAGACTAACATGCTGCCTTTAGCCAAGCCCAGTCCCTGCTCCCCTCTCCCACCCCCTTCCCAGATTTTGTATCCAAATCAGGATTTGAAAGGGATTAGAAAAGAGACCCCCAAATCCCTGAACTAAATCTCAATCACTGCAGCTGCAAAAGAGAGAGAGAAAGCCAAAAACGAAACAGTGAAGCCAGTCATAAGAATGGGAAGTGGGAAAGGCCATGAGCTCATGCTGTCCAGGCCAGCTCGTCAGGCTGTGACTCGCCCGTACACCCACATACACCTCATCACCGAGCTCCCGTCTGACCGCTGTAGAGGAGGAGGTGCCCCAAACTCCAGGAGCCTGGCCAGGAGCCAGCCCCCGCCACACCGCACACAACCGTGGGGACAGCACGAATCTAAGGTGAATTCTCAAGCAGCCCCACCAGCTGGCTTCAAGGCCCCAGAAAGAACGACATAAAATCTGACATTTGTCAGATGTTTTAAAAACCTTCTTTCCCAGAGCCCTTTCAGCACCATGACCTTGTTTCATTTGCAGGTTAAGCTACTGAGAAAATAGCCAGGAGTAGCAGACGCAGCAGATGGATGAGAAAATGGAGACAGAGGGGTCCGAACATCTTTACAAATATACAGAGATGACATTAATACCCAGGAGAACCTCTCTGGGTAACTGTGAGAATGTGTGGAATGACTGAGGAAAGAGCCAGTATAGAGCCAGGTGTGGTAGTACATGTTTGTAATCTCAGTGTTAGGAGAGGCTGAGGCAGGAGGATCCCAAGTTCAAGTGCTGCCTAGTCAATTTAGCAAGACCTGGTCTCAGAAAATAATAAGGGCTAGGGCTCAATACCAGAAATAAAAAGACCCATTATGGTAGCTGTCTTCTGCCCACCCTCTGCCTCCAGTCCTCTGCAGTCGGTGCTACACTAAGACATGCACCTGAGGAGGGGGGTAGGGTGGACAGTCGGGCAGTCCATCTCCTCGGGAGGAGTCCTCAGAGGTCCCTGGAGGCCACATTTCTAATTTTCACGGTGGTGCCCATGGTCGAGCATCTGGCCGATGACACTTCCAGGTCCCAGGAAGGAGGACACCCCTGGACCCAGGCTAGGTCCTCTCCAGGAGCCCCACCTGCCCATACTTCCTGGCTAAATGTACCACTGGGATATGGCCCAATGGTCCCCACTTGCTCAGGACAGCAGGGCCCAGGCTTCAACTATGCCATGGAGTAGGATATTAATTAAAGGCTCCTCTGAAGAGTCCACAGAGCACTGGTCTCCTGAGAATGCTCTTTCTCTGGAGATCTCTGGAACCAGAGGGTTCTCCCTGGCCTGGGATTTTTATCATGGGTTTTAGTCATGCTATCAACACATCTCACTAAGCATCATAATCAATTTAGAGGGAAGCCTGGAAGGTCCATGTGGAATTGTGTGCAAAACTGGGTCGCTTCCCATCAAAGCAAATGGCTAGTTTCCACAACGTTTGGACACTTACAAAAATACCACAAAGCTTCAAAATGTTGTTGGAGGTTCCAAGTGGGTTGTGGTTCTGAGCTGAAATCATCAGATCCTGGTAGCCTAAGTGACCGAGTGTTCCTTAAGAAAACTTTAGGTCCCCCGAGGGTTCAGAGCTATCATTGTCCCTGGAAGGGCTGTTGTAATGGCTCTCAACCTTGAGCATGCACCCCAATTCCCTGAGGGACTTGCTAAAAGTCACACCCCCAGAGATACTGATGATGAGGGGCACCTGGAGATACGCATTTTTTAACATGAGCTGGGATGCAGCTGAGGATACTGGTGCAGGAGCCACTCTGAAAATGACTACTCTAGGAAACAGAGATTTGGAGGGTTACGTTATTGGTTTGTGTTTTGTTTTTGTTTGTTTCAGTACTGGGGTCTGAAACCAGGACCTCAAGCATGCCAGTCAAATGCTCTACCACTGAGCTACATCCTCAGCCCAGAGACAGATCTTTGGAACACAGAAGCCCTGGGCAGTCTTGGCCTCACTTTCTCATTGTCAATTCCCCAAGGGGAAACTAGCCTCATTCACCCTGGAAGCCATGCAATTGGAGATGCACTAAGTCTTCAGCAAAGCTTTGTATAATTAAATTGTGAAAGGGCTTCAGGTAGAAGGGACTGAGTCAGAGTAGTCAGTTCAAGGAGATGATGACAACCATGAAGTCAAAAAGTTCTAGAGCAGATGCTAACGCAGGCACAGATTTCAGGACCCAAATCTCTGCCATTTTTTGAGGGAGCACACTTTTGAACTTTTGGTTCATGGAATCATAGATTAATAAAATGTTAGGGCTGAGGGTTCCAAACAGTGTCCATTATCACTCAGTTTATGGAAGAAGAAACTAAGGCTCAAAGAAGTGACTGCCCTGCCAGGGTTCATTCCAGTTGGTCCCAGGGCTACAGTGGTGTCTTTTCTCCTGTCTCAAGGCGGGTGCCCTTAGTAAATTCCCAATACGGTCAGCATTACCACATGAGCTTTACAAGTACTTGGGATCACTCCAAAATATTTTCCATGAAAAGCCTTTAGCTTCTCTCCAAGGGTCTGCTGAGAGATGTTTCCAGAAAATGGGCTGTCTTCTGCACATTCCTCTCCTTTGGTTCTGATGAATGACATCTCTGTCCCCTCGGCCTGGAGGAAGAACAAAAATCTTCCTGTGGTCCTTCATGCTGTCTGGGTAGCTTGTGGTCACACAATAAAATGTCATCCCTCTGGCCACAAAGAAAGGGTCTGGGCCACGTCAACAGTGCTTGTAATTCTGTCAGCTCCACTTAGAGTCCATGCTCTGGGCAAAAGAGGACTGCTTACCTTCCATGAAGGGGAAACTGAGTCAGAACAACTTAAAGCATTAAACATTTCTACCCAGCAGGATGACAGCATGCAACACCACTCTGAGGGCTGCAGTCTTGTTACTAGTCAGCTGCCCCTGCTCTGGCTAAATGCCACTGTGGCTGCTGAGAGCACAGCAAATACTTCATGGCAGCTTTCTGGGGAGGTCAGAGAATGCACGGAGTAGGAAAGGATGTGAATCTCTATGATGAGAGCAAAGCAGTTCCATCCAGAGGGAGCTCTGACATCCTCAGTGAAACAGCAGAGCCCTGTGATGTTAGCACAAGGGCCACCTCTGCCACCCTCTGTCCAAGGGGTTGTAAGTGTCCCTGTAACTTCTTTGATCTGTAGTCTCTTCCACTAAAAAATGCAGATAATAATTCCTTACAAGGCTGCTGTGGGACTCAAAGATCATAGTGTCCTAATGCATAGATCATTGCTGGATCTATACCTCCACACGGTAATGGAGGAAAGGCTTATTCTGGCTCACAGTTTGCAGAGGTTTCAGTCTGCAGCTGGCTGGTTCCAAGGCAGGGCGGCATGGCAGAGGAGAAACAGCTCGTGGCATGGCAGGCAGGAAGCAGTGGCCTTCCTTCTGCTTGCCCTATTGGCTGGTACCCCCACACCCAGGGTGGGTCTTCTCCCCTCTTCAATAAATCCATCACCTACACCCAGAACCATGCTACACCAATCAGCAGACGAATCCTGTATCTACACACCCATGACACAGTCACCTCCCCAAAGCCCCATCTATGAGCGCGCAAGGCTTTGGGGGACATCTGGATACAAACCATAACCATCATAGTACTGAGCACTTAGTAAGTGCCAGACCTTGTCTGGGATGCTTTTACGGGTTGGCTTTATCACTCTTCACACCCACCTCAGGGAGCAGGAGGGTCTAGAGAACTTGCTCTAACCCAACACCTCCTGACTGGGAAGCGTAGGAGCTTGGATCTGAACCCATGTCCTCTAACTCTGAGGCTGTACAGGGCTAAGGGCCCCCACTTTAAGCCACCAATCTATGCACATACTTGGGGAAGGGGTTTTGTCCTAAGCCTTTTCCTTTCCTCAAGATACACAAGCACTGCTGGTGGGGTCAGTTCTTCCTCGCTTGTACTGAGAGCTATGGCCCAAACGTCTGCTTCCCTCCAAGGGCTTCTTCCTCACTTAGTGCCTGCTTGTGTTTCTCTGGAACTAAATACAATGACGAAAACAGATGCTCATCTCCCAGCATCGCAGCAGCCCAGGAAGCCGGGTCACTAGCTGTTTACATCCGCATGCACTTGACATGTATCCCCTGAGAGCCCAGGAGGTGCCAACATCTCTGAGGGGATGGGGTGGCGGGACAGGTGTGATGGAAAGAGCGGACACCGACCTTTGAGAAGCTGCGGGGAGCACAGTCTGGACCACAGGGAAATGCCCAGAGGAACGGATCTCAGGAAACGTGACACTTCATAACAATTCCCCGAGACACAAGCATTCACCATGAGAACCATGAGAAATTTAATGAAACAAGTAGAAAAAGCATAACAGTTTCTGGAACAGCAGAAGGGTGCGTGGATTAGGAACCAGAGAATGGTTCCAACCAGTACTGACGGCCTACTTGGAGATGGTGATCATGAACCTGAAGTGAGACCAACGAACATGTTTGTGTGTTTTGCTGCAGCTACGTTCAGCAACACAGGGACGGGGAAAGGATCTAACCTGATAAAGCTGGACACAACCGGGGCTGTCATAATGAGTCAGGAGAGGCACAGAGGCAGTTGCCAGGGCGACAACCTTGCTCCCCTATGATACTAAAGCTGGGGAAGTCGGGCACAGAGGGAACACGGGAATGAAGGACAGTGAAGGGATAGCAGGATGGGTGGACTGAAAGGCCAGGTAAGATCACAGAATTGCCGGAGCTGAAATGTAGGAGGGCTGAAGGAGTAAACCCAGGTGACAGAAGGACTGCAGTTACCGTAAGCACAGGGCCAAAATAAGAGAGGTACATGGCTGCGATCAGGTAAAGAAATGAATGTTGGAGCCATTAAAGGATGACTCACATGGATATTGAGGCCACGGCAGTTATGACTAGGGTAATGCAGGGAGCCAAAAGCCGCAACTGTCCTAGCGACCAGGAATAAGCAGAAGGTTTTCTAATTACCTAAGGGCAACCCGAAACACTGTGTAACATGACTGAAATCTTGAGTAAAATTTCAGAAAGAGACTCAGAAGAAAATCAGCTCACTAGAGTTTTAAAAGGACAATGGGGGGGATTAAGGCAATGATGATGATGAGATGATGATGATGATGACGGTGGTGACAATGATGATGACAATGACAGCTTGGATAGCTCTTGGCACAGGTGCCCAGATTTTTGGACGAAGGTAGCAATGCCTTCTGTTCTTTGATTCGCCACCCCGGCAGACATTATTAATTGATTCTGGCCTCTCCCACTCAGCCTGGACTGCACTTGAGGGTGCTTTCAACACCAGACTCCAGGACCTTCAGTCTGCCAGGGCTGGCGCAGGACACAGAACCATTTTACCAGCTTTGTTCAGAGTCTGATACTTGCCAGCAAAGTTGGAGGTATTCAGTGTTGCCCATTTCGGAGGAACTGAGTCAGGGTAAATTAGTGATAGACTTGTGAGCCCTTACAATAGTAAGAGTTAGCTTCCTATTTTTCAAAGAGAAATCAAAAGGGCAGGCAGACAAGACTGCCCAGGCCAACAGTCTGCACGTGAGCTTCCAGGAAAGGCCCACAGCAGAGTACTACTATGGGGCATGGGGACAGTTCTCAAACTATAAAAGCTGGATGGATGCCTCATCGTAGCTTGTATCCACGAGCGCTGACGTGGGGCCTTGCTGCAGACAGACAGTGGCTAGGTGAAAAAACCACTGTGTGACACGTCACTGGGACCCTGCCCACAGCACATGCCCATAGACACCTGAGACACAGGCCCTGCAGACCCCATCTGGTTCTGTCCCCGTACACCTCCAGATCGTGACCAGCTCTCAGGACCATCTGAAGGATAGTCTGGAGGTAATTTGGACCATCTCCATTCCGGTGCCATCTAACCTATAACTCCCCAGTATTTAGGTCACTTGATTGGGGTGCTACAGACCCTGGCCAGGTCTGGAAAGCCCAGAATCAGTTTTTCCCTCCCCAATTCCCCCATTAGTCAGTGGCCAGCTGCTGCATTACATCACGCCAGACACAGTGCAAAGAATGGATGGACTACGGCTTTCTCTGAATCAGTCATGCTCCATTCCCATCTTCTACAGGAGCTGCTGGAGAACAGCCTGAAGCCCTGATCACATTTTACTAGGGAGGCACCCTGGAC
Organism: Hydrochoerus hydrochaeris; assembly: GCA_004027455.1. Lineage (NCBI taxonomy): Eukaryota > Metazoa > Chordata > Mammalia > Rodentia > Hydrochaeridae > Hydrochoerus > Hydrochoerus hydrochaeris. The sequence continues at coordinate 383,701 of PVLA01000048.1, forward strand.
CACTAATACCTTGGACTCGTTAGAAAATCGTTTCCTACTTAGTAACACTTTCCAAACATTTTTCCAAATCCTGCAAGGGCTGGTGGGGGAGAGGGGCGCTGTGGTTCTCTCTATGAGGTCATTAATAAACTGAGTAACAGAATCAAGACCAGAAAGCATCTCTGAGAGCTGGAAAAACGAGCCAAAACTAGTAATATGCAATCTAATTGGTAAAAATAGCAACCACTGGGTGTTGGGTTCAAAAATCAACTGAATGAACCTAGGAAAAGAGAACAACTGGATCAACAGCTGGTCATAAGATCAAACCAGGACTCAGGATGATGAATCTAAGCCCTTACACTTCTCCCCTCCACCCGGCCTCAGCACTGAGGCAGACACCTTCATCCATCCTGGCATCCAAGGCTCCACCACCCACAAACTGGAGGGGCTTGTGGAAAAAGGCAGTTTGTGTCCAGCTGACACTTTCTACTTCACGCCCCAACCATCTCGTCGATGGCCCACCCATCCCAGGAGAGAGGGACTCTCCAGACAAAACGGACCTCAGTCTCCCGCTTTTTATCTCAGACTTTCCTGTGAACAAGTATTTTGATGACTGTCATTTATCTGAGTCACAAAAGCTGGACCTGGCAGCTATAAAATTCTCATGAAAAAAAGCCTCATAAAGCTGTTTCACCAAAGTCAGCATCTGCTGAGGTCGCTGACAGCAAGAGGGGGGTGACATCAGGAGCACTTTAGGCCACCACTCCCTGCTCTCTGCCATACTCCCGGCCATACCCGCTACCAACCTGCAGCTCCCTGCCCTGTGCCCTGTATGGCAGAGATGCCCTCCACTGCCCCTTCAGCCTAACTCACTGTCCTGTGGCCATCTCTTGGAGATGACCCTTCCCAGGGGACCGCCATGACTTAAGGAATGTTCCTCTGAGCCCCCTGTGGCTCCAGTCCACTTCTGTCCAAGCACTTCCCCCGGTGTGTCACGCATGGAGCCCACTGGCCACATGCAAAGTCTTCTGTGAATTCCTAGTACTCAGTACAGGGCCAGCACCTGGATGCCTATCTGGGTCTTCCTTATGCCCTTTGGTACACACAGGTAGGAGTGAGAACCAGCAGGAAGAACTGAAGACAGCCTTCCCTGAGCTGGGGCAGGCTGGGAAAGTTGCTCACTGGCAGTATAAGAGGGACAGAGCTGCTCAACGGCCTCAGAAGCACAGTGTCTTAGTCACTTTTCTTGTTGCTAGGAAAAAAATATCCAACACCTCCAATCCAGACAAGGAGAGGTTTATTTTGGCTCATGTTTCAGTCCATAGTGGGCTGGCTCCAAGTCAGGACCATGCGGCAGAGGGGCCAAGCAGAAAAGAGCTGCTCAACGATCCAATCCAGACAAGGAGAGGTTTATTTTGGCTCATGTTTCAGTCCATAGTGGGCTGGCTCCAAGTCAGGACCATGCGGCAGAGGGGCCAAGCAGAAAAGAGCTGCTCAACGCATGGTGGACAGAAGTCCACAGTTGAGGGAGGAGCCAGGGAGGGAGATAAACCCGTCCTAGCCACGCCCCCAATACCAGCTCCTTCAACCAGATCCACCTCCTAACAGCAGTTAGCTATAAATTTACAGGTGGATGAATCCACCAGTGAGGACAGCACCCCACTATCCATTCACCTCCCAAAAGAACCCCTATGACTGCATGAGGCTTTAGGGGGACATCCAGACATAAACAATCACAACCAGTGTGCTTATTTAAAATACTAGATAGAGCCCATCTGGCTCCCTGGGCCCAAAGAATCATTCTCTTGGGCCAAGACCTGGGAATCTGCCCTGGTAATTGCTTGAGGTGCTTCTTAGACTCAACACACCTGAGAGCTCTGTCCCTGAGGACAGGTGAGCCCATGAGACTATCTGCCAAGGATCAAGAAAGAAGGGAGGCAGGGAACCCCACAACCAAGAGATGCCTTGGAAATAAGGCACCCCAAATCCTGGATGCACTTGTTTCTACCCCACTGTTGACACATATGTCATGGACTCCAGTTAGAGTCAGACAATCAAGAGTGTGGGCAGCAACATTACCACGCACTTGTAGATGAGGAGGCTGAGACACCCACAATCCTGGTACTCATGAGAAACACTGGAAAAGGAACTGACAGCCCAAGTCCTCTGACTGCCACACCTACATATTTTAGCCTCTGCTTCACAGCAGATGACCTGGTGCAGACTTTCCTCCCACAAGGAAATGTCCCAGGGAAGCATCTCTGAGCCTCCCTGTTACCAGGTAACACAGGAGCCAGAAGACAAAGCATAACTCCCAACCTGCCCCTGTCCATACAGACCTCCCCATCCCCCTCTGCCCGGGCCGTGTCCCGGGCTGCATCGCTGGGCCTCTTTGACCTGCTGCACTGCCCAGAGTTCAAAACTGCCTTCTCACACAGTGGTGACCAGGGCAAGCACAGCCACCAACTCACTGGCACCACTCATGGTGCACACTAGCCTTCAAGTCCCACCCAACCAGATGGCAGTCTGTGTCTCCCTGTGAGGCCTTACTCAGCCAGCTTTCCTGGAGGCCTGGAGAGGGGCAGGCACACAGAAGGTGGAGAACTGAAGGCACCGTGGGCAGCACCCTATGCCTGGTGCTGTGGGTGTGGAGCACGGGCCAGGAGGCTATGGAGTCATGTGCAGAGGGGCCACAGGGCACGAGGGGTGGGATGAGTCACTGAGCAGTTCCTATAGCTTGTGAGTCACCAGGACACCCAACCCCAGCTCCTGGGTAGAGACTATCCTGCTGGGTGAGGGGCATGCCCCCACATGATACACAGCCACACGGTCTATTCTCTGAGGGTAACCGGCACAGCGGAGGTATCTCCACAGTCACCGTCACAGCCTACTGGGAATGCCTGATTGGAAAGAAAGAGCTAGCAGCCAGGTGGGGTAGTGCACACCTGTAATCCTGGTGCTCAGGAGGCTGAGGCAGAAGGATCTTTGCAAATTTGAGACCATCCTGGGCTACAAAGCGGGCTCAAGGCCAGCCTGAACTACATAGAGAGATCCTGTCTCAAAAACAGAAAAAAAAGCTAGGTGTGGTGACACATGCCTACAATCCCAGCACTTGGGAAGCTGAGGTGGGAGGATTGCTGTGAGTTTGAGACCAGCCTAGGCTACAAAGTGAGTTCAAAGCCAGCCCAAAAGTAGTAGTGATAGTAGGAGCAGTCACCACTGTCATCAAAGCAGTTATTACAGCATCACTGAGGAGCACCAGGACAGGCATGATGGTGCACAACTGTAACACCAGGGCTCGGGAGGCAGAGGTAGGAGGATCGCTGTGAGTTCAAGGCCACCACAGGCTACAAAGTAAGTTCAAGGCCAGCCTGAACTGTATAGCAAAACCCTGTCTCAAAAAGACAAAAAAAAAAAAAAGTGGGGGGAGCAATGAGGAGCCATAAAAGTGCTGTGACTGTGTCCATCCTCCTTTCAGGCCCTTTCTAGGGCCTCTTGATGCACCCAGACTTCACCCTTCTACACACCTAGCCCGACCCCAAGCCAGTCGCTCCACGCTGCCGCCTCGCTCCACCACTATCACTTGCATCTCCTTTCATCCAGTTTCTCAGTCTGGCCCCAGCTGTAAATCAACATCTCCCTACATACAAACTAGTAAAGAAGGCACTAGATTTAATTTCAAGAAAACTCCTTTTGTTATCCCACCCCAGAGTGAATCTACCTGACAGACTTCAGGAGGCAGAGGAGCTTTCATCAGTGATTGGGTTCTGTCAACTCACCCTTCTTAGTTCTCCTCTGCCTAGTTAACACAAATTTCAAAGGAAATAATAATTGGGTGTCAATTTGGCACTTAGCATGATCTCCCGTCTATTCCTATGAATCTTCTAATACTGCAGAAATTTAAAAGCTGAAAAACCCCATTTCCCAGACTCCCTTGCAGCTAGGTTCCAGGGAAGAATGAGGTGAACCTGGTGAGAAATGCTCACAGAGGATGAAGTGAAGAGGTGGACCCTGACTCTGCTGGTGATCAATGTTGCAGCAGCCACGTGATGTGCTAGGGTCAGCTCACAGGCACCGCAAATGCCAGTTTCTGTGGCAGGAGCATCCTGATCCTAGCCATGTGTCCTTGTGCAGTGGTCCCATGCCCCCTCTTCCAGCCCTTCCAGTAATTATATGAGCACTTAATTCTCTGCAGTGAGTCCCTTCTTGCTTAAAATACCTAGAGAGCTTAGTTTCCTGGGCAGACCATGGTGGCTCCAAGGTCCCAAATCCATCTGCCTGCTTGATACCTCATCCATCCAAGCTGGCTTCCTGCTGAGGGCTCCAAATGTGCTGGAGGAAGAAAACACGCCTGGGCAGGTTTGGTCCTCTTCAGAACGCTCACTTGAAGGCCCCATCCCTCTGAGCTTTAGAAATCACAGCCAAACCTCCTCCACTCCCCTAAAACCTCCACCCACGTTGATACAAAGCTTCACTTCCTCCATTCTTACTTAACTTGGCTCCATGTTCAACTCCCCAAACACACGAGGGCAGTATATTTCCCATACAGAAGTCGAGTGATGCAGCAATTGGTTTCCTCTTCACTCACAACCCTAGCAGAGGCTGGACTTCAGTAGCTGTGCTCGATTCCATGAAGCTGGCCCCCTATGGTAAGGTTGTCATGGCAGCCAGCAATCACATTCAGGAATCCCCACAGGTGTGGGGATCCTGCTTTCTAGACTGTTCCACAAAAACACCTCTCTTGCTTCTGATCATTAAGACGAGGACCGGCTAGTGGGACAGCTGGTATTTCTTCAAGACTCAGTAATCACAAAGCACTTCAGATTTACAAATGTAAAGTTGAAAAGGGACTTTCAAAGACTAGATTCAGTTTCTCTACAGATGGAAAAGGTGGGTTATGCTAGGTTGGGGTGGAGCAGCCGGCTTCTGTGTCCCCTGTACCTCACACAGCCCCCACCCTGGGTGACTCATTCGGTCTCTCCAACCTTGAGTTTCCTCTTCTGCGAGATGGGACAAGAACGGCACCTCCCTGGAGGGGCTGCTGTGAGGAGGAAGGGGACCAGGTGTGTAAAGTACTCAGCCTGGGGCCTGCCACAAAGCTAGAGTCAGATGAGGCTTTATGGCTGTCCTTATCCCCACGGACATTGCATGGAAGGTTCTAGGGCAGCAATGGATGAGGAGACAGCTCCAGACTGGAGTCCAGAGACCAGTCCAGCACGTCACCCTGTGTCCAGCAACTAGGTGACATCGGCTACAAGACATTTTATGGTTGGGCCATTTTTGATCTCTGACCTTCACTCTGCCTGTAAAATGAGAGAGCTGGACTAAATGATGTGGCTCGGTTCTTTTTCAGCTCTAGTGTGTTATGGGTCTGAATAAAATAAGTTAAATGAAGATGGACCGTGACCTTTACAAATGGTTCAATCATTGCGGCAAGGTGGTGTACACCTGTCATCCCAGCACTCAGCTGGCTGAGGCAGGCAGACTGGGCCACTCATGAAGGAAAAAAGGTCAGGTATTGTGGTGCTTGCCTGTAACCTCAGCACTCAGGAGGCTGAGGCAGGAGGGTTATCTGAGTTCGAGGTCAGCCTGGGCTACAGAGTGAATCCAATGCCAGTTCGTACTACATAGTGAGAACCTGTCTCCAAAAAAAAAAAAAAAAGAAAAGAAAAGAAAAAGGAAAAACTACTTGGCATATAGTACCATGTCTACTTTCTGAAATAACAGGATCAAAAGGCAAATTCACTAACCTGTGTGGTTTTGAACTGTGGATGAGTGTGGACAGAATGCCGCTATCTCTGACACCTGCAATGAGCCATGAAAACATATGTGATCTCTCCTGGTGACTCAGAACCACCCCACCCCTACAGCGTGTTGCTTACAGTCTAATAGAAGGCAATGCTAAACTGCAGTCAAAGGTTAGCTGTGACTATGTAGCTTTTTCCATCTAAAGTATGGATCCACTCAATTCTATCCAAGGCGTCTCTCGGTTCTGTAGGTCTCAGGTTAAGAATCTCTCAACTAGATGATTGCTGAAGTCTCTTCTCTGGTGAACTCTCTAAATTATCACATGTGATCAGATTTTTCTTACCTACAAATCATAAGATCTAAACTCAGCATGGTGGTTCACATCTGTAATCCTAGCACTCAGGAGGCTGAGGCAGGAGGATCCCTTTGAGTTCCAGGCCAGCCTGGGCTACACAGTGAGTTCAAGGACAACCTGAACTGCATAGCAAGACCCTGTTTCAAAAAACAAACTAAAATAGAAAGAAATCACAAAATCTGCCTTTCAAAGGCTTTGTGAGGACATGAAAGATAAGACAAGCAACAGGTATTTTGATAAAAGATAAAGCTCTTTGAATAAATGCCAGAAATTCAGGGAAACCCAAGAGCTTCCCTTCCCTAAATATATACTTGTCACTCAGTGATTCCTCAAGATTTCTACCAAGAGTTTTCTGGTCTGTGGGAACAAAACCCTGGCCATGTTATCAAGCAAAATGTAGTTCAGTGATCCAAACTGCAATCTGTGCCCACAGGTTCGAGCATGTGAGCAAATGGAACAGGGATTAAGGAAAACAAGAATTACCAAAATAGATTGAAAAGGGAATTTTTAAAAAGTTGAACAGATGAATAGCTCTCTTAAAAAATCAGGTTAGTTCTCAAATTGATGTCCTCTGCAGAAGGCATCAAATCCAGACAATTTTATGAGCAAGTTTACTGGCTCTGTCAGGAACAGATATTCCCCATTTTTAAAAGCCACATATTTTCACGAAGCTAACTTAACTCTGATGTTAAAACCAGACCATGCAAAATAAGAAACATTTTGCTAGAGAGCAGCAGCCCATCTCCTTTATGAATCAAAGCATGAAAATACACTAGCAGAATGACTCCAACGAAAGGTCCACACAACCAAGCAAGGTGTCTCTCGATGCTGCAAAGATTAAATGCTTCCTACTGTTGCGATCCATCACAAAGCCAAACGACGACGGCAAACTTCGTGACCTGTCCCCAGAGGAAAGGGAGCATGTGCAGAGACCAGCAAGGCTTTCACCTGTCACTGGGGTCTCTCAGTCAAGCCTTCCCTGAGCCCCATGGGTCTGATGGCCCAGCTGAGGCTGGAAGTTTCCAAACGTGCACACCCACACCCCGTGCCCGTGCGGGCAGCGCCTGCCTGGTGTACCTGGCATGGGTGAGGCCAAGACTGGGAGAGGCAGAGCATGCCAGCAGGAAGCCCTGCTTCCCGGAGCTCGGGTCAGCTGGTGCCCTCCCAGGGTGTGTGGGGTTGGGTCCCGCCACAGGGAGCCGATACACAGCGCAGGCCAAAAGGATGATGCGTGTTTCAATTTTTTAAAAAAAAACCTAGTATCATAAAAGACACATGGCCAAGAATGACGGGAGAAGTGTTTTCCAAGCAAGGAGCATTCCGAGTGTGTGCTTGGAGCGGGGTGTGAACAAACGTGTCTTTCAGGGTAACAATTTTTAACTTGAACATTCACTGCGACTTTCCATCACTCCTCACTGATCAGCGTTTGATGACAAATTCTGTCAAAGAATAACATGCTGGTGAGTCCTCTTCCGTCTGCTTCACCAGGACTGACACTGTGACACTGCTGGCTCCTCCCCAAAGTCCAAGTGACCAGGAAAGGTCAACGTTTTGAATCATTCAGGCCATCAAGGCAACCAGGACAGTGCAACTAAAGACGCTCACTAAAGAGGACCTTCAGAGCCGCTCCAGAACGAGGCGGGATGATGGCCGCCAGGCACGGTGGTGCACGGCTGTAATCCCAGCACTTGGGAAGCTGAGGCAGGAAGATCGAGTTTGAGCTGTGCCTGAGTAATTTAGCAACTTAACAACCTTGTCTTATTTAATAAAAATTTTTTTCTTTTAAAACACTGAGGATGTAGCTCAGTGCAAAGGCCCTGGGTTAATCCTTACCCCTGGGGTTTAAAAAAAAAAAAAAAAAGAATGATGGGATAAGTCAGTTTGAAGTGAGGGGAAGAATTCTGAGGAGTGTTAATGGCAATGTGTCTCTTACTGTCATAATGTTTTTAAATTTAAATGTCCACTGTATGACTTCTTTTATTCTAAAGAGAATAAAACCAAACAAAAAATCCAATCAAAATAAAACAATAAAAGTGAGATAGGATTTCAAAACAAGATAATAAGAAATCAACAATGGCTAACATAATACCTTGTTATCTTCAAAATAGCTGCCTGTGCCATCAGATATAGTAAAATCAAACAAAACCAAACCAAACAAAGCAATGAAACCAATACAGGACTTTAAAACAAGGTAATAGGGAATTAGCAATGGCCACCTCCTTCAGAAGGAGATTCCCCCGCAGTTGCTATATTGCATATTGGTATCTTCACTACTGGCTTTGGGCCTGCAAAGTCAATCTAAAAGTCAATCAAACAATACAGACATTAAGTTGTTTGTTTGTTTGTTTTTTAACTTCAATACCTATCTTCTCAGAGTGTGTTTCTCTGAATCTGCCGGTTGCTTCCAGGGAGGGAGGGAAGGGCCCCAGAACTTCTTGTCTCCCAGCCTGCGGCCGGCTGGCTCTCAGGAAGGGGTTGGCTTCTTCTTGGTTCCCTTCCCGGGACACAGGGCCACCATCACACTATGACTTGATGGCACCTTGTAGAACATGACCTTGCCTTGTCTCTACTCTGGCACTGTAGCCACAGCCACACACAGGCTGTGTGGCACCAGGCCTGGCCTCCTCCCCTGGCTCTGTGGGGACAGGAAGGGTGATGCTTCCCTCACTGGGGTCTCGCTGGGCTCAGGCTGGCACCTCAGAGAGGCTGGGGCTGCTGGGCACACAAGGTAGCAGGGAGCTAGTGTAAGCAATAGGCATGGTGCATAACTTTAAAGCTCTGTAATAAATGCCCTCAGCATCAGAGAAACACACATATACACACACACCAGCAAATGTTTGTTCAGAATTTTTTGCTAAGAGTTTTAAGATCTCTTTTTATTTTAAAGAGGAAAAAAACAAGAAAAATAAAACAATAAAACCAATCAAAATAAACCAGTATAAGTGATACAAGACTTCAAAACTTGGAAATCAACAATAGTTACCATGCTGCCCTTTGCTGTCTTCAAAATAGCTGCAGATACCTTCGGACATAGTAAAATCAAACAGAACAGAATAGAATAGAAACAATAAGAACAAAACAGTGAATGCAATAAAGGGCTTCAAAATAGGCCAACAGTAAATCCCAAATGGCCACCATATGTCTTCTATCTTTCAAATAGCTGCTCCTGCCATCAGATGTAACATAACCAAACAAAATACGAGAGAATAAAACCCAACCCAGCAAAACAATGAAAATGACAGGGTTTCCAGGCAGGATCACCTCCTGGAGAGGCCTGGGTCTCTCCTCCTGCAGTCTGTAAATGGCCAGTTTTAAGATCTCTAAGAACAATACACTAGAACTTTCTGTGAAAGGGTCCCATGTTACCTGTTAAAACAGAGCTCATTGTTGGCTAACAGATTTATATTTTCTGTGCTGGAGATTGAACCCATGGTCTTCACATTGAGCTACCTCCCCAGCCATTTTTATTGTTTAAATTTGAGAAGTCAGACATGTGGCACACACCCGTCATCCCAGCACTCAGGAGGCTGAGGCAGGAGGACTGCTGCAAGTTTGAGGTCAACCTGGGCTATATAGTGAGTTTGAGGCTGTGCTGAACTACAAAGCAAGACCCTGTCTCCAAAAACAATAAACAAAAAATTGAAACAGGGTCTTGTTTTAAATTTACTAAATTACTCAGGCTGGGCTGGAACTTGTAACCCTCCTGCCTCAGGCTCTGTGTGCCTCGATTACAGATATGCATGACCACGTGTAAACAAATGGGACAATTTTTAAGGGAAACACCAATCACTAGAATAAACTAAAAAATAGAAAAGTGCAACAGATTAACAGTTTTCAAGAAATTAGATTAATTGTCAAATACACACACATGGCCACCAATATCAGACGGTTTCACAGCTCTTTAAGGGTTCCCCTTACAGGTCCCATGCAAATTTTCCCCAAAAGCCTCTTCCTAGTGACAGCTGTTGAGCCAGATGTCACCCTGACACGACATTGCAGTATCCTGAGCACCCAGAACAATGCTTTGCGCCCTATCCATACTCAATACATATTTGTTGAATGACTAAAAAAACTAAACTATGAAACAAAAAACAAGGTTATTAAAACTAAACTACTTTGGTGTAGAAAAAAAAAAGTTCTATTCCTATTGCTCCTCGTTTTTTCAGACAAATCCAAATTCACTGGAAAAGGAGAGCAGAGCCATTCCTGGAGCGGCTGGGACAGGCACCCAGCGCAGCAGCGCGGGCTCCAGGCCAAGGCCTACCCGAGGGTCACCTCATTTCCATCAGGCTGATGGCCCTGCTCACAGCCAGCTGAGGGCTAGGAGCGCTCCTCCTCCTCCCGCCCAGCCACTGTCCCGGCTCCGCCAAGACACACACACTGTCCTCTCCATCTGTGCTCACATCGGTGCCCTGGATGCTTCCAAAGAGGCTTTTTGGAGGGAGCAGAAACTCGGCTTCAGAAAACTTCTCAGAGCGACTTTGCACCCCGGCTGTGCGGCTCGCCTCTCCCTTCTGCAGTGCTAGGCAGTGACCCCGCCACTAGAGGGACCGATTTCCCGCCCTCCCCACTCTTTTCTTCCTTCCTCTCTCCTTCCTTCCTTCCCTCCTTTCCTTGTTTTTTTGAGACAGGGCCTTGCTGTGAAGCCCAGGCTGGCCATAAACTCACAGCAATCCTCCTGCCTCAGCCTCCTGAGTGCTGGGATTACAGGCCTGCAGTTTGTACCTGCTTTAATGACGCAAATACATGCTGGTGAATTAATGAGTGGCAAAGTCTTTGAAAGCGCCGCCCCAGGACATGCCAGTGACACTGTGTCAGGACGCAGGTGTAGGGGAATCAGAAAGGAAAGCCAAGGCGCTGGGGTGCAAAAGCTGACATCCAGCCCCCCAAACCGGGAATTCGGGAAACAAAGCAACTTGTGAGGAGCTGAACTGTGTCCCCCACCTCCCCAAATCCTAAGCTGAGATCCACCCCAGTACTGCAGAACCAAGCAGATCTGGAGCCAGGATCTTTGGAGGGAAACTCAGCCACCCTGAGGTCATTCGGGTGGCTCTAATTTAATGCAACTTGTGTCCCCAGGAGCGGGGACGCCAGACACAGAAAGGCACAGAGTGGAGAGATCACGTAGAAACCCCAGGAGAAACAGCTGCAGGTCTCAGAAGACACCCACCTTGCCAACCCTAAGCTCAGATGCCTGGCTTCCAGAATTACAGGACAATGCACTTCTGCTGCAGGAGCCACCCTGTCTGTGGGACACGGTTATGGACCATGGACAAATAACTCAAACCCCCATAACATGTCCTGTATAGAAGACACTAATCCAGGTACACACCCATTGTTACAGGCAGCTGAGTTAGTTAGAAATACCATGGGCAGTGAGCCAGGGCTGGGACCTCCAAGGAGCCAGTGCAGAAGCCCAGATACCCTGCTGTGGGCCAGGCCTCAAGACAAAAGATCGAGCAAATGAATCCACATCCTAAGGTCTGACACTCTAAATAGTTCCCTGTCACCCTGAGGAAGTCAGGAGTCACCATCCCAACCCCCTAGGGAAGAGTCTAGGCTCTCTAAGAATGCCGGCTTCTGATTTGCTTCCCCATTTGTCCCCAATTTAATCAACTTTACCCGAACTATTAATCTTACTGGTTAACTATGACTCTGTCCCACCTTAGGCATGTCTGCCTTGTGAGTTCCCAGTTTTCCCTACCTTAAACCTGTCTCATCCCCTGATTTTGCTCTGTAAGAGTCCCTAGAAAAGACAGAGTCCCGGGCAACCCGCTCAAGACCCTTTCTCTCTCTGACAGAAGCTTTCTTTCTCTCAATAAATATTTCTGCTCTTAATCTCTGCTGTTCCTAAAATTCATTCTTCGATTTCAGAGAGCATGAACTCGTACTGGACATAGCAGGTTGGGCGTTTCATTCCCCTGTATCACTATCATCCCTGCATTTGGGAGGCTGAGGCAGGAGGACTGCAAATTCCATTCCAGTTTAGACAGTTTAGCCAATTAGCAAGGCCCTTTCTCAAAATAAAAAGTAAAAAGGGCTGGGGGATGTGCAAAGGCTCAGAATTCCAGCCTCAGTGCAAAAAAAAAAAGTCCTCACAAATGCTTTCAAAGTAGATTTTTTGTTTCTTGGAATGCAAATATTTAGTTTGTCTTATCTTTCAAACAGGGGAGAAAGCGCTTCCCTTCCAGTACTCCCAGTACTGCGGGCAGCTCTGCAGCATCCTGGGATGGGAATCTGTGCAGATCAGAGGTAACAACATGCTCCCAGCAAGCTGTTTAAATGCCTGAGGCAGGACAGGCAGTTGGCATCCTTTGAGAGCAGGGAAGAAAACTCTGTTTCCTGGGAAGTCCAGGCATCTGGTCCCACCCCCTTTCCCTGAAAGTCTTAATAACAAATCCGAACTCTTCCAGTTCAGCCAGGGTGGGTGGCTCGTGCTTTTAATCCCTTAAGCACTCTGGGAGACCCAGGCAGGAGAATCGAAAGTCTCAGCCCAGTCCGGGCAACTGAGCAACTCAGCAAGACCTTCTCTCAAAATTAAAACTAGAAATGGGCAGAGGCTGTAGCTCATCGGAAAGGTCCCGTGTTCAGTCCCCAGCACCATACACAAATGAACAAATAAATAAGCAAATTCTTCCATTCCACAGAAGCCCTCTGTCTTCTATTTTCCAAGCCAGACGCTGTTAGTTTTTTTATTAGCCCCCACCTGGAAGGTCAGGCTCCCTTCCACGGAGGCTGGTGTGGTGGGGGCAGGGTCTGCGGGTGCGGGTGCGAGCCCAGCACAGAAGGTCGGCTCCCTGAATCCGCCCCGGACCGTGGAGAAGCTGGACACCCATAAGGGACACGCTGAACCCGTCCAAGCCTCAAGCCCACATCTGCAAAGCGGGGAGACTGGCACGGCGCAGAAAAGGCAAGATCAGCCTCGTGCAGTGCAGGCGGGCAGGAAGACCTTAAAGGGCAGCATCAGGGCCACTGCTACCACAGTGTCATCCACGGGGACACCAGAGACAGGCCTGGCTCCAGGGGTGTAAGGCCTGGTCCCCCAAGCACAGCAGCCGTGAAGTAAGATGCAGGAATGCTGGCTGTATCACCCACAGAGCGGACCCCGCCCTGCCTGGGACTCACACACTGCAGGGACCGACCTGCAGGCCAGCTGGGGAGACAGAAAGAGAGGCATAGCTTTAGAAGACATAATGGACCAGGACAGAGTAGGAGATTAAACGGAGAAGAGAAAGAGGCTGAGAAGGGGACCAACAGAACCTGTAAAGGGCTGGGCAGGTGATGCTCCCAGCACTCGGGAGGCTGAGGCAGGAGAATCACTGCAAGGCCCAGGCCAGCCTGGGCTCCATAGTAAGTTCAAGGCAACCTGAACTACATAGCGAGACTTTGTCTCAACAAAAAAAAAAAAAAAAAAAAAACTGTAGAAGAAATTTCAAATTCTGTATTTGTAGGCTAGGAAAGCTTTTAACATCCTGGGTTTTTGGAAGTCAGATCTTGTGCTTTTTGGGGGGGGGGGGTCCTCCCAGCATGAGTCGATAGGATCGAGGAAATGTATATCACAGCTTATTTTAACATGAATGATAACAGAGAGACTGTTGTACCCAGTGACGGAGGACAGGGTTGGAAAACGCATTTTGTGGGAAGCAGCAGGCGCTGCCGAGCTGGCCACACCACACGTACTTCCACCACGAAGCTGCCAGCTGGGCACTGAGGAGGGAGAAGATCTCACTTCAGAAGCCTTTGCTATATCTAAAACAATTTGATGCCAGGCGCATGGCAATGGGCACCCGTGAATCCAGCACCCAGGAGGCTGAGGCAGGAGGATCCCAGCAAGTCTAAGGCCAGCCTAGGCTACATAGTGAGCCCCGTCTCAAAACAATAAATAAAAATAAAGCCGTTTATAAGCTCTGTGCACCAAGCTTCTTTTCTGTAATCTACTCTGATGATGTGGACCGGCTGACATGCACAGCATCCACAGGGAAGGGCCACCTCGAAAGAAGGGGACGTGGTGATGTCACACAGTGTAGGGGAACAGGTTGTACTTCCACCTCCTCCTGTGACAGAGGGACAGCAGAGTCCTAGACAAGAGCAAGTTAGCCTGGTCTCACACTGAGAAGTCGAATTAAGACTAGGATCATCCAAGACCAGGTGTGGTGGCATACACCTGTCACCCCAGCACTCAGAAGGCTAAGGCAGGAAGATCCACACAAGTTCCAGGCTAGCCTGGACTACCTAGTGAGTCCAAGGCCAGCCTACAGAGGGAGACCCTGTCTCAAAGACACTAAATAACAAAAAATAGAATCAGCCAAGTAAGGGTGGAACCTGCCATCTGTGTGTGACTTCCACCCAGATGTTCAAGGCACACTCCCACGTGGGCAGGACCACAGCCAGGGCTGCGGGGTGACGGGCGGCGTCAGTACCCGAACCCCGCGCCTGCAATTTGAGGCTCAAAGGCTTCGTGGGCCACCAGGGTCCTCAGCGAGCAGCGCCTGCCTCTTCTGGGCTCGTTCCCACGCAAAGCAGAACAGAGTCCCAGTCCTCCCTGGGCCACCTCCCGGTCGAACCCCTGCACCACCCTCCGTGCTCCAAGAGGCCGCGACCTTCAACCTAACCCTACGTCCCCCGGGCTGCAACTCTCAAAGAATGGGCGTCCCCAGAGCCCTCTCAGGGAACCCCTGTTTTCCTGACGCTGTGTTTAAGCTTCACCTCTGGCTCTCTCATGCACATAAGAGTGCAGAAGTTTCTGGATGTGGCTTTAGGCACAGCTCCAAGCAGCTCTGTGCAGCCTAGATGTGCCGGGTACCATGGCGCAGGAGCAGGTGACCCCAGCCACCTGTCCTCCCACCAGCCCCACTCCTTCCCCAGGGCGACCAACCAGAAATGAGAACCCGGGTGTCTAATACTCAGGCAGACATGACATAGATCTGAAAAAACTGTAAGAAGGACCCACATCACTAACTCTCGGAAGTTTATTTAGAAAATGTAGTTTTTATGTAAATAGTTTATCAGATGTTATAGATTTATTATTTTAAATGAATCAACATAGTTTTTAAACTTTATGTTTAAATTTCTTGTTTTGTTTTGTTTTGAGACAAGGCCTTGATATGTAGCTCAGACTGGCCTTAAACTTACTACAGAGCAAGGTTGGCCTCAAACTCGTGGTGCTCCTCCTGCCTCAGCCTCCCAAGGTCTGGGATGACAAGCGTCCCCCACCACCCCTGGCTTCCATTGTAATTTCTGATCCCGTAAATCCTGATAGATCCAATGCACACAAACAGAAGCCCTTTGGCATCCTCAGTTATTTTTGTTTGCTTCTTGCAGTTTGAACCCAAGAAGGGCCATACCCTGAGCCACACCCCCAAGCCCCTCGGAGATCCTTGGTGGACAGGGGCAGGTCCTGAGACAGGATGCCCAAGTGCCTCTGCGCATGTGCTGAGGGTACCAGGCCCAGCACCCCGCTGAGGTCACCCCCGGTTCTGGCAGCACTGAGATACTCACTTCACTAATTTAACTGGCTCGAGTCGTTACAGAGACTCTGCTTTGAATTAACACATAAAAGATAAACAATTTAAAAATTCAGAAAATTCAAACCAAAAAAATTAACCTGAGAAACAAAGCTGCTGTTGCAGTGAGTTAAAGTTTCTGAGGAACGGGAAGAAGCCAGGGACCTTGTGAAATACCCCGTGCTCAGGAATGCCACAAATACAGCCAAAGCGACCCACCGCCGACAGGGCACTGGGGCCTGGCAAAGTTCTCAGGGCAAAGTTCTCAGCGTAGGAAACAAGAAACCAAGGAAAAGTCCGACGTGGTAGTGTGGCCTGTTTTCCCAGCACTCAGGAGGCTGAGGCAGGAGGATCCACAATGGTGGGGCCAGCCTGGACTACACAGTGACTCCCTGTCTCAAAAATAAGTCATTTTATTTTGGAAACAGCTACACCAACCACACTCTCGGCTAGGGCCGCACTCACCGCCATGGAGGCCTCCCAGCCCCCGCTTCACTCACCCAGGGGGGCCGTCTGCGCGTGGATCCGCGTGGCTCTGCCCCGGGCTGGGGGCCTGGCGTGTGGGCGCTGTCTGGCTGCAGCGGGGTGCACGAGGGTCTGTCCCAGGAGCAGCAGCAGCGAGCAGCCCGCCAGCATCTTGCCCATTTTCAAGAGCAGGAAGAGGGCAGAGGCTGCGACACACAAAGGAGAGGCCGTGAGCTCCCTGCTCCCTGGACTCAGCTCCCACAGTCCCGTCTGTGCCCTGCTGGCCCGATCTCCTTGAGGCCCTGGCAAGCAGAGCATGCCCAGGGAACTTTCTCCTCACGCTGGCCACCATACGATAAGGCTGACGGAAGCTGGAATGGCGGCACACTCCTGTCATCCCAGCACTCAGTAGGCTGAAGCAGGAGGGTCGCCACCATTTCAAGGCCAACCTGGGCTACATATAGTTAGTTCGAGGCCAGCCCACACTACATGGTGAAACTTCGCCTCAATAAACAAAAACAGCCAGGTGGGGTGGTGCACACCTGCAATCCCAGTACTCGGGAGGCTGAAGCAAGAGGATTGCTGTGAGTTAAAAAAAAAAAAAAGAATGGAGAACTGGAGGTAGAATATCTTGATGCTTTTTACGAATTAAATATATTATCGATGAGTCATGGCTCTATGAAAAAAAAAAAAGCTACATCTGAGGCTGTGCAATAGCACTATGCCTGCAGGCTATTAATAGCGGATCGCACGGCCTAAGGTACAGTCTCCAGAGAGCCCGGGAGCACGGCGGCGCCGCCTACCCCACGCGCACCGTGACGCAGGACCACAGGCGCCCCTGAGCCCCGCAGCCTCTCCGCCGGCCTTCTCCCCACGCCCGCCCGGGGCTCGGCAGCAGCACCCACAGGGCCCCCGGGGCTCCGCGCAGCCCGCGCAGGCAGGGACAGGCAGGGCAGGGCCGGGGCTGACGGGGTGAACCCCGCCTGCAGAGCCACTCTGCACCTCGCTCTCCGGAGCAGCCCGCTCTGCCCTGGAACCGTGCGAATGTTTACTCTGCGATCCCCTCGCCGGGCGCGGGGCCAACGGCTTTAAAAGTACAAAATGATTCAACCGAATTCTTCAGACGTGAATATGCGCAAGGTTGCATGACTCACATGGGGGGAGGGTCCAGGACTCCCTCACGTATACACAGAGCCACGCCCCTTCCTTTCCTTTAGCGACAGAGTGGCTCTGCTGTGCAGGCTGGGCTGGAAGTCACTGTGTAGCCCAGGCTGGCCTCGAACTCGTGGCGATCCTCCTGCCTTGGCCTCCGAGTACTGCGATTACAGGCGCGAGCCACCAAGCCCTGCTCTGCCCCCGATTTTAAAATACTCGCACTCCACTCCCTGAGCTGGTCCCTTTCCTGAGCTTTAACGTGGAGATTCCTTTGGGAAAAAGAAAACAGACTATCTTTCCTCTTCCTTTACTCTTAAACTCATTATTTACTTTCAAGCTTTCTTGGTGGACCCTCAAGTTATGAACAGTGTGACATACACACAACTTGGGTCATGACTGGAATTTGAGTTTTAATTTACAACCAGAGCCTTGAGCTGTGAACCGAACGCCGGCCGCTTATGCTTCCAAATGGTCTCAGAGACAGATCTGACCCTCACAGAGCTCTGGAAGGGACAATGTGGCCCCCTTTCCAGCAGCCCTCAAGTCAGGGGTCCGCTGATTCCCCACCCGGTCTGATCAGACTCTTAAGTGTGCGGTGCGGTTTATAGGTGTTGGGCTGTTTTAATGGGGTTCCCCCTCCCCAAATGTAACACCACCGTTTACTTAGTGCGAACTGGAGCAGCGCACTCAGGGTCACTTCCCTCCCAGCCCAGCGGCCCGGCACTGAGCGCGCGCACTGCTGCGTGGGTCCCTGTCCCCGCCAGCAGACAAGCACCGCTCCGTGTGGCTGTGTTTGCTGTGGGTCTGGAGGCGACTCCAAGTCACCCCTGCTAACCAGAAGACTCTGAGCGTAGAGGGAGCGTGGAGGGCTAAAAAGAAAACCAAACCCTACTTCCAGCTGTAGAGCCTTTACCTCCTTCTGCCTCGGTTTCCTCATCTTTAAACAGAGGGCGACCACGGGGCTGTCTGTGTCACAGATTTGATCAGTTCCTACATGCAAACCCAGGGCCTGGCACACAGCAGCTGCTGAGTAAGTTTTTGCTATCATCATTATTACCATCTGCAAGCAAACCAATCCATAGAAAATATATGCTGTTCCTTTTGTCATAATAACACATTTTTTTTGGTACTAGGACTCAAACTCAAGACCCTTGCCCTTGCCAGGAAGGCACTTAGGCCACTGAGCGATATCCCTGGCCCCATAACAAGGCATTTTATGTACCACATTAAATCAACTCTTACACTTAAGACTATTGTAACAAAACAATGATGTAAAAATTCATAAATTCTGACTATACATGAACACCTAAAAGTATCTGAAATACCCTTGTTTTCAAAAGGCAGTCAGGGCCGGGGATATTGCACAGCACCTGCCTGGCAAGCACAAGATCATGAGTCCGATCCCTGGGGCAAAAAAAAAAAAAAAAAAAAGGCATGCATGACAAGCCACAAACTTGTAGAAAATATTTGCAAAACATAGCTTATGAATTATTTGTTTCCAAATTAGGTCAAACTCAATAAGAAAAAGACAAGCAACCCACTGAGAAATGTGCAAAAAATTTGAAGTTTCATCATTAAACATATTTGAAAACATATAAAGAGATGTTGAGTACCCTTAAATCATTAAACAAACACAAATTAAAACCCTAATTTGCATCCTAGTAAATCCACTAGAATAGAAACATCAGAAAGACTCATAAAAACAAGTAAACTGGAACCTCACACATTGCGGTAAAGTGGAAAGAACTATTCAGAAGTGAAGAGGTCACACACACCCCCAACCCCGCAAAGCTCCTTCTCTGATGCTCACAAAGCTAAACTGGAAACAACTCAGTGTCTAAGAACTGACAGATAAACGCATTTCGATGCTTCCTCTCAGTAGAATCCTGCTCAGCAACCAAAGGTGTGATCCCCTGGGTGAACCTTGATTACACTGAACAAACACAACCACTCACAGAAACAAAAGCTACCACCAAGATCAGTGGCCAGATCAGTGGCTCCAGGAGCTAAAGGTACAAAAAGGAGACCAACTCTGGAAGCCCCCCTGGGGATGGAAGTCATGATTATGCTGGAGCTAGCCTGTCTAAACCCATCAAATGGGTGTGCTTAAAACTGATGAATTGGCTGGGCGTGGTGGCTCACGCCTGTAATCCCAGCACTCTGGGAGGCTGAGGCAGGAGGATCGTTGCAAGTTTGAGACCAGCCTGGGCTACAAAGTGAGCTCAAGGCCAATCTGAACTTCATAGCGAGACCCTGTCTCAAAAAGACAAAAAAAAAAAAAAACTGATGAATTTTATTATATATAAATGAGACTTCAAAAACACTGTTAAAAATAAAGGAATGGGGCTGGGGGTTTAGCTCAATGGCTTAAGCACCTGCCTGGCAAGCACAAGGTCGTGAGTTCAATCCCCAGTACAAATAAATAAATAAAGGAATGGGAAAATAGACATTATATAGATACATAAAACCAGTATGGTAATATTACTCTCAGACAAGATGGTCTTTTTAATTTTTTTTTTAAGACAAGATCTCACTATGTAGTTCAGGCTGGTCACTCAGAGATCCTCCTGCCGCAGCCTCCTGAGTCCTGACACTACCCCACCATGCCTAACCAAAACAGTTTTTTGTTGTTTTTGTTTTTTGTACTGGGGATCAAACTCACGACCATGTGCTTGCAAGGCAGGCGCTTATGACGCTGAGCTAAATCCCCGGCCCTTTGTTTTTGTTTTTAAGATACAATGCAAGTGAAATAAAAAAATAAAAAAAACTTTAAAAAGCCAGAGCTCGTGTCCAGGTCAGCAGTTCTTTCTTGGTTTGGCATTCACAGCTGTCAGCCTTGAAGATCTGGCAGGTCTCTACCCAGAAAAGGCTGTGACATTTAAGAACTCACTGCAGAGGGGAATATGGTCTGTGCTGGGAAACAGAGGTCACTTCAGTGTGCACCAAGGCGCGGAGCAGTGGGGGTGCGGAAAGCACATTTTTAAATAATGCGAAGGCTTTGACTTTTGTGGGAGCAAGTGTTCGCCTCTCTGTGGACAACGCGCCTTTTCTTCGGGCTTGGCCAAGAGGCTGGGGAGATGGGCGCGTTGTGCGCGCTCGGTTTGGTCCTCTGGGCATCGCCGCGGAGAACAGGCCCCAGGCAGGTCCCTCCGGAGCCACGCCCGCCCGTGGGCGCGCGGCTGCAGGCAGGGGGCGCAGCGCAGACCCGCCGCCTGACAAGCGCTGCAGACAAGGGCGCTCGCGCGCGGGAAGTGCGCCCGGGCAGCGCGCTGCACAACCCGCAGGTATGAGCCCCTCTAGGGACGGAACCCTAACATGTATAGGTGAAAAGACTCTCCTGGGCCTCAGAGCTAGCTCCCCAGGAAAAGGAACACTCTGTCCTGGGCGCTCTCAGGGAAGCTTGGCTTAGCCGTGCATGGCTGTAACCTAAGCACATTGGGAGGCTGAGGCAGGAAGATCACAAGTTCAAGCCTAGTTGGGCAGCTTAGTGATTTAGCAAGATTCTGCTTTTAGAAAAGGCTAAGGAGCTGCCAAGCATGGTAGAAGGCGCTTAGAATCCCAGCGCTTGGGAAGCTGAGGCAGGAGGATCACTGCAAGTTCAAGGCTGATCTGGGCTACAAAGCGAGTTCAAGGCCAACCTAAACTGCATAGTGAAACCTTGTCTCAGAAAAAAACAGGGAGGGGCTAGGGATGTAGCTCTCCATGGAAGGCCCAGGACCCATGGGGGGCGGTAGTTTCCACAATCTCTAGGCTTTTGTTTTGTTTTGTGGTACTGGGGGTTGAACCCAGGACACTCACACTAAACTACATCCCTACATCCCCAACCCTTTTTAAAAATTATTTTAATAGGTATTGTAAAATAGGAAGAAAATGTTCAAACAGGGAGGGGAATGAAGCAGAAGGGAAGGGGAAAGAAGGGAAAAAGAAAACATGGAAGCAAAGCTTCTGTAAATGGAGCAGGGAGGAGGGTTTGAAAGGAGGGGGAGGGGAAAGGTTAGATCATATACAGGTACAAATTCTCTGTGCTGAGTGTGATCGTGATGTATATCTAAAATGTACCAATAAAATCAGATTGAAAATAAACCCCAAAATTATTTTGTTATTTTGAGACCGGGCCTCACTAAGTCACAAGGTTGCCCAAACAGGGTTCAAGCTTGCAATCCTCCTGCCTCAGCCTCCCCGGAGCCAGAATTACAGGCGTGTGCCACCACTCCTGGCAGTCTGTAAACTTTCAGACCTCAGGATATATAGCTTTGTCCCTCGCTGTCCCAAGCCACAGGCACCTCCCAACTCCTCTGCGGGTCACAGGATGCACAGTCCTGGAGCGGCCCCCAATCCCCGAGGCGGTTTCCTGGCGCTCACCTACCGCTGGCGCGCCACCTTCCGTGTGGGGTGGGGGATTGGAAAGTCAAGCTCTGCGTGGGCTCTCAGCCACCGCGGCGCCCGGGTTCCCGGGGACACCGACCTGCCCGGGAGCCTGGAACCTCACTCGCGGCCGAAGCCCTGCCCGCCCAGCCGTGAGCTCTTCTTCCTACTTCAGAGCCCTTCACTGGCCACCATACGGGGACAGAACCAAGGCACGGCCTTTGCCCCTTTCCGGCCTTGCGCTCACACGCAGCCTCCTGGCCCCTGGGGCGCCCTCTCTGTGTAGATCCTTCCCGTCCCCTGGGCCGGGGAATCCGTGTGGAATTCTTGCCTGTCCCACTGACCCGGGCCCACCAGGCTGAGCGCCGCCACCTCCCCAGCACAGCAACACATGCGTCCCCAGGCGTCTGAGGACTGATTATCCATGCAGCCACCCGGGTCCCTGTGGCTCTGGTGGGCACCACCCACGCCACACGCAGCAGGACAGTGGCCCTCAGCGAGCCAGTCACTGCTAGATCAGCTCTTGCTCCGTAATATTCCAGACATGCAACCCGGACTGGCCTTGGTTCTGCAAAACTCGACTCCAGGTCCTCCCCCGTGTCGGTGTGGAGGCCGAGACCGAATCACAAGGCCACCCCCCTTTCCTGATGGGAAGCCCCAGACACACAAGCTCTTGGCCAACTGGAATACACAGGGTACAAAGAAGAGGCCTGAAATGGCCAGTATCAATTAAGGTGTCAGTTTAGTCACCAATGCATATTTTAAGCATTTTAAATTATACAATATTCATTTTGAAATAATGCTTTTTCCATTAAAAATGTTACATAAATTAGGCTTGGGTGTGCACACCCGTAATCTCAGTACCCTCGGAAGCTGAGGCAGGAGGATCACAGGTTTGAGCCCAGCTTGGGCAACCCTGCAATTTAGTGAGACCTTACCTCAAAATTAAAAATAGCAAAATATCTGTGGATGAAGCTCAGGGAAAAGGGCCTGGGCTCAATCCCTAGTATGTTAAAAGAATAAAAATCAAAATTAAAAAGTTGGTGGCACACTCCTGTAATCCCAGCACTTGGGAGGCTGAGGCAGGAGGATCGTTGCAAGTTCAAGACCAGCCTGGGCTACAAACTGAGCCCAAGACTAGCCTGAATCACATGGTGAGATCCTGTCTCAGACAAAAAAAAAATTAAAAAGTCGTCTAGATCCCAGGGGCGGGGGTAGGGGGAGGTCCAGGAATTGAACTCAGGACCTTGTGCTTGCCAAGCAGGAGCTGCGCCACTTAGTTATAACCCCAGCCCCTAAAAAGATCCCTAAAACAAAGTTTGCTTTCTTGTTTGATAAAACCATGCTCTGTGATGCTTGGCTTGTCTAATACTGTGATCTTAATCCTAAAAAGATGCCTTTGGAGTCTTCCGTCACCTTCACTTTGAAATTGTCTGAAATACAGCACCTTTTGAATCTGTGTGTGTTGCTGTCAGTAAAAACTTTATTCTAGACCACCAGGCCCCATTTACACAACAGGATAGTTGGGTAGTTTATATATACTGAGAGCACAAATTCACAATCTGCTACTTAAATGCTCATTTTATTGCTCTTTCAAATGACATTTATTTGTTTTATTTTGTTTTGGTTTTGCGAGAGAACTCACTCTGTAGCTCAGGTCGGTCCTGAACTCACAGTGATCCTCCTGCCTCAGCCTCAGCCTCAGCCAGGTGCTGGGATTACAGGCATGTGCCACCACACCAGGCTAAAATGACCTGAAAAGGATAATATGTCATCTTGTGACAACGAACCTGCTCTCAAGACTAACTGCTAAATGTGAGATGAAATTTCTGCCAACCCTGGTCATTTGATCTGTACAAGTGTCCAAAACTACCACAACTGAGGTCACTGTTGGCAGAGGTGTCTTCCCTGAGTGGCATGTTCTTCAAAACCGCCACACAGCGCCCTGAGCTTCGGGCAGCTTTGCAAGGACTGGGAGGTAGGAGCTCCCTCTCTTCCATGGGGGGCTGCCTGGGGACAATCTCACCCGTACCCTGGCACACGAGAAGGTCCCCAGAGCCCTTTCCTCTCTTCCTATCTCAGGGTTCTGTGCTGTCCCTGCACTGTCTCAGTCCTAGATGTGGCCCTTGCTCCTCTCACAGACCACAAAGGCCTCTGCAGAGGTTGCCAGTTGCCCCCAAAATTTACCTCGCCCTAATCGTCCTCCTCCCTCTGTCCTGGAATTGAGCCCACGACCTTTGCATTGAGCTACATCCCAGTGCTTTCTAAAACTTAGTTTTCCAGGCTGGCTGGAACGTGCAGTTCCCCCTGTCTCAGCCTCCCAGGGTGCAGGGATTCCAGGCATGCACCCTTCTTCTTTGGTAGAACACCCACTTTCTGACTGGACCAGTGATGTGCTGCAGCAGGACCACAGCTCCTAGCGCCCTCTCTTTCCTCCCCAGTGACTGAGTGCTGCTGACCTGCAGGACAGGGTGACAGGGCAAGCACTTCTGAGAGAGCGTGTAATAGCGCGGGCACAACCTTCCTACTTGTCCCTTCCTGACTCCAGCAATGAGGACTCCTCGCAGCAGACCAGCATCCGTCCTGAAGCATGAGGCCCCGCAGAAATGGGGGCTGTGCTGGGTGCAGTGGTGCACCCCGATAATCCTAGCACTTGGGAGGCTAAGGCAGGAGGATCACTGCACGTTCCAGGTCGGCCTGGGCTCCATAGTGAGTTCAAGGCCAGCCTGAACTACATAGTGAGACGCTGTCTCAAAGAAAGAAAAGCCAAAAGAAATGGAAGCCGTGCCCAGAAAAAGCACTAAGCTACTGGGCTGTGGCTCTTTGTGCTGGACACTTGGGGCCCTGCCTCCCCCACAGAACTAAACTTCCTTCTTGAAACCACTTACTTTGATTTGTTCAGCAACTTGCAGTTAAATTTATCCCTAATTAATCAGCTGCTTCCAACTCTCCCCTGTTGAACCATCTGGCACCAGTGCCAAATTCCATTCTGCAGACACAGTGTAGTACCTGGCTTATTACGCTCCTGCCAGTGACTTCCATGGACCAACAGGGTCAAATCTACACTGCTTAGCTCGGCATTCAAAGCCCTGGAATCTGAGCTGTTACAATGTTAACTGCAACCACAGTCTCCTAATGTATACACACACACACACACACACACACACACTGACACGCACATGCATAGACCCTCTTTATCATTAACCCTGTTTCAGACCAGAGGCTCCACCAATCTCGTTTATTTCTGCTCTTTGAATTGAGTTCAGGACAATCAAGGTATGAGTGGTCATTGACTCCCTTTCAAAATGAAGTGTGAGTGGAAAAAAACAGCAACTCAGATAAATTGTGGTGGGGTAACACAATGGAATGTTAGAAAGCAACAAAAAGAATGAATTACTGACCCAGGTGTGGGGGTGCACGTCTGTAATCCCAGCGCTCGGGAGGCTGAGGCAGGAGGCTCACTGTGAGTTTGAGGCCAGCCTGAACTACATAGCAAGATCCTGTCTCAAAAACAACCAGAACAAAAAACAAACAACTACGGCTACAGATTAGAACAGTGGGCACCTTCGAGTGTATGAGTGTAGGTGTGATTCACTTGGGGTCAGTGAGGGACGTCCAGGGTGTGGAGCTGAGGGGGAGAGAAATGACTGTTCACTTTGTAAAACTCCCCCGAGCTGTCTCTTTACTGTTTTGCATCTTTTTCTGGGTCTTTTGATAAAGAATGTACCTAACACATGAGCATGTGGCTCTGCCCCAGCCTCTGTTCCAGGTCTTGCCTGGGACCAAGGGCAAGAGGATGAAAGCTGAGGCAGGACCTTCTCTTTCCCTCCCCGCCTGCCCCCACTAGTGAGGATTAAACACAGCCTTTCTTCACGCTGAACCACATCCCCAGCCGTTTTCTATTTTTTATTTTGACACAGGATCTTGCTAAGTCACTAAGTTGCCCAGGCTCAAACTTACGATCTTCCTGCCTTAGCCTACTGAGGTCCTCCCTTGCACTGCACAGCTGCTGGCCACCTGGAACTGCCTCTTGGGCCAAGCAGGAGGAGCCTGTCTCCAGAGGTGGCCACTCCTCACACCTCCAGTCTGTGACTGTGAGGCCACGCCCAAGAGCACCAGGGCTGCTGATCAAACATCCTTCTTGGCAGCAGGAGGATGTGACCCGGGTTGGTCCAGGTGAGCTCAGTCACCACAGGCGAATCCAGCCCAGCGACGCCCGGATTTCAGTCCACCTGGATGCTAGCCACGGAAGTCACATGTCGGACTTTCTTCCTAGCAGTGAATTCACCACTCACACCAATGCCTGGCTTTTTCCGGAAAGATGGGGATGGAGCTCACCACCTAACCTCAGGATGCTCCTAAATCTGTTCTCAAAACTTTACTTGCTACTGGGAATAGTGCACGCGCCGGTAATCAGAGCACTCTGTGAGGCTGAGGCAGGAGAATCCCAAGTTCTAGCCCAGGCCATGCTATTGGCAAGACCTGGCTCAAAATACAAAATCAGAAAGAGTTAGGGATGTAGCTCGGTGTAAACGTCTTAGGTTCGATTCCCAATATCGGCAAGAAGAAGAAAAAAAGCAAAAACAAAAAGCCAGGAAACATGCCCACCGTATCTTTCCCAGGTCTGACCGCGGCGGCGGCACTGGCCGTCCCACCCCGCTCCCCGCGGCTCCCTGGCCCCGGCAGCCTGGACTCTGTCGCCGGCGTGCGGCTCTGCGATCCTGCGGCCCCAGGACGCTCCCGCTTCCCTGCCGCGACCCCGGCCGTCCGGGCTCCGTGTAGCCGCTGCCACAGAGACGCCCCCCAGGTCCTCCCGTCCGCCTCACGCAGGGGAGCTGGCGCCTTCGCGGCCACGGAGCGGGCGGGAAATCCAGGTGACGCCGAAGCGCCCGCCGGCCGGGGCGGGAGCCACCTTCCGGGCGAGAACCGGCGCGGCGCTGGCCCGCGGAGTCCGGGTCCGGGCCCCGCCGCGGGCGCAGCGCCCCCTCCAGGCCGTGCGCTCCCGCCCGCGGGGAGCGCGCCCGGGTCTCCGGCCGGCCGGTGGCGCGGGACTTCGCCCGCCTCTGCCGCTGTCCCGAGCGGGCGCCAGCGACGGCCCCGGCGCCCCAGGCACAGCGCCAGCCCGCGCTCGTCGCGAACCCCGGCTCGGCCCGCGGCCGCTGGGGGTCACGGGCCGCGCTCACCTGCAGCCGCCGAGGCGGGGCGCAGGCCCGCGGGCGCCCCTGGCCGTCCTCTCCGCGCCGGTGCCCGGGCAGCGCTGCGCGAGCCGCCACCACCCCCGAGTCCCATCCCGGGCTCCCCACGCGCCGCCCGAGGCTGAAGCAGAGGCGGGGGCGGGAGGGGGCGGGGCGGGAGGGGAGAGGAGGGGGAAGAGGAAAGGGAAGTGAAGGGGAGGGGAGGGGGGCGTGGAGAGCGTGGCGCCCCCAGCCTGCCGGGCGCGGGGTACTCGGCTCGGGGCTCCGCGGCCCCCGCTTCCCGGCACCGGGTGACGGCGGGCTCCGGGCGGGCTGCGGGGTCTCCAGAGGACCGGGAAGGTGGCGGGAGTCCGGAGTCCTGAACTCCGGGATCATTTTCTGCAGGCGGCATCCACTCACCGACGAGGATGAAGGAAAAGCGTGGTGACAGCGGGGATACTCGGTGACAAGCTCCGGGAGCTCTCTCGGCTGTGCGGTGCCAGGTCGCCCTACCCAAATGAACAGAGGTCCGCTGGCCGCGGCCAGGCCCCGGGGTGGGGCGGGAATCGGGGCGCGGGGCTGGAGAGGAGACGGTTCCTGCCGCGGGAACGGGCAGATCCGGTTCAGACAAGACCTGGAAAAGACGGCCGAGCCGACGAGGCAGGCGGGGCGGAAGGCTCACGGTGCAGTCCCCGCGGGGCCGTGGAAGGCTGCGGAGTTCCTGGTTCCTGGCCAGCAAGGGTGAGGGGCCTGCTCCTGGCCAGCAAGGGTGAGGGGCTTGCTCCTGGCCAGCAAGGGTGAGCGGCTCCGGCAGGCCAGCACGTCTCCTAATGAACCTCCCAAATCCGGTCCCCAGACCCAGGGCACCCAGTTCAGGTTGCAACAGGCTGCAGGGTGGAGCTCAGAGCTAACTGCTTTCAAACTCTCCCTCTGTGGCAGACGCTGATCATACAAGTGCTCTAGGCTACCTGTGTTTCGTAACTGTCACCACTCTTATTTGATGACAGAGTTTGCTCCTGGGCTATGAATAAACTGTTTCCAAAAGCAGTTCTTCGAGAAGGCTCTGGGAGAGGTATAGAAAAATCCCAGCCGCAAAGCAAGAGTTCACAGGCTTCTGACTTCAAGCAACTCAGTGGCACCATCGTGCCAGGAAAGCATTCTGGGCTCAGGGACCCTCATTCCATGGGACCACAGAGTGCTCTTGCTACCTGCAAAATCAGAAACAGTTCTTCTGTGTGTCTTTGGGAGGAGGAAGGTGGAGGTCAGAAAGCAAAGGAAAACCAGGAAATATTTGGTCCTCTGAAGTACTGGATCCCACAGAAGGAAATTGTTCCTGAGTCCAGGCCAGGGAAAAAAATCCCCTAGGAGCTGAGAAGTTAAGTTAGAAATTATGGAAACTTACATTTAAAATGATATTGCTCTTCCAACACGCCTCTCTGATCCAGTCATTTACCAGGAAAACGATAGCAACCTGGAAATCCTTCCAGATTTTAAGGACATTGTGATTTAGTAACTGATTCCAGAGACTAAAGTGGATACCAACTAAAATAGGTGTTTTTTCCCCCAGAGAATTTTTATCAGACTTCTTCAGAATAAGAAAAGCCCGGGTCATCTTTGAGGGCTGATCTTCAGGTCTGCCAAAAAAAGGAAGTGAAAGCAATTTCAATGTCCTGAAATATGAAGTCAAAACTATTACTGAACTTCTGGTTACCTTGGGGGTGAAGGCAGCTGGATGCAAGCTGCTTTATTAGGGTGTTGGAAAAGGGCAAATTTACCTTTTCTGGCAGAGCATAAAGGATATGAGGGTGAAGGTTGTTGGTTCCCCTGGGGACATTCTTGCAGGAAGATGTGAATGGGTGGGGGTGGTATCTGAACAATCAGAAAGTGGAGAGCTGGTAATTGTTGAATCACACTTGGGCAGCTGTTCTGCAGATCAACTCCAGGTCCTGTCTTCCCTTGAGGCCTATTGCAGTGAGGATTTGGGGTGAAGGTCATTTGACCCAGGCTTCACCTCCACAAAGAGCCTCCCATGTGGATTTCAAACACAAGCATTCTCCTAAAGGTTAGACCTCTCTGTTTTGGCTAGAATTCTTATTTGCAACCTAGTTACATGGTCTGCAGGGCTGATAGAAGTGAGACTCTAGAAACACAGAGGACCAGAGGAAGAGGAAAGTAAAGAACAGGCATGGTGGGCCACACACTGATGATCTAAGCAAATCTTGTGCTGAATTCGTGTGCAGAAATGAAATCACGCTGTGTGTCTCTGGAGGACAGATGGTGTTTAGGTCCCCCATGAATGACTGGAGTGCCTTGCTCTTGCCCTCACTACTCATATGGTGGAACTGGAGATGTGGGGTGGGAAGGAGGGGTGTTATAAGGTAGTGGCTGGGTCTCCATTGCAGTCCAGGCTCAGGAGTCCTTCCAGAAGGGCAGCACTCCCTTTTGGATGCTCATCAACACAGACAGCTTGTTCTATGTCCAGAGTGTCCCCCAAGAAGCTACTGATGGTAAAGTTATCTTGTGTAAAATGGTTTATAATTAAATATCTTACTCCACCTTAGGAAGACAGGAGGATAGGGATCAGAAAAAAAACTGTGCAAGTCAAAAATTTGTCCAAGAAAAAATGCATTTCTAAAAGAATTCAGCATTTTTGTTTGTTTTGTGGTATTAGGGATTGGACCCAGGGGCATTCTGCCACTGAACTACATCTCTGCTTTTTAAAATTTATATTAAGGAAGGATCTTGCTAAGGTGCCCAGGGTGGCCTCAAAGTTGCTGCATGTGTCAGCGTTCCCACTGCTGAGACACAATATGTGATTATCTACAACTAAAAGGAGAGCCTTAATATGGCTCACGGTTTCAGAGGGTTCAGTCCATGGTTAGCAGGCTCCAAGGCAGGGTGGCATGGCAGAGGAGAAACAGTTTGTGGTGGTGGCAGATACCAAAAGACAAAGGCAAAAGGTTAGGAGCATGTAGAAAAGACTTTCCCTCCCTTATGTTGTATGTAGGCCACACCCACCCCAGGGTGGGTATAAGCACACATACACCCACAATCCCAGCATTGGATCATGAATCAATTACAAATCCTAGAAGCCTGTCCCCATGACTGTATCAGGCTTGGGGGGGACATCCAGACTCAAACCATAACGAGTACCAAGGGTCACACCTCCATGAACCACACAGATGCACTAAAAAGTATGCTGTATTAATGTGTTAGGTCTTAATCAGTTGGACATATCATGATTAATGGTCACACTCGAGGTTCTCCTTCTGCCTGAGTGACTGAGATTGCAGGTGTGCACCACCACAATCAGCTTCAGATATTTGTATGTGACCTTGCACTTAACTATGAGGTCCTGAGGGCAGGGACTGGGCCTTTTGCCTGTTTATGGATTGTGCCCTATGCCAAGGTTAGAAAGATCTGGGCTGGTGTGGCTTTAACCTGGAGTTTAGAGCCTTGTAGTTTTTGTGGTCAGATTGAGGCTGCTGTCAGGAGTAAGACAGGCTGCAGTGAAGAATGTTTCAGCAAGAGTGAGCAGAAAGATGATTTGCTTTTGGGGATACTGACAAGGCTGCATGCTCCTGGGACATGTTAAATAAAGTATCGTTCAGCGTATGGATATCTGCCCAAAACCCCTAAATCTAGGAACTGGCACAAAGTAGTCTGCGTTACAAGCCCATAGTCTCCTTCCTTTGACGCGCAACTACCTTCTCTCAAGGAAGTGAGTGAGACTCTGTCTGTGTTGGTCACCTGTGTGAAATCAGGCTGCACAGTCCTCAGGCAATGCCGATGCCAGCTGTCCTATATGATCTGCCAGTGTGCTGGCAGAGCTCAACCAACGGGGACTCAAGAATAACAACATCAGAAGACTGGACTTTTCCACATTCTCTCTTGCCAAAGAAAATTGCTGGGACATAGTTATTAGCAGAGTCCCACAGAAAGGCAAACACCACAAATGGTTAGTGGTGAGGATAATGTGACAGACTGTGAGAGTCACACATAAATCACAAGAAGGGAAAATAGGATGGAGTGCACTAAAGCAAACCGATTTCATTGGTAGAGAAGATTCTGGGAAGAAACAATAAAAATGTCTTACTTAACTCATTTAGAGCGAGAATCAACAAATTAATTACCAAGGATGGAATGTGCCAGAAAATCACTGGCTATGTACACACTGTCTGTGAACAATATGTATTTTTTTTTAAAAAAAGAGTATACAATAACCAAAGTTTCAGCTAGGTGTGGTAGCACAGGTCTGTAATCCTAGCACTTGGGAAGCTGAGGCAGGAGGATCACCATGAGTTTGAGGAAAACCTGGATTACATAGTGAGTTCAAGGTTAATCTGGAATACACGCTGAGACCCTGTCTCAAGCAAAGAAAAAATTTTTAAATCTATTAATATAATACATCATATTAACAAAAGACAAAAGCCACATGATCCCCTTAACAGGTATCTGACAAAATTCAAAACCTCTTCATACTAAAAACACTCAACCTAATAAAGGCTATCTACAAAAAGACCACATTATACTTCATAGTGGGAGACTTGACAGCTTTCCCTCTAGGTATTCTAAATAACCTTTCTCCCTAGGTTTAGGAGCAAGGTACTTTCTCACCACCTCTATTCAACATTGTACTTAAAATTCTGCCCACTGCTAGCACATGTCTGTAATCTCAGCACTTGGGAGGCTGAGGCAGGAGGATCACAAGTTCAAGCCCAGCCTGGGCAATTTAAGTGACTTAATAAAACCCCATCTTAAAATAGAATAATGATAATCATAATAGTAGCAGCAGCTGAGGAATGTACAAAAGCCATGGGTTCAATCCCCACTACCATAAAAACTTCTAGAATTTATCTTGGTGAATTTTTGGTTATGGAAAGCAGGCAAACGCTTTATTTCTAAACATCTCTTCCTCCTTTACATCCCTCCTCCAAACCCTTCCCGGAAGTGGGTCTCCTGGAACTGGGGCAGAAACGGCTCCTTGTGTCACTTCTCAGGGTCTGCTCCTGTCCCTCACCGGCCTTCCTTGGAGTTTGTTCACTTTGTCTTTCCCTCCCTGCAGGAGCTGCCTGGTGGTGGGAATTTCTGCACTAGTGTTTATGGTTCCTACCACAGACTATGGGAAGCCTGTGATACTCCTGTTAAAGAACAGTGTCCTGCAGTCTTACAGGGATTTCATTTATTCATTCATTCATTCATTCATTCATTCATTCATTCATTCCTACACTACTGGGGATCAAACCCAGTGACTCTGTACTAAGCTGCATCCTCAGCTTCTTTTGTTATTTTGGGAAAGGCTCTTGATAAACTGTTAACTTGTCCAAGCTGTACTTAAACTTGTGACTCTCCTGTGTCAACCTCCACCAGTGCTGGGATTCCAAGCAAGCCTGCCTGGGATTTTACTTCAATCAAAAGAGCCTAGGAATGGGCTAGGGATTTAGCTGAGTGGCACAAGCAGCCTGACAAGTACAAGGTCGTGAGTTTGATCCCTGATACAAAAAAAAAAACAAACACAACGAAGTGCCCAGGAAGTGTGGAAACATGTCAGCTTATCTGAGTTACATGTCAGCTTTTGAGAATTTCCTCCTGTATTTGGAAGGCCTCAGGATTCCATAGGGTTTAGGTTTGGTCATTTGTCAGCTTAATGATACAATGATTTGTTAGGGAAAAGAGAAAAATTCCTGAGAGGTTTCACATGGAGCAGTTTTTCATTCAGAGCCACACTAAATTAAGCTGCCATAGAAAGGATTTGATCATAAGAACAGCAAGAACTCAAAATGCAGTTTCCTCCTGATGTCACATTGAAGCAGAATGTTAGCTAGCATCTCTTTTAGCGGTGCTTTAATCTTTCTCCAGAGACCAGTTGTCCTATGACCACTAACAGCGCAGTGCACGCACATTCGCTCAGTGAGCCCTGTACCAGTTGTGCGCCTCTGCGTCTGCAGGATCGACCCTCCTGCACGAGCTGCGTTAATTAAGCTGGGCCTTCCAAGCAGCTGTCTCTGTGGGACTCAAGCCCCACCGAGTGCTTAAGAATCAGTTGTGATCGCTGGGGGTGGTATTACAGCTGGTTTCATTTCTTATGTTCTTTTTTTTTAATTCTAGTAAAACTTTTTAGTTTCTTCTATTTGCTAAATGTGTGCTAGACACTGACCAAACAATAAATAACACAGAGATACTCATATAAATGTCTAGCTAACGGGATTACTGACAGGTAACAGGAGCCATAAACAGTAAGATGTGTCTTGTTTGGGGACACTGTGGGACAGCATAAATGCTGCCCAGATGAGTGGCTCCAGGATGGCTTCTAGCAGGAAGTCACTTCAAAGTGTGACCCAAAGGTTGCATTGTTGCCATTTTTATGTTAGTAAAACCCACAAATTAGGCTGCATGTAGTGGCACACATCTGTAGTCTCAGCACTCGGGAGGCTGAGGCAGGAGGATTGCCGCAAGCTCAAGGCCAGTCTGGGTTACATAGTGAGTTCAGGGGCTGCCTAAACTACATAGCAAGACCCCATCTCAAAAAAAAGAAAACATAAATAAAATAAAATAAAATGCTTATCTCAGTTGACCATTATTCTTGTCTGAATAAATCCTCTATTAGGTTGAAAAGGTGCTGTTCGCAGAGATTTTCCAGTCTAGATGTACAGCATTGTGAAACTCTAGATGTCTCCAGTTCACCTGTATTCAGTTGGCACACGAGTCCCAGCCCTGTCCTGATGGTGTGACTTAGACCGATTATTCTTGCTGAGGAGCCTGTTTCCTCAGTGTCGCAGGGCACTGAAGAGTTAATACCTGCCAAGTGCTCACAGCAGTCCGCCTGCTGGAAAGGCTCAGGAAATGGTAAATGACATTGTGTGGCATAAAAAAGAAGTCAGAGGCCTGGGTACTGATCAGGTAGGAGGCGAGAGAGAAGGGGGCAAGGTGGAGGGTGCATACACTCAAGACAGGAGGTCTGAAGGACAGGGTCCCAGCAACTCCCGTCAACAGGGGCCGATTTGGGAGGGTGGGGGAGACGATGCTCTACCTGGGGCCCAATGAACAAAGTTCAGCAGGTTAAAAAAAAAGCTCAGCAAGTTAAGCAAGAAGCCCCCGGTAAGTACTGATGAAACAGCACAATTGTCTTTATCCTTTTTTCTTCTGTTTTGCTTTGAGACAGGGCCTCCCTATGTAGTTCAGCTGGCCTTGAGCTCACTGGGCAGCCATCCTCCTGCCTCAGCCTCCCGAGTGCTGGGATTGCAGGTGTGTGCTGCCATGTCCAGTTCTAATCACTTATTAGGGGACTGTATGTAGGACAGATAAATTTATTTATTTATTTATTGGTACGGGGGATTGAACTCATGACCCTGTGCTTGCCAGACAGGTGCTTATGGCTGCTGAGCTAAATCCCTGGCCCCTAGGACAGACAAATTTAATAAAATGGATCTTGAGTTAAGTATTTATGTGAGAGTCAATAATGAGTGAAGAGTAACATCATGCAGGTAGGTTACTGCCCTGGTTTAAGGGACATCGCCCCCACCTGGGACAGCAGGGTCCACTGCACTGCTGCCAGGGTGAGCCTCGGGCCCATCAGCTCTGCAGAAGCCCCCTGCCTGTCAGAAGGCCTGGACTTGAAGCCCTGAGTCCAGGCTCCTGGAGTGAAAAGAGCTGGATGCCGTGTCCCGGCAATCAGCTGACACAGGACAGAGCTGCCACAGCCCTAAGTGCAGAGTGGGCACCACTCAGTCCCTGCCTGACCGGAGAGAAACGTGGCTCCACCTCAGAGCACCTGCCCTGGGTCACACGGGTCCTTCTGAACCGCCTTTACCCTGTTGCAGCAACACATCCGGGATTAAGTACCTAAGTGCCCCGCAAATGTCCCTGTGTTAATTAAACCCTTGGCCCGCACCGTGGCACTGCAGGAAGGTAGAGCCTGTGGAGTGAGGCCCACAGGAGGTCCTGGTCACCGACGGAGTGGCCTCTGGGGCAGGGGAGCCCTTTCTCCTGGCTCAGTGCAAGGTGGTGCTGCCTGTCGCTGCTGCTGCCACCAGGCACCCAGTGAACAGCAGCAGCGGACCCTGGACTGAAGCCTCCAGAACCGTGAGCCAAGATAAATCTTTTGTCAGTCAGTTCCCTCAGGGACTTGTTAACAGTGACAGGAAGCTAAACATCCTGGGTGAAAGATGTTCCCATCTTACTAAGATGAAAACTGTACTGCTAAGGACTCTGGGTAAAACTTGTGTTAAATGAAACAAAACGAGCACATAATGCTGCTGTTTGAAACCCAAGTCGTCATGGTGAAGCAGCAGCTGCTCTTGCTAATTAGGCCCCCACTGTGTCTCTTCTTTTGCTTCCATGTAGCCATCACAGGGCTGGCCAGGGTTGGCTTCCTTCTCCTGCCTTTCCTCACCCCAGTGCCACACCATTCAGCAGATAACTTGGCAAGAGCCAGCAGCAACACTGGAATTGCACAGATGCGGAGCCACGGCTGCGAAGCCTCCTCCCTTCCCTTCCAGAGTTCGCATCTGGGCTGTGGATGTGAAAACCAATCCAGCACTGCACTGGGCTAATTTTGGTGCTCATTAGGTTGGGGGGAGGGAGGGAAGGTTGCCTGAACACCACCTGTGCTTTCTGCCTGAACTGTTTGCTCAGTGCGTGGGCAGACCCCTGCTCTCCCCTCCAGGACCTCAGGCCACTTACCTGGCACACAGCACTGCCTTAATGACACTGAAGTCAGCTTCCAGGATGGGGGCGTAAATGCTTGTATAGCCTCAAGTTTTCCTCTACCACCAAAGCTCAGTTTGCACAGGAGGATTTCCCCCCCCCCAGATGATGAGTATTTCCAATACCATCCACCCCTCTAGAAAAAAAAAAATAGCTTTCTTGTCTACAGCCTTAAAGATGGACCAGGGAGAGCATTACGAAGACGCAATCGTGGATTAGGGAACTGAGGGCGGAAATGAAGACAAGGAGACAGGTTTGGTTCAGCACACAAACTGAACAAATGTTTATGGCCACAGCAGTGTTAAAAAAAAAAAAAAGGCTGGGGCAGGAAGAGTCCTTGTATCCTTGAGGACAATCGGCTGGGGAAGGCCAGGGACAAGGACATCAGACTCAGGAAGGTGGTGCAGCCGCCCAAGGGAGCACAGGGCCTGTTGGCCTTCAACCTTCTCCCTTTCCCTGGGCATCAAACCATAGCCTCAGCCTGCCCCCTCTGTCCCAGGCAAAGAACTAGAACTGCAGCCTGTAGGGGCTGCCCCTGGGAGGTCCACCTGCAGACCTCCCTGTGATGGGCTCCCTGTGGTGAGCTGAAACAAGGGCTTGAGGTCAGGACGAAAAAACTGAAGTGCTCCCAGCAGTAAAGTGACCCGGAAGTACCCAGGAAGGGGAAGGTTGAGATGACTGTGTCTTTTTTCTCTGTGGACCGTGAAATAGGAAGAAGGGGCTGGACATCAAAATAGAACTTAAAATACATTTAAAAGACAGAGTGTATCTGGATTAGCAGAGATAAGTAGACTTGCTGGGGTATGCAGGGTGCTCTGCAAGGCCCTTCCAATCCAAATAGCACAACCTCCCGAGTGGAGAAAAGAAAGACAATGCCGCCTGGTGCAGTGGCAGACACCTATAATCTCAGCACTTGGGAGGCTGAGGCAGGAAGATCCCCAAGAAGCCAACCTGGGCTACATAGTAAGTTCAAGGCCAGCCTCAGTTATGTAGCAACACCTTGTCTTTAAAAAAACAAAAAAACCCCAAAACCAAAAAAACCCCACCTAACCCTGCAGAGGTGGATACGGAGGCATCTGAGAGCTGAACCAAGTACAGAGAGGCCAGCCTCATGGGCACCTGCGGGACCTGGAGAATACAGTGGTGCCAGAGGCCCAGTGCTGAGTGTGGCATGGACCTCAGCAGTCTTGGTCTCCCCTAAGGATCTCATGCACTCTCCAGGTTAGTACTTCTCTCCCTACAACCATACTTTTCTAGTTTGCAAAGAGGTAAAGAGCCAGAAAGTCACAAGGAGAAACACGCAGGCACCTGAGATTTCCTATGCGCCTGGTGCTGGGATGTGAAAGCCAGAGACTGGCCTCTTGCACTCCCCACGAAACTGTAAGGGTCTAACTGTATAAACCTTACGTGCACAGAGCTTCAAAGAACAGCAGTTGGACTCAGAATAATGATGAGACTTTAAAGTAACAGCCAGAGCTGGCTCTTGGGAATAAAATCACCTCCCGTGTTATTTTAATCTCCTCAGGGCACAGTAATGTTAATCCCTGATTAGAAGTACACCAGGGTCACACAGCGATCATACACACAGCAGCTGAGTACCCGAAACTTTGGAAAGGCAGCCTAAGGATGCCAGAAGCTGGGTTCACTGCCCCCCCCCCCAATCTTTCTGGCTTAAGTAGCTTGATTGCATAAGCATTGAAATAAAAAATCACATATAGGGAACCACAGGCCCCCTGTGAAGGCAGGGTGGCTGCACCCATGCAGCACTCTATGGACAAGCGAGGTCCTGGCCACAAACTCCATGCAGTCAGCAGGTACTGGCCCAGAAGTGGGCAGCTCTCAGCTGAAAGGCAAAAGCCTTTGCTCACGCAGTCTGCTGTGAACAGCACACAAGCTCTGCTAGCTACTGAACACAGGAAGATATAAAAGCCCTTTGTAATTCACGTAGCTAGGTGTTCCGGTTTGTGTAGGGATGCCCCCCCCCAAAGCCTCATGCAGTCAGTTTTTAAGGAAGTGGCTGTACCTAGAGTATGTGATTGATTCGTAGTGCAATGCTAGGATTAAGTGTGGGTAACTGCCAGATCAGTCCACTGATTGATTGGCATTGCCCTAACCCTAACAGACTGGATATAATGTAAGGGACAGAAAGAGGCCTGTGCTTTCTTGTTTTTTTTGTTTGTTTTGTGCTCCCTTGTTGCTTTTGCTGTCTTCTACCTGCCATGAATTACTCTCCTCTATGAAGCCACCCTGCCTTGGACTCAGCCATTACGGACCAAAACCTCTACACACTATGAGCGAAATAAACCTTTCCTCCTTTAACTTTTGGCTTTAATGTTTGGTTTGTTGTTGAGATAAGTAACCAAGATAGGCTAAAACATTCCCAAAGGGAAACTACCCTCCTCAACCCTCCAGAAGACTGTTGGGACATTTTAACACGTTCCCACCACATGAACCATCAATGGCACATGCATGACCGTCCTTTTGGGCAGCCTGGATCACTGGTGGTACAAATGGGTCTAATCATTTTTATTGGTCTTTTCACTAATAAAATGAATAAAAAGCTGCCACTGGGACAGTCACACATGAATCACAGCCCTGTCCTGGATGTGTTCAGGGGTGAATAGGCATCTTGGATTTCCAAAGCAGGAGGGTGTATGGACCTAGCAGGCAAAGGAACCGGCTTCCAGTTTAGAGTGGAAGTCCTCCAGATCAGGCTGAGGCGGCGGCAGCAGAGGAACTCAGGAGAAAAGGAGGACTGAGTACAAGTCTGTCTGTCTGTCTGTCTGTCTCTCTAACTCACTCACTCACTCACTCACTTTCCCACAAACTCAGGAGGGGATGAGTTTGGTCCAGGGCTGCCTCATGGCCTCCACTGAGAAAATCCCTGACTGGCAAAGTAGGACTGTCACTGAATTGAAGTCAGAAAGAATAGTAAGGAAATTCCCGTAATGCCCACAGACTCCCATTTATCTACTTACAGCAACGATTACATAACTGATGTTTGCGCTGCCTAAACGTTTGTTCTACACAGTGCAATGTTTTCAGAAAGTATTATCCAATTTTGGTTTTTATTTTACTTTCGAAAGGGACAAAAGAAACAGAAAAAGTATGACTGATCACCCAACTTGGGGATGAGCAGGTACAAAAATCAAGACTTCCAGAATTCAAGGGCCATCTACGTTTTGTGGGAAAGACTAAGGGAGCTCATGAACCCCACTCCCACTCTACAGATCCTAAGCTCAGCTATCACAGTGCATTAGTTAAAGCGTGTATCTAAACTACAGAGGGACTCAACTGAACATCGACATTCAATGTGGCAGTCAGATGACAGATGAGATCATCTCGGGAGAGAAGTTCCGAACTACTGCTGGATGTCGGCAAAGCAGCCGCTGCTCCAGGCCAGCCCTCGGGCTCAGGCAGACACATAGGGCGGTGGTGGCTCCTTGGCAGTGCCAGTCGCAGTGGCGTCACTGTATGGGGGCAACAGCACCTGGGAAGAAAAGGGGTCAGTCGTTAAAGTGGATGCACTGCCCCGAGGTTTGGGAACATTTCCCATAAATGGTACCATGTTTGGTATTTCACCATGCAGGTACTTTTACACTCATACCACTTGCCCCATAGGCCCGAGCATGTACGGCAGAGGAAGGAGGAGGGAAGCCTCCTAGGTGGCTGTACGCACGTGCACCCCACAGGGCAGGCCTCAACCACGTCAGGCACCCCTCACGGTGAGGCCTGCGTGGAGGGTACAGCGGGAACCGCAGGGCTGGGAAGCCCTGTACCAGAGGCGGGCTAAGCCACATTTCAGCAGCAGAGTCTTGGGTAAGTCACCTAAGCTCAGTTCTTGTCCTGGCAGGGCCAGGAGATCTGAAAGGCAGAGGGCTGCACACCTGAGACGGCGGGACAGGCGCACACGAGAGGCACCAACCACACTGATCCTCAACCTCCCATGTTTACAGCTCATTACCAAGAAGTCACCTGCAGATGCTGGCTGACGCTGGCCTTTTCGGAGTACAACACAGATTTATCAGCTCCATGAGGTCACCCTGCAGCCAGTGAACTAATATTTATTACACTGCCTTGTGACAGGCATCGTGGAGACGAGAGATAACGTCTCTGCCACTTAAGAATTCTGAGGGGTGAAGATCAAATAAAACCTCATGCACTTCAGAGGCTGTGTGGAAAGAAAACAGCAGACAAAACCACCCTTTGTCACGTTTCCCAGCATAAACATCGTTCAGGCTGAAAGTTGTGAGTGGATCAAGTCCAGGAATTTTCACTCATCTGCCTGTCCCTCCCTCAGGCTCCTAGAGCAGCAACACTAAAACCTTGCATTCACATCTCTCCCTTCTAACCCCCACCCCCAGCATTCCCGGCCCCTCTACCTCAACACACTTCACTGTCTGTCTCTTCTTCCGGTCTCGGTCTCAGGGCTGCTAGGATTGAGCTCATCTTCCCTCACAGAGGGGGAGGCCCTGCGCCTTCCAATGGTGGGAGCTCAGAAGGTGTAAACGAGTAGGCCATCAGTGAGGCTGGCCCTGAACAACCTTGCCAGGCATGGTGGCTCATGCCTGTGATCCCAGCTACGGGGAGTCTGAGGAAGAAGGATTGTAAGGATTGTAAGTGTGAGGCCAGCCTGGGCAACTTAGGAAGATTTATAATCTTGAATTAAACAAATTTAATACCTCTGAGGACCAGCACTTGCCTAACAGGTATGAGGCCCTCAATTTCCTCCCCACTATCTCAAAAAACAAACAAACAAACAACAACAAAAAACAAGTCAGGCCTAGTTAGTGGGGAGCTGAACTACCAGAAGTCACATAGTAATTCGAATGAAGTTTAATCAATTATCAATGGGGGTTAGAGAACAGGAACTGTCAGTGAGGGCCAGGCTGGGACCCCCTGGGGCTGGAACCCACTGGGGCTGGGACCCCTGGGGCTGGAACCCACTGGGGCTGGGACCCCTGGGGCTGGAACCCACTGGATGGCAGAGACGCTTTCCAGGCAGAACCAGGCCAAAGCCGTGCAGTCGGCAGCTCAAGGCTGATGAGTGCTCAGCACCCACCAGGTGCTGCCCCCACTCCCAACCAAGCCTAGACACTGCCTGCAAGACCCAAATGCCAAGCCTAGTGTGGTGCCGCACACCTGTAATCCCAGCATTCTGGAAGGCTGAGGCAGTAAGATTGCAAGTCTAAGCCCAGCCTAGGCAGCTGGAAAAACTTTAAGGCAGGGAAGTAGTTCAGTGCAGAGGCCTGGGGTTCAATCCCCAGGACTAGAAAAAAAGTAAGTAAGTGATTCCAACCGAGTATAAATCCTCATGTCATTCAAGCTTGGGGAACCAATTCTCTCCATCAAATAAGAAGAAAGGATGAAATGATCAGAGCAAAGAACGCGGCCATGCTCCAGCCACAGGGGAGATGAGTCCTGAGACACAGGTGGTCTCCCCCTGCAGGCATGCTGGAGTGTGGACCCTGAGGCTTGGGTGGCCACACCGCCACCAGGCAGTCTAAGCTTCAGGGCACATGTGCACACGCAGTTCACTGGGGACTGAAACCCTGTCACGCAGCTCACAACTGCATGGCACCTACCAGTGACAACTAGGCATGGCAGTGCTTCCCGGTAGCCCCAGCACTCAGGAGGCTGGGGCAGGAGGTCACCCTGGGTTCTCCAGGTGAGCAGTGACTGACTGTGAGATCCACAGGGGCCTGGAGCACAAGCCCCACATACCAGCAAAGACAAAAGGCAGCCAAGCGACTGGGGCAGGGGTGGGGAGACAGGGTTGTCTGAAAAGCTCTAAGCTCAGAGGTAGCAGCAAAGAACCCCCACATAACCAGAGACCTGAGGTGCAGTCCAGGGCCCCAAGGAAACAAGTGTACACCAGGGGGATACCAGCAACTCCTCGGCCTCACACCATGGCTCTGCACCCCTCGGGCACCCAGCGTCGGCCTTAGGCTCACAGCTGGCTGAGCTCCTGGTACAGCACAGCACAGCACGCGCATTACCAACCCCGCTCCCTCTCCTTGTGCCCGTCTCTCCTGGAGCACTTCCCGCTTAGGACTCCACGGTCCAAGCAGTGCAAGGCTCAGGCGGGCGCCCATCTGAACTGTTCCAGCCTCACGTTCTCCTCCTCCTGATTGATTACCCTGTAACCTGAAAGCCAGCGAAGTAGCTCTTGAAATAAAAAACACAACAGAGACTTGAGTTTCTGCTCTCCATGGATGAATACACGTCACAAGAACACCACGGAAAGCAAGAGTATGAGACCCTGACACTTTCCCGAAGTGCTTCTTCACCGTGGGCTCAGACACCCGACTGGGGCTCCAGCTTTGTGACCTGTGAAGCCGGGGGCCCGAGCAGGTCTTTACCCAACGTGCACTTACATGGGAGGTGGCACTTACATGGGAGGTGGCCCACAACAGCTGCGCCAAGGGGCCGCAGAGGGGATGAGCAGCCGCACAGGCCGGCAGGCGGGGCGGAGTCTGCGCGTGTGGACTTGTCTGTGCCCGAGCAGCTCTACTCCTTCCCGGAGGAGCTGTCAATGGGCACCTGATTCAGGTCTATTCACATGGCTTAGGAAAGTTTGTTTCCCTCTCTTGGCTCCTACAGTTGAGAAAAGGCAGTAACTACACACACTGAAGTGAGCAGGTAGCTGGGCAGCAACTCCGAGGGATTCCCAGCCCTGGCTCCTGGCCACGGGAGAACACTGCGTACGGAGGCTGCACGTACCTGGCCTTGTGCACTGCCTCCCCCACCCTGGGAAGCAGTCACTCAGCTGACACGAGTCTCCTAAAGGCTGATGACATCATTTGCTGGAAGTGGGTTCCTATGAGGACAGGATGCCAAGGCAGGAAGATGTCTCCAGGTCACGGCTGGTGGTTGCCAGGAGCTCAGGGCACAGTGAGGCGAATTCAGTGTGTGACACACCCTCTCCAGGGCCCTTGGTTTCTGCTGGGATACAGCATTCCTTCCCCTCCCGGAACAGCAAGCTACATTCAACCCCCTACAACTTGGATTTCCCAGCCCACCACTCCTACCTCTCCCACTCCTCTGCCAAATCTAAAGGTAACTCAACAAGGAAAAGGGAGGCAGGGTGGACCTGGCCTTTGCTGCCAGCTGCCTGTCTGCCAGAGGTGTGAGTGTGGGCACCTGAGCACCGACAGAGGCCAGGTGCGGGCCAGCAGCCAGCGGCAGGCTGAAGATACTCGGGGGCCTGGAGGGGCCACCACGGGAGAGAAGTACCCATGACCTCTGTGCTCACAAAGGCAGTAACAGCACCTGGTGAACCAGTGGACATGTAGAATGAAGACCCTGGGGCAGAGGTGAGTGGTCCAGGCTGACCTTGCTGGAGCGCTAACCCTGAGTCTGCTCACTGGCAAACTCGGACTCTAAACGCCACCTGTAATTCACAAACAACAGCCAAATGACCTGAGGCGCAGAACTGCAGCATGGTAAATGACAGAGCCCTACAGCCTCCACACACAGCTGCAAAGGGCAAGGGGCTGTTTCCAATAGGGTTCTAGCAGTTCATTTCCAACTCCCAATTCTCCAAGTGTCTGGAGAGGTTAGGGCTCCGTCCCATACACCACCCCAACCTCACATCTAGCACCAAGTGGCGGGGCCCAGGTTACCCATATTTGGCTACAAACTGGAGGTTCCCATGACACCCATTCCACAGGTTCCGTGACAGTTTACTGCTTACTACCAAGGATATGATAAGGATGGAGACAGTCACCCTGGGGATATGGGTGACTGAACCCTCAGGTTGGGACGCACCACCATCCCTGTGAGCTGTGTTCTCTGCAGAGCCCACTGTAGGGGGATTTTTCAGTCTGCCCTCTCTCTGGGTTGAGGGTGGGGCTGAAAGTTCCAAGCCATACTCCTCGTCTGGTCTTTCTGGGGACCGGCCCCCAGCCCCCACAGCAGTGCTGCAAGGGCATGGAAACAGTCACATTTATGCATGACCAAGTTTTTCAAAAGCCTGCAGTGTGGCCCGGGCCACCACAACCCTATCTGGACTTCTGGGGAATGAGCCTGCTCCACCCGCATTAGAAGCAGCTCCACCCGCATTAGAAGCAGCACCACTCACAACTCTGACCCTGGAAGCCACGACAGCACCAGCTGAGAAAGTGCAGGGCGCCCCAAAGATCCCGTCATTCGGTGGAACATCAATCCTCCAAAGGTCCACTGAGACTCAACCCAAGCATCCAACGAGTTTTCTTTGTTTTGACCACTTGTTTTATCTACACAGCCCACAATATATTTTCTTTAAAATGTGCAGAGTTACATTAAGTACTTGTCTTACATTGGTCAGGCTTATCTGCCTACTTGGATGTGAGCTTCTAATATCCAAATCCGTGTCTGACCAGAGTAAGGGGCTGGGCTCAGGCTTGGGCAGGTGATGGACAGGAAGTCTGGGCTTATCTTTAAGATCTACAATAATATCTCCAAATGTTCGATTCCTTCTACCTATAATGTAACCCTTACACATAACTTCACGCTTTTCGTGCATTGTAACATCTCTGGATTTAGGCTGCGCCTCCCACTGTGGGCAACTCATAGGATGAGAGACCTCGATCAACGGTGCTGTAACCTGTGGCACTGTGTGTTAACGAATCTGAAAGACCAGGAGGCAAGGAGAACATAAGAAACCACGCAGGGATTCTAATGAGACTTCCTTCCCCTGCCGTAAAGGACAAAGGCAAAGAGAGAGAAATTGATTCTGTCCTTGATTCACTGCAAAATCCTGAACTGCCCTCACTATGGAAGGGTGCCGTGACTTCCTTCACCTCTCGGCAAAGAAGCTATGCAAACCTCGTCAGTTACATTCATAAACCTACACTTCAAAATTTTCAAACTGAGTCCAAAAGGTAGAAAAGACAAAAAAACAAAACAACAGTAAACTAGGCTGGAAATTAAAACGGCTCTGTACATTTAAG
The DNA here is from genome assembly GCA_004027455.1 of Hydrochoerus hydrochaeris. Taxonomy (NCBI): domain Eukaryota; kingdom Metazoa; phylum Chordata; class Mammalia; order Rodentia; family Hydrochaeridae; genus Hydrochoerus; species Hydrochoerus hydrochaeris. The sequence continues at coordinate 428,084 of PVLA01000048.1, forward strand.
TATTTATATAAATATTATATATGTCAGCACTGAGAAACCAGAAGGGAAGGGGGGCAGCACCACAGTAACCCGGGTCCCCAAACCTGGGTGGGCAGCGCCACCTAGTGTGCGCATCTCCCTCCCGAGGCGCACAGCCTTCGGGGCTCTGAGCCTCCTCAGATCCCCGCTTTGCCCGCACCACCTGCTTGCTGGGCTCCACCACACTCACAGGAAGGAGAAACGGCTCCTCCTGCTGCTGTCTAAAAAAACCAGTGGTTTAATTTTCTGCTGCAGCCTAACCGGTGTCTACAAGCTGCTTCTCCGTATCTCTAATCCCAAGAAAAATTTTATATTTTGCATTTTAAAACATCGTAAGCCTTTCTTCTATTCTTACAATGATCACAATAACGTTAATGACAACACAGACATTTTACTAAGTGGATGTACCGTGTGTGTGTGTGTGTGTGTGTGTGTGTGTGTGTGTGTGTGTGTGTAGGGTGCTGGGGATTAAACCCAGAGCTTTTGCACTGACATACATCTTCAGCCTTTTATTTTTTTAAAATAGGATCTTGATAAGTCTCTAAGGTACCCAGGCTGGTCAAAAACTCCTATCCCTCCTTCCTCGGCCTGCCAGAGTGCTGGGATTATGGGTATCCCCCTATCCCTCACCTGGATATACTCTAATCTAACCAAAGCATTGTCCAATTACTAAAATAATCAGGCTAGATACTATTTTGCTATTAAAAACAATGCTGATGAACACTTTACACCTTTTTCTTCCTTAATATATATTCCCAGAACCAACTTCTACAATTTAAAAAATCCAAAGCCTCATCTATCAACAGTAAAATCAATATTGGCTCTATTGGGGGCATGCAAATTAAGAAACCAAGCTGTGGGTTAGGATTTCCAGCAAAAGAAGAGATCTAAAAAGTATCACCTTTTCTTGATGGGGGATTGCTGTGCAGGAACAAAGAAACACGAGGCAAGGTAAGGTCACACATTGTCAACTGTGGAACCTGGGAACCACTTCAAGCCAAAGAAACCTGAGGCCATCTAGGGCCATCTCACCCACACTGGTTTTACATCACAGCCAATTAAAAAGCACACCTGCAGGCGTGTGCACACCCACAGGAAGTGTCAGGGTGACCCGGGCTGGACTATGGGGAGCAGCGCCTTCCCTCCGAGTCACAGAGGTTACTTCCAACCTTCCTTCTCTCTCCACAGCTTTCATCAGTCAATGCCCACGGCAGGGGGACATCGTGGGCACACAGTCAAGCGCATCAGGGTGCAGGGTCGTGGGTTGCCCAACCCTGCCAGTGAGTGGCTTATATTCTCAGCTACAGTCCCACTCAATGGAGATCTCAAGTGTCAGCCCAGCTCCAGTCAACCAGTGCTACCTATCCCTCCCACGGACTCCACCTCTCCACCTCCGGTCTCTCAGCTCAGTGGTCTTCACCAAGTCTGCAGCAAACCTTCACGCTTCACTTGCTCTTTTACATTGAAAGGAGGAAAAAATTTGGAGGGGCACAAGCCTGTAATCCCAGCACTTGGGAGGCTGAGGCAGGAGGATAACTATGTGTTGAGGCTGGCCTGCATAACAGTGAGTTTAAGGCCACCTGAACTGCATAGTGAGATTGTGTCTTTTCCTTTTTTTTTGAGCAGAAATGTTTATTGAGAGAAAGAAAGCTTCTGTCTGACAGAGAGACAGAAGGGGTCCCAGGTGGGTTGCCCAAGATTCTGTCTTTAAAAAAAAAAAAAAACTTAGAGCAGTAATATAAACTATTAAATTACAAGGGAAAAAGAGATACCTAAAGCTGAGATATTACAAATAAGATACACTTGGGAGACTGAGGCAGGAAGGTTGTTACAAATCAAGACAAACCTGGGCTACAAAAATTTGAGCTCAAGGCCAGTCTGAACTGCACAGGAACCCTGTCTCAAAAAGACTTAAACAAAATGAAACGACCTCCTTTTTTATGTCACAAAATGGAACAAGTTAGAAATATCAAGGACAATTAGTCACAGGCTTCTCCCTTTCTCTCCCTCCCCTGCCTCCCAGCCCCGGACTGTTCACTGAAGCAGATGTGGAAGTTGTTTCCCCTGGGCAGGTACTTTCTGTGTCCCTAAGCCTGACAGGCTGAAAAGTGATGGCAGGAAGCAGCCTGTACCTGCGCTTCGGGCAAAGGCGGCACAGCCCCGGGCAGGCGAGACAAGCCCCCTGCGCTGTGCGGCTCAGCTCTTGGCCCGAATGAGGCTTCTGAGGCCCAAGCAAAGGCTCCCCGGCCAAGCGGCTTCTCTCCCCGCCCAGCTCTCTGTGGTGTGGCAGAAGCACACAGAACTGCCACCCCAGCAGGAATTTGCTTCTAACCATACTGCTTTCTATCAGGAAGTCAGGAACAACCTACTTTTAAGTAACTTGAAAGAAAAAAAAGGAAATGGGGACTTTGGTGCATGGTACGTGAATGTCACTGAGACCCCTAGAAACACCACCCCAAACCTCTGTCTGAGTCATCCACTGACTTGTGTGGCTTCCTGGAGACTCACGGTCATCTTTAATCTCCTGGAAAAGAGACAAGGCCAAGAATGCTGCTTCTGTTTTTCATGTTGCCAGACCCAGAAGAAAGCCTCATACAGCAAAACCTTTAAAACTCAATACGATAAACTGGCACACACTGTTCATCTGGATTCGCCCTCCGACACTGCATAACACACTCTGTAAAGTTCGGCTGTTCCCTACTTACCCAGGAACAGTGAGGGGTCTTCCCACAGCATCTCAGACACCACTTCGGCTGAGTATTTATCCTGTTGCTTTCCCAGTGCCCTCATTCCACAGGAATCAGATTTTCAGCTTGGAAATGTAACAAAATACTGGGCACCACTGATGCCTGAGGCTTAGTATCAGCAAAACAAGGTTGCACAGATTAAAACTTTTAAAACCTCAATCTGCATAGAATTTAATCTGAAAGAAATCTGCTTCTACAACCTGGATGTTAGTCTTAAATTTGCCTTTCCAGTGCAGGCTGCATCTGATGGCAACAGAAGAAAACGCAGTGTCACAGAACACACACAACTCAGGACTACAACAGTGCTTGGGAGGGATGCTGTGTCCTCCCTGAGGCAGTGACAGGGCTGGGCTGGGCCAGGAGCAGTACTGACCAAGGGCACCTCGAGGTGCTCTGAGCTCTCAGGGCAGTCACAGCAACAACTCCAGTGTACTGCACTGACTGCTACCCCTGACCACTGAGTGTATAGTCCCTGAGTATCGGGACTGACCACTCAGTAGGTAGAATAGCTGGAAAGTTAGCTGCTCGGCCTAACAGTAGAATGAAAAAAATCATTCAGCCCTGAAGGCACCATCAACAAGAGCCTGGCCCTAGACCCACATTCACACCAAGATTTCTGTGTAATTTGGTTGGAAAACTGTAGGAGAGTTTCACTCCAGGAATGATCTCCAATAACTAAAACCCCCGTTCATTCGCCGCCGGCAGAACTTGGGAAGGACAGACACATCTGGACAGTAACACGGATGCTGTCCTAAAGATGGAAAAGGGAGCGCACATATTTTCTACCAGCAAGAGCCCCAGTAAGCTTCTTTCGACAGAGGTCAACATGAATCTCTGTTAGCCTGGGAGAACAGGCATCTGGTCTAAAATCTGACAGGAAGTGAAAGCCAGCCCTGACCTGGGCCCCTGGCGAAGAGATGGATGTAAGAGAAACACATAGGATTATGCGAAATGACACCCTCCTCCTAACTATGGGGCCAGTGAAAATGACAGAACTAGATCATTCCAGCCAACATTAACTCCTTTACTTCCAGTACAAATAATCTTAAAGCATGCAAAGCCCTGATTCAGCCAGGCATACCGGTGCATGCCTGTCATCCCAGTGCTCAGGAGGCTGAGGCAAGACTGCAAGTTTGAGGCCAGCCTGGGCTACATTGCTAAGTTCAAGGCCAGCCTGAACCTTACACAATCAATCAATTAATCAAACATAAATAAATTCTGGAGGGGGGGAATATCCTCTAATCCTAAACATTCAGACTATGTTCTCCAGATATCATTTCCATCAAAATGAAGCAGGTTTCCTGGAAAAACATCAGAGTCCAGGCCAGGGACCAAAAATATACAAGATGAAGGAAAAAAAACCCCAAAATTTCAATTTTTCCCCTTTTCTATTTTTCTTTTGAAATAAAATGGATTTGAAAAAAAAGTTTAACACACACAAATATGCAAGATGGGCCTAAAAATCATACTAGAACAAAGAAGCCAAACAACAGATAAACTTCCCTTCCCTCAGAACACAAAGTCTACTGTAAGTTTTTAAAGAGACAAAAGAGCAAAAACAGTTCACCAGGAACCTTGGGAACATAGTGCATTACCAGCAACTCCATTTCTTCCTCTACAACATGTCCAGCTTGTACAAAATGGCTGAGGAAGCATCACCAACAGCCAGCAGCAGGTCCCCATCTCCTGACACCAACAGCCTGGCCCACCCAGTGGAAGGCTGTTCTGAGGAACAGTCACCCGGGTACCAGCCCCGGACAGCTGCTGGGGTGAATTTCACAAAACTGACCCTCACCCCACACTAAGTTTGTATCTCTTAAAGGGAAAAGTAATTGTTTCCTCTAAAAAGCTGGTGGGATGTGTATTTTCGCGCCTTTCTCATTGTTCTGAAACAATCTAAGCACCCATTCTACGAATTTTCTTCTAGGAAAAAAAGTCCCCAACAAGCCGTGTGGGCACCACTCTCTCCAAGCCCTGTACCCCAGGACAGCCAGAAGGGACTCATACATCTTGTTGAACAACTTTATGGTTTCTCAAATTCAAGTTTCAAAATGAGCCAGGTGTGCTAGGAAGCTTCTGGAGGCAAAGGCCGGAGATTCTGAGTCTGAGGCTGACATGGGCTACACAGATCTCAAGGCCAGCTGGTGATACACTGTGAGACCTGCTTCCAAAACAAAAGGAAGTAAGTTCAGGAGTGGTGTGCATGCCCCTGAAATCCCAGCACTCTGGAGAAGCTGAGCCAAGAGGTTTGCAAGTTCAAGCTCAGTCTCGGTATCTCAGTGAGACCTGGACTCTAAATTAAAACAATTAAATGGCAAAATTAAATCTCAGAAGAGTGAAAAAGTTTTGAGCCAATAGTTCACAAAACTACAAAATTGTAAGTGGCTATTTCTTGAAAGCAATTGACCCAGGAAGAATTCCTCAGAGGGCTGGGGAGGGCACTCTGCAAACCCCAAGGGCCTCTCATCCCTGCTCTGGGATCCAGCCCTCCTGCCCATGGCAGAGGGTTTTCTCCCAGCCCCGGGCACTCAGGGCGGGCTCGGGAGACAGACACAGACATGCTGACTGCCCTGAGCACTCAGGAAAGCTTCATTCCACTGTATACAAGGTGGTAGGGGTGATCAAACTGTTCCAGCGAGGGACACAACGGAATTTAAAAGCCAAAATTCTACACATCGCTCAGCATAGTTACCCCATCTTCTGTCCTGTCCACACTGCCCCATTCAACCCTGTCCACCCATCCCCATATCCCTGTCACCAGTGCTGAGTGTGAGGCACTGGGCTTGATGCAAAGATGACGCAGTTGCCCGGAGGATGTGTGCCTCCATCCAACACAAACCACTTACACAAATTACCACTGAGTTCAACGATGCTTCCAGTAAAGAAATGTTTCCTAAACTCGTATCTGGTAGGTTAAAATTTTGGGGACTGAGGATTTAGCTCAGTGGTATAAGCATCTGCCTGGCAAGTGCAAGGTCATGAGTTCAAGCCCCAGTACCGCCAAAAAAAAATAAAAATTTTTTTTTTAATGGAAGAACAACTAATAGCAGGACATAAATCACCTAAATGCTTTGACTTAGGTTTTCTTTTTGTTGTAGACGAAGCCTGCCTACATAGTTCAGGCTGGCTTCAAAGTCACAGTGAGCCTCCTGTCTCAGCCTGGGCTTACAGGGGTGACACCACGCCCCGTTTTGACTAAGGTTTTCTTATGCAGGGCTAATTTTAAAGATATGGCAACTTCATATTTACATATAAATTTGTATTTCTTGGTTTAGTTTCATATGAAACAGAGTCATGCTTTGTAGAACTGACATGTAGCATTACATACCACAGTTTAATGAGTCAGATTCAAGTTCCATAACCATGGATAACATATCTGAATATTTTTATAATACACAAGTTGAGCCATCTAGCATATATGAAAAACATAATGGGTTTCATTTCACAATGAATCCTTTGATAACTAAGCTGCTGATGAAATATCAACACCAAGAAAAAGTATCAGACACTACAGCAGAGGGAGGGAGTCTCAAGCGTCATCGAACCTACCGTGGTGTCACTGCTGGTGACGTAGACCAGAACGTCAGAGGCGTTCCTGCCACTGATGTATCTGTAGCAGTTCCAGACACAGCTAATCAAGTAACTCTGAAAGAGAGAGCGGTCATTACTTTTAGTTTCCACAGACACCCTATAAAATAGCACATAGACAATGCCAGATTACACAGCATTTATTTTCATTACCTAAATGCACTAAAGTGAAAAAGCCTTACTGTGGTATTGATGGTAGGAGGGGAAGAGGATGGGAGCTCTGAAAGCACAATTTTTTGTTTCGTTTTGAGTGATAGGATCGTGCTATGTCACCCAGCCTGATCTTCAACTCCCAATCTCCCCGCCTCTGCCTCCAGGCACAAGACATTTCTAAGGAAAGGAACAATGACTGTGGACATTTATTCCCCCTTACAGAATAATAAATAATAGATAATCAAAGTTATTAATCCACTGATCACTACATTTTACTTGTTTCTTTGGGAATTTTTATTCTACATGATTGTCTATATTACTACATATATCAATTTTAAAAAATCAACTTCACAGCATCCAAATTTACTTCATGGTCTATGACATTCACTAAACCATTTTTATTTTTGTAATGACATAATCAAAACAGATGTTTATTAAAATACTGTCCAGAATAAAGACATGCTAGCCAGGCGTGATGACGACATCCACCTGGAATCGGAGGCTGAAGCAGAAGGATCGTAAATTCGAGCTCAACCTGGGTAACTTAGTGACTCAGTGTGAATCCCATCTCGAAATAAAAGAGGGCTGGGACACAGCTCAGTGCGAAGGCCCTGGGTTCAGCCCCCACTACTGCCGCCCACTAAAGACATGCTGGAAATAAAGCAAGAGCTCACAGGAAATGTTTTAAGCTGTGAACGTGGTGTTCCTCTGAATTACAACTAAATTATCTCAAAATTACTTTCTAGCTGTTGAGATTTTTTTGATTAAAAGAAATTTAAACACCATAACCTGGAAACCCCACATGCTAATGAGCACGTGCCATGGTGCAGCCACGCCCGAGTGACAGAGCCCAGCACTCTGCTCGCAGGGAGAGTGGGTGGCAGGGACACTGCGTGGTCTAACCGCTGAAACACGAAAGCATCGAAACATCTATCAGGAGACAAATGGGGCCACCGGGTGCAGTGGACCCGCAGAAGGCTGTTCTCCCCAAGGAAGGGGAAGCTGAGGGACACATGGGACGATACTGGAGAACCTTGGGACATGAGGCTAAGTGCAAAGAACCACACAATGCAGGAGAGCATTTTTGTGAAACATCCTGAACAAGTAAATCTATACACAGAGAAAGCAGCTGAGCTACAGTCAGGGGCAGAAGGTGGGTGTAAGAGTGAACGGCAAGCTGCCAGGCATGGTGGCTCACACTCTAACTCCAGCACTCTGAGAGGCTGAGGCAGGAAGATCCCAAGTTCAAGCCCAGCCTGGGCAATTTAAATTTACTAAAAATGAGCCTCCGCCTGCTGCCTCTAAAAGCCAGAACCTTGCTTCAGAGCCCTCGTTTCTTTCTTGACATTTCTGCAATCCCGAGTTAGAGAATTAAGTGTTTCATGTATCACACAAGCGAGCTGGCAGTCACACACAGTCCCCCAACTCTCTGCAGGGCGGGGCGTGGGCGCTGACTCCTTAGCCTTAGCAGGGAGAGGAACTAACAAGGCCTGGCTTCCAGGAAACGGACGCAGTGTCGAACCTTGGGCAAGAGTAAGGGAGAAGTAGGCAGTGAGAGACACTGATCCAGTGGCCTGTTCTGGGAAGCACAACCCACCGGTTTCATGCTGCGTGAACAGTGCGTGCGAGGCAGCAGCTCAGCACTACAGGGAGACGGCAGTGAGGGCCAGAGCATTCGCAAGAAAAGCAATCCAGTCCGGACCCAAGGCAGAGGCAGAAATAACCCAAGATGAGTCCACCTGGGTGGGAGGCAGCATTTGTAGGACCTTTTCTGAGACTGGGACTGAACCCAGCCACGACTTTTGCTCCAAACTCCATTCCCAGCCACTCTTTCCATTTTATTGAGCTCACTAAGTTAACCAAGGAGAACAAAAACTTGTGATCCTCCTGCCTCTCAGCTTCCCAAGTGCTGGGATTACAGTCTCTGTGCCAAGTTAAAAACCCTTTCTTGGTGCCAGCTTTTTGGGCTCCTGGTAGTGGCAGAGGTAGCCAGAATCACCTTCCTGTGGGCAGAAATTATAAATCTGAAATACAGTAACATATTTTTAAGGCATGATCCAGTGATCAAAAGCATTCTGGGAGGCTGAGACAGGATTCAAGGTTTGAGCACAGCCTTGAACTCAAACAACTTAGCAAGACCTTCTCTCAAGATTAAAACTGAAAAAGGCAGGAATTTAGCTCAGGGTAATGGCCCCAAGTTCAATTCCCAGCTCCAGGGCTGAGGAAAAACAGGCAGAAGAGGGAATCTACCCTCGAGAGAGGAGCCTCAGTGACGGATCTGATGGCTGTGGACTCTCCCGAGGGCAATGCCAACCACACGTGCAGCCCAGGGGGTAGACAGCCTGGCCACACTGGCCTACAAGTCAGGGGACAGCACTAGGGGACAGGTGGGTGACCAGGAAGCTGGAAAGCAGACCAGGAGCTGGCAAGCAGGAACCTCAACAGTCACACATAAAGTTCTCCCAAAGCCCGCATGACTGGCCTGGCTTGGCAGCTCACGCCTGTAATCCCAGCACTCACGAGGCTGAGGCAGGAGGATTGTTGCGAGTTTGAGACCAGCCTGGGCTACAAAGTGAGCTCAAGGCCAGCCTGAACTGCATAGTGAGACCCAGTCTCAGACAGACAACAACAACAACAACAAAAAAGCCCACATGACTGAGCTACATACACAGTACTGACAAATTTAGTTTGCCGCATGGCAGGAAGCTTATGTCATTCCCTTTCTTTTGCTTTTCGTGGTGTTGTGGGTTGAACTCGGGTCTTTGCGCAGGCACCTACCTCTGAGAACCGCACCCCTGCCCTTCAACAGATTACCGTATTACCTGTATTTAGGATGACTTTTCTCCCTAAATGTATCTTCCTGAATGAAGCTTGATTTTTGAAGAATAGGACAATTTTATACCAAAATAAAGACAATGAAAAATATGAGAGTTAAACATCCAAAGCATAGGGCCGAGGATTTAGGTCAGTGGCTTAAGCACCTGCCTGGCAAGCACAAGGTTGTAAGTTCGACCCCCAGTACCAAAAAACAAAAACAAACAAACAAAAAAACCCAAAGCATAAAAACCAATTGAGATTTTCCTATTAGCAGCATATAAGTGTGGATTATAGTAGCTCCGTAAGTAAGACCAGAACAGGCAGTACTTGACTGAGGAAGGTGAGCCCATGTTGTTGACAAGTGACAAGGTATTTATCTTTTGGGACATCAATCTGAACCTATCACAGGCCTTCAAACTATGTGTGCCCTTTAAGAAAATATATGCTGCCGGGGATTTAGCTCAGTGGCTTAAGCACCTGCCTGGCAAGAGCAAGGTCGTGAGTTCGATCTCTGGTACTGAAAAAAAGAAAGAAAGAAAGAAAGAAAGAAAGAAAGAAAGAAAGAAAGAAAGAAAGAAAGAAAGAAAGAAAGAAAGAAAGAAAGAAAGAAAAAATATGCTAAAATAAGTGTCCGTGTATCACTGTAGCATCAGCTGACATTAGACATTTGCTTCAATGTCCAAAAACGTATAAGTAATGATATTCACAAAATATATTGATACAAAATATTTTAAAAACAAGTAATAGGTCAAGCATGGTGGAGCATGCCTATAATCTCTGCACTCAGGAGGCTGAGGCAGGAGGACTGCTCTAAATTTGAGGCCAGCCTGAGCTACACAGTGAGTTCAAGGTCAGCCTGAATACATAGTGAGACTGTGTCCAAACAAGGATAAAAAAAAAAATGTCTACTACATGGACCTTGTATCACATGTTGCAGTATTATATACTATGTAATGTATAACACTGTACTAATTAATTGATTCCTAGCCAAAAACAGTTTAGACTAACCCTTGGCCGCACTGTGGCCTTGATTCTCTGCTTAGTGTTAAGCCCTCATACAGAGACTACAAAAAAAACTATAGACAATCAAAAATCAGTTTTACTTGGGCTGGGGATTTAGCTCAGCGGCATAAGCACCTGCCTTGAAAGCATGCAGTCGTGAGTTCGATCCCCAGCACCAATTTAAAAAAAAAAAAAAAAAAAAAAAACAGTTTACAAAATGAACTGATTGGTTTTTCTGTGACAATCAGGAATACTTTTAATAATATTTAAGCTCTATTTAAAATCTTTATGTCTCATGGTTTATATCTAGATGTCCTCCCAAAGCCTCATATGCTCATAGGTAGAGCTTTCGGGAGGCGACTGCTATGGGGATATGATACCCGTCTTTGGATTTCTCCACTGAGTTTATACAGCTAAGTGTGATGCTGGGAGACGAAGCCCTGTGGGGTCGGAGGAGGTGGTTCACCAGGGCGTGGTCTGGACCAGTCTCTCTCCCCTCTTCCTCCCTTGATCTTCTCTGCTTCCTGCTGCCCTGCCATGAGCTGCTTGCTACTCCTCTGCCATAATGCCCTGCCCTGGAGCCAGCTGACAATGGACTGAACCCTTTATGAACTGTGAGCCGAAATAAACCTTATTTTAAGAAAATATATGCTGAAATAAGTGCCTTTGTATCACTTAAAATAACCTTCCTTAGTGTTGTGGGCCCTGGGTATTGTACCTCCGTGCCAAGAAAGTAACTAGGACACTAATGCTTACCTTAAATGTCAAGATAATGCTGAAAAACAGAAGAATAATGAGGACCAAACAGGTAGGGTTCACCGACATGATATCATCTCTGTAGGGAATATCAGGAGGCTGCAAAAGAAAGGGACCTTGTTAGCAAACCTGAGGCATTGGAGATTATATTCCTTATGCATGAGTTCACATGCATTTATCAGAAAACAACAGGAAAAGTAGGTAATTATTCAGGACCAATATAACATTCCTCACCTACTACTCATGAAAAAACTAGCAAAGGTATAACAGAGAAGATATGTCTATTCTTAATCTGGAAGTAACTTCATTAAAGCAAAAGAGGACTCAGGCACAAGTGAGCTCTAAAAATAGCACTTTTCCCTGCAACCATGCAAATCGAGAAGCTGTGGGCTCCAGCAGGGCTATTTCCTACACCTCTGGTACCAGGATTTGCTGCACACTCCGGACCTCCTAAGGCATAGGCACAAGGCAAGGGGGAGACACCCGCTCTCATGGCATCTTCTTGATGATATAGACTATCTTTGCTGATGTTACCACTTCCCAAGGAGCAGATTCTCTTGTATCAGGAATCTGCCTCATATAAAAAAAAAAAAGAAAAAGAAAATTCAGGGTTTGTGGATGGATCAGGGGTGCAGCACGTGCAAGCACTTTTGAGGCTCTGGGTTTGCTACTAGCACTGCAATGAATGAACGAACCACTAAAATTTAAGTCTTTGGCTGGGTGAGATGGTGCATGCCTATAATCCCAGCAACTGGGAAGCAGAGGCAGGAGGATCACTGCAAGTTCAAGGTCAACCAGGCTACAAAGTGAGTTCAAAACCAGCCTCAATTGCATAGCAAAACACTGTCTCAAAGATAAAAACAAAAACAAAAAAAATCAAGTCCCCACATCTAACCTGTGGAGGACCCAATTCTGCCATGGCTAGCACCCCCACACACAGCTGCACAGCCCGCCGGGGCCCCAGGATGGCTGGGGTATAGCTAGGGAGGAGCGGGAGGCACCTCTGTGACTCAGCAACACCACGGGCTGGCTCTCAGATCCTCCACTTCAGGCAAAATTTCAAAGAAACAGAATCAAAATCATTTTCTGTGATCAGCTCACCAAATCCTGGAAAGGTTTTTGTTTGTTTTTGTAGCAGGGATTGAACTCACAACTGCACACTTGCAAGGCAGGTGCTTATGCCACTGAGCTATATCCCCAGCGCTGGAAAAGTTTTTGAAGCAGAGATACTAAAGGGTAAGAATGGCTCGGAGTTGTTTCCAAGATCAACAAGAAACCATACTCTGTGTGTGGTCTAATTAAAATAAGAATAAGAATGGACAAAATAATGGTATCCAAAAAGTATAATAGATACAAAAACTATTGTAAAAGTGAAAGGGAAGGAAAGTGCTCTAAAGAATATAACGGTATATATAGTGTGTAAATAGATGATCATATTACTGAGCTTTTGTTAGATCACTGAACAGAAGAGTTTGTACTGTCAATGACTGTCTAGCCACTTTTTATGCTCTGACTTTGTAACTTTAACAACTATAGTTAACAATATGTAATGTATCAAATAGCAATTTTATGATGTTAATTTTTTTTGAACTTTGTAGTCTACTTTTCCTATTTTTTCTATTTTGTCTTTTTAAAATTTTTTCTTTCTCTCTTAAAAAAAAAAAAAAAAAGAGCTGGGGCTGGAGATTTAGCTCATTGGCATATGTGCCTGCCTGGCAAGTGCAAGGCCATGAGTTTGATCCCCAGTACCACCTAAAAAACAAAACCAAACAACCACCAAAGAGAAAGAGACAGAGAGAGAGACAGAGAGAGACAGAGGGATCTGAAAGCCTGGTGTGGCGGCCCACGCCTGTAACCCCAGCACTCTGGGAAGCTAAAGCAGGAGGATCCCAAATTCCAGCCCAGCCTGAAAAACAGTGAGATCTTCTGGGAGGGAGCGGGCGGTATTGTAATGTAGCTTAGTGCAATGCAAACAAAGGACCTGTGTACAACTCCCAGTACCAAAAAAAAAAGTTCAGGGACTAAGAACTACTGGAGAATTCCCTGTTAGTAGCACATAAACACAAATTATACATGACTTGGGATTTTTCTGGGATACAGTCTTTTGAGACCTTGAACACAATACATGGCCCAGCTGGCCTCCAACGCACAGCTCCTTCTGCCTCAGCCTCCTGACGTCCCAGGCATGCACCACCAAGCACAGCTAGAATGACTTTCCTATAGTCAGACTGACAAAAAGGAAAAGGACACTATGATGGGAGTGAAAGTCTCTCAGCTTTTGGGGGATACATCTGATCTCCCCAAGGACACCAGTGGTTTGTTTTGCTTTTTTAAGCCAGTCTCGTTATGTACTTCAGCCCAGCCTTGAACTCACTACGCAGCCCTGGCTGGCCTCAACGAACAGCAATCCTCCTGCCATGGCCTCCTGAGCCCTGGGGTCACAGCTGTGAGCCACCACAGCTAGCCAGGACAGCAGTGTTTTAAAAGGGAAAAACTCCACTGCCGAGCCAGGGCCCTGGCCAGTGTGGATTATCTCGAGCAGCAAACCAATGGGGTTTAGTGTACTGAGTCTGCCAGGGGCCATGTGCAGGCTGAGCAAGGCAAAGCTGTCACCAGGTCACACATTCCCCCGCCACAGCTTACCAGCTGCCGTATGTACTCCTGAATGGAGTTCGGGTACACGAGCACAGTGACCGCAACCAAGGTGTTCAAGGCGAAGTCAAAGATCTGGTAACAGAAGAACGGGATGATCCAGGCCGCACGTTGCTGAGCACAAGGAGACAGAAGGTTAGTCAGTGCCGCCACAGAACGGGCTGTCGCTGCGTTCAAGAAACCTCGTGTTACTCTAAGGGGACGTGGAGGAACTGGGACTACAGAATACCGCTCTTGCTGGTTCTCCCAGTACCGTGTGATGCTACTGCAGGACTTAAACTTCCAACGAGTCTTAAGGAAACCTAGGAATACTACTCTGTGCTCCCTGGAGGAAAATGCAGTGCACGTCCGCAGTGGCGAACCTACGGCTCGTGTGCCCAGCAGGCTGCCTACATCCTGCGAGCTCCTCGAGGTCCACTGTCGCAGGCTCACATACATAGGGGTGCCAGGCCCAGCTTCTTACCCTGTATGCGCCGTAGGTCGCCATTGCACAGATCACGATCATGAGCAGAGAAATCGCGATGGCGATGTATATGTCTGTCAAAGGTCAAAAAACACACAGTAAGAGCCACTGTGGAAACAGTTTGAATTTCTCCTAAAAGCCATTTTGTTATAAACCAATTGTAAATAAAAGCTTTATGCTAAGCAAACCATCAGTTTTGGTTGCTTTGAAATTTGGAGTAAATGGTAGTTAACGGGAGGGAAAGTGTCCAAAAAATGTTCTCCCAGAGACACAGAAAAGACATACTCCTTACAAGTATCAAAATAACTCTGGCCTTTTGTATCTACTATGTAGATATAAATCCTATATAATAATGAGCTAGATATTCCTTTAGAGTTCTATAGGTGCCATAAAGGCATGTGTGCCCATGGTTCTAACTAAAACGTCTGCATGGGTGTGACAGCCCAATCATCCCACATGTGCCCGCCTCTCTAGTCCTGCTCACACAGCCCAGCTACAGAATCTGGTTCGTCACACACAGCAAGATCACAGTACCCGTGGTGGCGCACACCTATAATCCCATCATTTAGGAGGCTGAGGCAGGAAGATCACTGCAAGTTTGAGGTTAGCCTCAGTTATATAGTGAATTCAAGACCAGCCTGAACTACACAGCAGGACCCTGTCTCAAAAAAAAAAAACCCAAAAACAAAACAAGACAAAAAAAGATCACAATACTATGGGACCCACATGTCCCCAAGGCCAGCACACTAGCTTATTCACAGCCAGTCCCTGAAGGGAAGCTGCAGGCTCAAAGGACATTCCAAGCAAGAGGCTTTGTACAAAGCACGCTGAAGAACAGAAATGCAGATGTGCATTAAAATTAAAATACTACTGTTCCTCACATCAAAACTGCAGGTGCATCTGAAGATTTGCACACTTTCCAAGGAGATAAATGGTAGCTTGAGATTATTGGTAGCACCCTTTCGAGATTTCCTGTATAAATAAACCATTATCTCATTAGGGGTGGGCCATCCTCTCCCACCCACTAAGACACTAAGACTTAAGCTACTAACACTAAGAAGACAAAGACTAAGACTACAGATTATCCACCAGGGTTAAAAATGTCAACCACATGTCCTTGTTACCAGTGGATCAATATTACCTAAGCAGCTACACTTGTAATCTACATTGTACACCCCCCCACACTTTGTTCTGTAAAACTTCCTTTGAGGAGTGGGCTTCTTAGCAACCCATTGAGAAACCTTCCTGTCTCTGGGAGCAATTCCTACCCCCCATGCCTTTTCCTCAATACATTTTCCTACTCTTATTTAAAAAAAAATCACTGCTCCTTAAATTAATCTACAGATTGAGCTGGGGGTATAGCTCAGTGGCATTCAAGCACCTGCCTGGCAAGCATGAGGTCATGAGTTCGATTCCCTGTATCAAAAAATAAAATTAAAAAAATAAATGAGTCAGTCTACAGATTGAACACAACAAACCTTGAAGATGCACATGACTCTCAGAAAAGTGAACAGGTGAGTCTCAAGAGGAAGAAAAAGGGATGGTAAGAGAGCCAGGAGATAATCAGTATTGCTTGTCAAAAGAGGATTTCTCTTAAGATAAACACATACTGCAGTTTAATGCTTCCTTAGCCTCATGCTACCTTGGGTCAATGGGAGGGACACACGAGTTCATTCCACACGCAAACCTTAGGGCAAAGGGACTTAACTCCTGAAACACATGGAGAAAGCCTGTTTATGCACTCTGACAGTACAAGTACAAGTGCAAGGTGCACCCTGTAGCCCCGTGGCGGGGTGATCAGGCTTGGATTCCCGCAGAAAGCTATCAGCACAATGGAACACCCATGGTCTGGCAGCTCCTCTCCCATCTCTTCAGTGTCCTGTCTCCACAGTAACCACCACTGCTACTCCATTTAATTCTCCCAACGAGCATGTGAGCTGAGGGCGACTGTCCCTGTTTTAGAGAGGAGAAGGATGACTAAGAGAGGACAAGTAGCTTACCCTGGACTGCCCAGCAGAGGCACAAGAGATGTTCCACCCAACGAGCTCAACCCTGGCACCAGTGGCCCCTGCCACTAGGCTGCCTAGCTGTGAAGACGCTGATTTGGGGGAATCATCTCGGTGGGAGACCTCCAAATAATATGGAGGAATGAAATGCCCAACTACTGTGTCCGCGAGTTCGTGTTCTCTAAAACCAAAGAATGAATTTTAGGAACAACGGAGGTGAAGAGTAGAACATATTTATTGAGAGAAAGAAAGCTTCTGTCTGAAGAGAGACAGAAGGGGTCCCGAGCGGGTTGCCCAGGACTCTTGTCTTTTCCAAGGATTTTTATAGAGTAAGACCATGGGTTCAAGGTAGGGAAGGACTGGGAACTCACAAGGCAGATGGGCATAAGGTGGGACATAACTATAGTTAGCCAATAAGATCAACAGTTCAGGTAAAATCGATTACATTAGGGACAAATGGGAAAGCAAGTCACGTAGGAAGTGGGCATTCTTGGAGCTGAGACCTTTACCGCAGAGGGATGGGATAGTGGCTCCAGGGTGAGAGGGAACTAATTAGAATATCAGTCTTTAGGATGTGGATTCATTTGTTTGATCCTTTGTCTTGAGGCCTGGTCCACAGGAAGAGGTGTCTGTCTCCCCCCCACAGCTGCCAGGTGTCTGCACTGGCTCCATGGAGGACCTAGGCCTGTCTCACTGCCTATAATTTTTCTGATTAACTCAGCTGCCTGCAACAGGGCCAAGGGCTAGGACACACTGGCAGAGCTGACGCCACCATGCACGAGCATCTGCAAAGCCTACAAGTTTGCAGCATCTGAAACTTGGACTCAGGTGGTTTATTTTCTCCTCCATTTATTTTGACAATTTTCTAAATCCTATACAAGCATACTTAATCACAAAAAAATTGAGGCTTTATTTTAAAACATATTATCTTCAAAAGAAATTATCTTAATGAAAACTGCACAAACTATTCTTTAAAAATAAATAACAAAAACCTCCAGAACTAAATTTCACTTAGTCTTATCTGTGTTTGAGACCAGGTCTCACTATGTAGTTCAGACTGGCCTGGAACTTACTACGTAGCCTTGGTTGGCCTTGAGGGTGATCCTCCTGCCTCAGCCAAGGGCTGGGGTCACAGCCATGCGCTGTACCATCTGGGGGACGGCGGGGGGTGTTCAGGCTTATGTAAAAGCAACATGGCATAGAACTTAGTAACTGTGCTTGGGTAGAGGCAGGAGGAGAACGGGGGTAAGACCACTTGCCTGGAACAAAGAGAACTGTTTCTTTCACAGGGGTGGAGACAGGCAGGGAACCTTGGGTGGGAAGATCCCAATAAACACCTGTGGTCAAAGTTCTCTGGCAATTTTGCACCTCAGTGGGCAGAGTCCTTGAAGTAAATTTGTGTGTGTCTCCAGATGTCCCAGAACCTGTGAATTCCTTATCTCCTTTCCTATGGTTGCCAATGACAGCTTCAACTGCTGAGCTCAGTTCCCTGCAGAGAGCAGTGCTTCTGCGGGCAAGCAGGCTGGGGGCTGGGCTAGTCAGGTCAGGTGGGGGCCTTATATGCTCCACTTTGTTCCGTTTAATCCTAATGTTAAATGTCTTTTCTAACGAGGCATGGTGATGCAGGCCTGTTACCCTAGCACTCAGGAAGCTGAGGCTGGAGGATCACTGGAGGATCAAATTCAGCCTGGGCTCCATAGTGAGTTCAAGGCCAGCTTGAACTGAAGAGTAAGATGCTGTCTCAAAAAACACAAAACAGGCCAGGGGTTTAGCTCAGCGGCATAAGCGCCTGCTTGCAAGCAGTGCAGCCATGAGTTTGATCCCCAGTACAAAAAAAAAAAGGTTTTAGGGCCTGGGATTTAGCTCAGTAGTATAAGCGTGATTGTGAGTTCCACCCGGGTACAAAAAAAAACACACACACACACACAAAACACACAAAAAAGATACAGCTAAATTTGTCTTTTGTAAATTAATATAAAACTCAAATGTAAAAGGAACAAATAAAAGAATTAAAAAAAATATGCTACTGAAGTAGAAGAAATAAAGATAGGTAGAAAAAAAACTAATTTTAAAACTACTTTTAGGAAAACTGCAACTTTAGGACATAAAGTTACCCAAGATTGCAAAATTTTTCTCCTTCCAGGAAATGCACTCCAAAAATGTTCCTGAGTCAAAACTACACTGAGTCTGCAAAACAGTCCCTTCCTTGGGTTTCACTTGTAGAGCGCACTCTTCATTGCTTTTCAGCTGTAAATTGGATGCCAGACTTGTACACTGACAAACACGCAGATTTCTACCCTCACACACACCCTAGCACAGCCCCTCAGGCACCTCACCACAGCGCACCCAGCTCTACCTCTACCTCTCTCCCACACCCTGCGGTTCCTTTCTGGGGGGAGGGGGGTGCTCCTTTCGGTGACACAAGGAACCTGCAAGCTGCGCTCCCAGCTCTGCAACAACCCAACAGAGCACACTGCGGTCTTCCTACATTAAATTCCTGCCTTAATAATGCAGTTCTAATTTGGAAAGGATCCTAAGCTACAGCACAGGCACAAATGGCATAAGTGAGAAAACGTTTCCTAATACTCGATAAGTCATTTAAACAGACTAGGCATACAAGGTTACCTCACTGCCTTTATTCAATCTATTTCTAATTTCTCTATCTGTTGGATTTGTTTACTTCCCATAAAAGTTACATCTAGCTTGCTAAGCAGCTAATATACGTTCCCACACCTTGTCTAATGGCAACCCAGTCTTATGTCCAGAGTTGCTATTTTTCTAGCCACACTTCTGGCATTGTAGAACATGAAAATAGTATGTTGAATATACCATCACCAAGAAGTGTACAGACTGTTTTTGGCAGTCTGCTGCTACTTGTGAAGAAGTCGGGACAGGGTCAGAGACCACAGCGATGGGGAGAGGCACAATCTGGGGCTCACCTGCTGCATCCTCCCATGGCGGCCAATTCTTGCACTTACAGGCAGTCGGACCCCTGGTCACTAACCCTAACCCTGACCTCGCCCTCACTTGCCACACTACAGCCAAGATGCAGGCTGAGGAGACTGGGACAACTCCTGACTGGCAGAGTGCTACCCAAAAGCTTAGTTATGAGTTCCAGCAGAGGAGGAAGACAGGAATTGCAGAGAAAACCAACCACGAGGAGTTCAGAGGCGAAGGCATTATCTTCAGCCAAAAGGAACAATGAAGAACTTATCAGGTCTTTTGTATTTGGGCTGAGTCATTTTTCTCCCTTCATAATTCACGTATCACAGAATTCATCTTTTCAACATGCACAACTCAATGACTTTTTTCAGTACCTTCACAAAGCTGCAGAACTATCAGTGCCAGAATATTTTTATCCTTCCAAGCAGCACCCTGAGCTGCCTCTAGCAGTCACCATTACTGACACCCCGGAACTCTCCCCTATCTCTGGGGAGCAGCCTCTCTTGCAGGTTCTGTGGTCTTTTGTGGCCACCCTCATTTAGTTTATTAAATAAAATACTTCAACATGAACTTCAGAGATTTTCTCTGCTCTCAAAGATGAAGCCCTTAGCTCCTGCCAGTTACAATCTTAGATTGAGGTATTTAACTTTCACTAAGGTAGTTCAATAATAGAAAAACAAACATTTTTGTTATTATTTTCACTAGGTTACAAGACTGTGTGACTAGACCTCAGGAAAATAAACTTAATAAAAAGCATATGATCTATATGGAAAAATTCCATGGATACTAAGGAAGACCTGAAAACCTGGAATGCATACCTTGTAAGAGGACTTTTTGAAAAAGCTGTGCAAGTCACACATTTACTAAAGATTCTTGCAATAATTGTTCATTTAAAAAGTTTCATGACATGTAAATCTTACCATCAAGAAAGGTGTTGCTGAAAAAAGATGTTACAGATAAGATACACATGGAAAGCTGTCAAATTAAACAGTCACCAATAAATATACAAAAGGATTTCCTGTGAAATGGACAAGCTGATGCTAAAACCCAAAAAGCAAATTACTAAGAACAGTCATAACTTTTTGTTTTTGCTTTTTGTTTCGGCAGCGCTAGGAACTGAAACCCAGGGTCTACACTGAGCTACATCCTCAAACCCTTGTATTTTATTTTTAAATTTTGACACTGGGTCTTCTCAGTAAATTGCAACTGTCAATCCTCCTGCCTCAGTCTCCCCAGTGTGTTAGAATTACAGGTATGAGACTTGGTGTGGTGGTGCATGCCTGTAATCCCAGCACTCAGGAGGCTGAGGCAGGAGGATCATTTCAAGTTCAAGACCAGCTGGGGCTACAAAGTGAGTCCAAAGCCAGCATGAACTACATAGCAAGACCCTGTCTCAAAAAGGCAAAAAAGAATCACAGGCGTGTGCCATTGCACCGAGCTAGAACATTTCTTAAACAGAGTAAGGCTAACCTTACCTGCAGGGTACCATGGAGCGCATGGCCCTGCACATGTACTCTCATGAGCTAATGTGCCTTCCTATTTTGCAGTGACTAGAATAAGCCACTGTCTCCACTTTCTAGACTCCTCTGTAGCTAGAGAGTGAAGCTGGATTCAGATTTCCCATATGGGTCTAGACACGGTAAGCTCTCCTTTGTCCAGGCTGCGTCAGGTAGCTGGAGTCCTCTCGGTGACTAGGCTGACCATGGGCTCTGTCCCATTTTAGCAAGAATCCTCTTGGGGCGGGGTTTAGAAAATTCTCATCCTTGGTATCTGATCACTCAGACTCAATTCTGAAAGGAACAAACTGCTTTGTTTAAAACTTTGTTCTTTTGGAAACTGTCTAGCTCTGTAACTGCTTCATGGCTCTAATTATTTTCTTGACCCCTGAATCCCAAGAACATAATCGAACATGCAGTAGTCTGACTGTAACGAGCTCCAAGATCATTAATCTAGCCTTGGAACCGCTGATCTCACCCTGCTAGCTAATCGGAGAACTGCCAGGCTGTCCTGCCTCACCTTTGCATCGTATGAAAGGGTTAACCCACAAGCACTCAGCTCCTGGTACTGCGGTGGGGTGATGCCCCCCCCCACGGGTGTAAAGGGAGCAGTTCACGCCTCCAGACCGCCTCAGGTGTTGTTTTTCCATTCCCAGGCTCACTTACCTTTCCCTGCATGTACTGCATCACATTGGCCACCCAGCAAGAAACCCGCCGAATGCATCCGCAGCAACCCCTTGCCTTCGAGTTTCCCTCTTAAGTCATTTTCTATCTGTTGAACCTATGACCTGCTTCTTGGCTACAAATAAATCTCCACTCGTCCTCTCTGGGCTGGGAGGTCTCAACCTCTCCCCACTGCAAACCCTACTTGGGAGTCCCTCTGGAATAATCTACACCACCTGTAACAAGCGTTGGACTTAGCACCTGAGAAAGCAAATGCTGCAGATACACCCTGTTCACGAGCACAGTCTACAAAGCTCAAGCTCAGGGAAAATTATGCAACACATCAACTAGATATGCAAATGCATGCGGCAAATTTATAAAGAAAAGGCAGGAGGACAACTCAGAAAGTAGTTCTCTTTGAGCAGAGGTCGCAATCAGGAAGAGGTACACAGGGCTGTTTGAAAAGTAAGGTAAAAGTCAGTTTCTTAAACCACCACCTAACTGGCAGGCAGCAACAAGAACTAAAATGACAGAAACAAAACAAAGCTGGGAGTGCTGGCGCATGCCTGTAATTCCAGCATTTGGGAGGCTGCAGCAGGAAGGTACTCAGGCGTTTGAGGCCAGCATGGGCTATACAGTGAGTTCAAGGGCATTCTGAACGGCATTGTGAGATCCTGTCTCAAACCCTGCCCCCCCAAAAAAACTCTATAAAAAAGAAGGGGCAAAGTGCCAGGGATACAGCTCAGCCGCACAGCACCTGCCTGACAAGCGCAAGGTCATGAGTTCGATTTTCTACACTCAAAAAAAGAATGACAGACAACCCCTCCTGCCTCTCAGGAGTATTCCTATTCTCCATGTCTTTTCCCAATACAATTTTCCACTCTTTTTGTTTTGTCTTGGTAACAGAGATCGAACTTACAACCTCGCACTTGCCAATTTTCCACTCAAAAAAAAAAGAATAGGGCCAGGGATTTAGCTCAGCGGTTCAAGTGCTTGCTTGGTAGGCACAAGGTCGTGAGTTCGATCCCCAATACCAAAAAAAAAAAAGAATAAGGAACTACAATCATCATTCACGAAAAAGACTGCTATCATTGTACATACAACACATCTGAAAGGTTTAACATTATCAGAATTAAAGATCTGGGGGCTGGGGATTTAGTTCAGTGGCATAAACACCTGCCTGGCATGCATGAGGTCATGAGTTTGATCCTTGGTACCAAAAATAAAGAAAGCTGGAGAAGATGCTAGGCAAGATGGCACTTGTCTGTGATCCCATGACTCGGGAAGGCTGAAGCAGGAGGAGCATAAATTCCAACCCAGCCAGACAACTCTGCCTCAAAATAAAATTAAATTAAAAGGGTGGGGGCGGGGTGGGGATTTAGCTCAGTGGTGTAAGTGCCTGCCTGGCAAGTGTGAGGTCGTGAGTTCAACCTCTGCTATTAAAAAAGAGAGAGACTTTGTTGGGGCTGGGGATTTAGCTCAGTGGCATAAGTGTCTGCCCGGCAACCGCAAGGTCACAAGTTTGTTCCCTGGTACCAAGAAGAATGAAAGAGACAGAGAGAGAGAGAGAGAGAATGAGAAGGATGAAGGGGGATCTAATCCCAAGTACTCCCCTGAAGCTACACACAAGATCTGGAGGAGAGAAAACTAACCCTCACTTTAAATCTATGCTGATTCATACAAATCATATTCTAGTTTCAAAATATCATGTGACCAAACAAGGTGGTGGGTACTGACTACCCCAGCACCCTAGGAGGCTGAGGCAGGAAGATTACAAGTTCAAGCCCTTCCTGGGCAATCCAGGGAGACCCTATTTCAGAATAAGGGAGGACAGCTCAGTAACAGGGCCCTAGGCTCACTTCCCAGAACCATCAAAAAACAGTGTTCAAAGTAATCACAAACCGTTCAATCTTTTTAAATACATGAAACACGAGACAAACCTCAAATGCACTGCAATTAACCTACAGCCCGTTACTGACTGCTATTTTCCAGCCTCAGGAGCGGCAAGCAGCTGTGGAGGCAGCTACAGTAAGCTACATCTGGAACTCTGCAGGGTCAGCACTTGACCAGAGCAGAACACAACAGTCATTTAAACCTTTTTCCAGCCCCAGGTACCTCAGGAAAGGAACCCTATCCTGGAAACCGTGAAAGTGAATATATTTTCAAATGCCAACTAAACATTTTATGTGCAGCTTACTTAGCCCTTAACTCGGGGAGAAGGGCAGAGCGATACTGATTTCTTATGAATGAATTCCATCGTCCTTTTTGGAAGAATCCCCAAGGGCATCGGGTTATTAGGAATAGAGAGAAGTGTACAACAAAAATCGCGGTTCAGGCTGGCATGATCCCAAACTCAGGACGATGTGGCCCCAGGCTTTCATCCTACGTGGGCAGCAGCTTGGAGGACAGAGGCAAAAGCTGCCCTGATTTCTGAGACTTCGTGCTGATGGCTCCTCCCCTCCTTCTGACCGGGTAGCTCCGGGCCCTCCCAGCTCCACCCTGGGACTCCTCCCCTTTCCGCTCCTTTCACCCTAACACAAGTGCCACTTTTTAGGCTGATGTCGCCCGATGGTACGTTGCAGCCTAGCCTTCCCCCTTGGCTCCTGCCTCAGAGGTCTGGCGTCTCCTGCAAAGGGACTCTCGTGTTCCCATGGCAACAGCTCTAAGGACAGCAGGACAGCACAAAGCACTGAGCACCTTCCACTGCCGGACCCCACCCAAAACACACTCATTCAGTCCTTGCCCACAACCCCTGGAGGTAGATGGATACTTCGCCTTTTTCTTTTAGAGGAGGAAACTAAGGCACAGAAAAGCGCGTAGCTCAAGGTTAGCACATTTAAACCAGGCTGGGTCAGAAATGGCTTGAGCCTACTCCCCTAACAAGGACGCTAAGCTAGGTAGGGGCTGGGGGTTTAGCTCAGTGGCACAAGCGCCTGCCTGGCAAGCATGAGGTCAAGATGGATCCAGTACCCAAAAAAAAGGTAATAATAAAAAATAAATAAATAAAACACCTAGGTAATCCTAGCACTCTGGGAGGTCGAGGCAGGAAGATTTCAAGTTCGAGCCTAGCCTGGGCAACTTGGTAACATAATAAGATCCTATCTCAAAATAAAAATGCTTTTAAAAGGGTTGGGGTTTAAGGCCCGGGTACAGAAAACCCTAATATGAACACAAAAGCAGGGCTAGTTTTCTCCCCCAGGCATGTTGCCACCACCTGATCTAGGCTCAAACCTCAGTGACAAGGCAGGTACCGGCCACCACTGATTCCCGTTCCCTAAGGCCCCTCTCTTCCCCCATCCTTGGTGCAGACTGGACCAGAGTCCCCGCTGGCCCTCACAGGCTAGCTCCGCCCAGCTGACTAGCAAGTGCTGCCCAGCCTTTCTCCATCTGGGAATGGAGTACTTGATCCTCAAGGTCTTTCCAGTCCTCCCAGCGTTTCTCAAGCCCCCTCTCCACCACTGAGCCAGTCTTCCCCTTACTTTCCCTCAAGCCGTGCTTACTGTCCTTTCACACAGGCCAACACCCACAAAGCCATGAAGAAACGACATCCCCCTCCCCTGGCTGGGACACAGCGGGGCTGCAAGGAGCAGAGGACACACACACCCCTCCTGAATGTGGGGAATAGGCCCTGAATTCCAGTAGGAAAAGCGCCTCCCTCCCTCCCTCCAGGAAGAAAAGCAGACATGGGAGGGGGCGACAGGTTCCTCCCCATCTCAGGGACCAAAGGCTTCACCAAAGTCTGCAACAGGGCGACCATTTCAAACCGATAAGCTGGGTCACATGGGAAGGGAAGAACAGGCAGAGCATGAGCAGCATGTAAATATTTACTGATTTGATTTCCAACAACGTAAAGAAAAGAAAAACTGCACTGCTCGGAAAGTGCTGGTGAATCAGAATTTGGGCTAATAGGAAGGGCAGCAGCGGCCTTCCTGTCCTTGGAAATCCCAGAACATCTCCAGGTGTCATCCGTACTTACTGGCATCGTCCATGAACTCCAGGTTCCCTCCGAGTTCTGAACTGGAGAAGCGGTACTCATCTGGATTGGCCAGGGCACTCAGCAAAATCAACAGGACCACGGCATTGATGAGCTGCAGGAAGCAAACACAGGTGAGAGCCGGGACGTCCCAGACGCCCAGCTTGACACTGCACGCAGGGCCAAGCCAAGGGAGAGGGCGAGAGTCCCACTCTACCCCCCACTCCCTTACCCTCTACCCCCACCCCCCCACAGGCCCCTGGTGCTGGGAGGCAGGCACAAGTGCACTCCCGCAGGCCAGGCCACTGAATGCTGAGACCCAAATTGCCCTGGGAGGTCTATATCAGGACCAGACCTCAGGCAGTGGCAGGCACACAGGAACCAGGCTTGGGCAGCAAATGGAAAGCTCCTGGGTTTCGGCTTTTGTTTTTATAGCATACAGAAATGGGGTGCACTAAGGAGGCCAACACTGCTGAGGACATGGCCCTCTGCTACTGAGGAAGCCCACCAAGACAGAAATCATGTTCCCCACCATCTCCCATCTTGACTCCTCCTTTTCCTATTCCCTATCCTTAAAATCAGAGTAACTATGCTGGACATGGTGGCACATGCCTGTAATCCCTCAGGAAGCTGGGGCAGTGAGGCAAGCCCGGGCCACACATTTGTTAACAGTGCACAGGCTTCTATGAGGAAAAGGCTGGATTCAATTCCATCTACATTCCATCAGCGGGTGGTCCAGGGGAGGTTAAATTTCTATAGGGTTTGGGGGTTGGGTTATGATCCCAAGGAATCTGGATGGAATGTGTGGGGTCAAAGTTCCTGGGTCGTCAGCACAGGTGTGTAGGTGATGCACCAGGGAGATTGTGTGTCCAGCCCCAGATTTCTTCACAGCCTTCTGATCTGTTTGCTGAGGACAGCTGGGCCCTTTTAGTGATTTCCCATTGTCTGCCACTGTTTGTAGAGCGTGGCATGTTTACTGAGGTCTCCCTCAGGTCAGGCCTGACAATAGTGAGACACTATCTCAGAAAACAAAAACAATCACAGTGACCCCATTCATAATGAAAAACAGACATACACAGGCACTGTGCTAAGTCCTTCTCTCTCTGAGGACCTGCAATAACCTAATGAAGTAGGGGCTGAAGGTCCCCGAGGTAGCGATGCAAACTGGAGCCAAGCAGTGAGGAACAGTGCCCAAGGTCACACAGCCAGTGAATCACAGGGAAAGGACTTGAATCCAGGAACCCACACTCCCAGACTCACACCCAGCCAGCCCGCCAGCAGGCCCAACCCCTGAGGCGGGCCCGGAGGAGAGCTACTGGGTGATACTGGGTGAACGGCCACAGCTGGGGGCCTGGCTGCATTCTTCTCTATTTTTCTCTATTAGATTTTCCTTTTCTCAAAATGGAAAAATATGGCCAGGGATTTAGCTCAGCGGCATAAGCGCCTGTCTTGCAAGTGTGCAGTTGTGAGTTCGATTCCCAGTACAAAAAAAAGGAAAAATATATTTGTAAAGCCGTCCTAAAGAAAATGATTTTATCTACCAACACGAACTAAAGCACATCCTGCAACTATAAAACTGCACATGGGAAAGGGCGTCTGCACTTACAGGAAGGGCTCACTCAGGTTGTCTGGTGAGATGCCCTCGCCAGGACCCACTGAAGTCAGTCCTCGAGCGCTGAGTGCCAGGGCCCTGGGGTTTATTTTCCCTCCTCTTTATTCCAAACTGTCTGCTCCAGTCTGCTGTTTCACACAGAAGGGCAGTGGGAAGAGCCCTCTTCCCCCAGAGTCCTCAGGACTATAAACAGATCCCAAGCCAGGGCTACACAGCACTCTCAAGGTGCACAGGGTGCGTGGTGGGAAGCTGGTCGCCCTTCCTGCATGGTGCTTAGCTTGCTTTCTTGCTTTTCTCCAAAAATCCCCAACACATCACAGCACACTTTAAAGAGTGCTACTAGCAAAGTCTATTGGAAGAAACTACTCAGAAGACAAGTTCAGGACAGCACAGGTGGCCCGGGGGCCATGGAGGGCCCAGGCGCCCGGCAGTCACTGCTCTTGGCATTTCATCCCCTCCACACTCAGAAAACAGGCATATGAAAGATCAGGCAAGCTGGGCATGGTGGTGCACACCCGTAACCCAGCACTCAGGAGGCTGAGGCAGGAGGATTGGTGCAAGTTCGAGAACAGCCTGAGTTACAAAGTGAGCTCAAGGCCAGCCTGAAATGCATAGCAGCACCTGGCTCAAAAAGATATCCCCCCTCCCCCCAAAAGGAAAAAGATCAAGCAAAATTTCATAGGAATATTCATAACACTAGGATTATGCTTTGAAAAGCCCAAATTTGGAAGCCAGACACACTGGTGCATGTCTGTAATCTAGGAGGCTACGGCAGGAGGGTCAAGTTTCAGTCCAGCCTGGGCAACTTAGCAACACCTTGTCTCAACCTAAAAGATGAAGAAGGGCCGAGGATGTAGCTCAGTCCTCAGGTTGTGTTCAACTCTGCACCATCAAAACAAAACACAATCAACCCACCACTTCGGAAAGCGTAGGTGATAGGTAGGGTGAGAATGGGAAGACGTTACTGACGTTTTTCCTTTGTCACTGTTTGAGACAGTCTTGCGGTGAAGTTCTGACTGGCTTGGTTCTGCCTTGAACACACTACATAGCCCAGTCTGGCCCTGAACTTGCAGCAGTTGTCCTGCCTCAGCCTCCCTGAGCTGACAGCCAGTGCACTTCCACCTTGTCCCACCTGTGCGTGGCAGTCAGAGAACAGGGAGAGTTCATTCAGTGCGGCCTCCTCCCTGCAGAGCAGACCCTGGGCCCACACCTGTGCCCTGCTGCTCCCAGACTACCTCTGTCAGTCCCAAGTCTGCAGCCAAGTGGCCCCTCTGTGCCCACTGTCACAGGAGTCCCACTCTTGGTGAGGCGTCCAGACAGAGGGGGCAGGGCTGGGTTACGAAGTGAGGAGGTGTGCTCCCACCAAGGGAGGCCAAGACTCAGCCCTGCACTCTTCCATTGCAAGGCAGGCTGGGCTGCCCCTTGCCCGGGGGCTCTGTGGGCCCCTGCATCTGTCTGAGCTATTATGGGGAACTGGCACAGCTCGGTGGCAAATGCAGAGGGCAATCCAGGAAGACTCAAGTCTGGCCAAAGGGTGGGTGGGGTGCACAAGATTAGCCGCTGGCGGCTCGTAAACACTCAGAGGGAACAGGTCAAATAGAATTTGAAGCCTACCCCAGTGTGGTGGCACATACCGGTCACCCAGTGTGAGGGCAATTTTAATATAAAAGGAAACTTTTAAAACTTGTATTTCTAACACTATTCAAGGATGAAACTGAGAAGTGCAGTCAGTTCCCACAGTTACAAAATTACAAAACTCAGCCTTGCCATCCCCCACGCCAGCTGCGGTTTTTAAGATAAATGTAACTCAGCCAGACAGTGCATCTTATTATGTTTTGCTTGCTTTCAAGTTTTCACCTCCTCAAGGCAGCTCAGCTCAGTCTTAGACAATGATTGATTCTTCCCGCTCACCACAACCCAGACCTCCTTGTTATACTGTATTAGCCCTAATTAGCTTACGTAATACGAATTCTGCCTAGGAATACAGGACAAGGCATATGTAACCAACTATAGAAAATCCTGTTATCAGCCTTTTTTGTATTTCCTGATCATCTTTTGTACTTTCTACCTAAAACATATATAAATGTCTGTTTTTCCCCAAGATGGGGTTGATGATTTGAAACTGAAATCCCCATCAGCCTGCTGGCATAATAAAGCTGTATGCCTTCCAACGTTCTCGGCACTGTGTCTTCCGTCTGGTCTGGTCCTGAATCCTGTAATGCCAATACTTGGGAGGTTGAGGCAGAAGGGTTGCCACAAGTTTGAGGCCAGCCTGGGCTATGCGGTGAGTTCAAGGCCTCACGGCCATCCTCCACTACACCATAAGACCCTGTCTCAAAAAAAAAAAAAAAAAAAAGAATTTGAAGCCTCAGCCATACATGGTGGTAGCACATGCCTGTAGTCCCAGTCAGTCCCAGGGAAGCTGAGGCTGGAAGACCACCCAAGTTCAATGCCAGCCTGAACTCTATGAGACCCTATCTTAAGAAAGAAAAAGAAAGAACTGGGTAAGAACTTCCTGAGAAAATGGAAATCATTTAATCACCAGTGAGATGCAGAGGCAGGGCTAGGTCTCAAGTTGAAGTCTCTAGGTTAAGTTTAAGCAAAGCAATGGCCGTTGTACTTTTACTATAATTCTTCAAAGGCAAGCAGGTCCCCGGATTCAACTGCACAGCCCACAAGTCAACTTCCTCGTGGGCGATGGTCTAAGCCAAGAAGCCGCCCGGCCACCTCTCTGGCTGCAGATCACAGAGGGGTGCCTTGTTATCAGAGTCTACCAGGGAGGACTCCTGATGTGGGGAGGAGCTTGCAGCAGTGCAGCTGCTGACCCTTTGCTAACAGATGCAATCTATACAGCTGCAGTTTCCAGTTTTGTTGGTTCCAGTCTACCACAAGCCTCTGCAGACCCTGCTTACCCACCCCCACAGCAGGCTGGGAATTCCTTCTGGGGGAGTTTTCTACCAGCAGCTCATCTCTCCTGAGGCTGGTCTGCAAAATACAAGCAGCTACCTCTGGGCAGAAGCAAACCCAGGCTCCCTGAAGGGACTTGATGGGTTCTGGTCCTTCTCTGCTCTTGGGACACAGGTCAGCAGCATTCACAGTGGACAGTATGAACATGAGTAGAAGACAGCCCTGGCACAGAGTAACACTGAGGCTATCCAAGGGTCACTGTGAGACTTCAAAGTGTTGGATAAGGGCGGCAAGAACAAATGTTTCCTCTTAGGTTTTGTTTATTTTGAGACAAGGCTTCATATGTAGATCAGGCTGGCCTTGAACTTGCTACATAGCCAACAGAGATCCTTCTGCCTCTCTCTGCCCTCAAGTGCTGGGATTATAGGCATGCACCACCATGCTCAGCCTTACAGAACACTTTAAATCTCTGAATACAGAAAGACAGAGCCTACTTTAGGGTGGGCAGCTGAGTCCTAAACTCTACAGAAAATCTGTCAAACCACAGGGGTTTAGAAGGCTGAGACATGGGAAAAGAGAAAATCTAAAAGCACCAAATGCCAATATTTCTTCTGTTTTGGGAGGGAGGCAGTACTGGGGGTTGAACCCAGGGCTTCACACTGAGTTGTTTCCCAGCCCCCTTTCATTTTTATTGTGAAACAAGATCTCACTACAATACCCAGATTAGGCTCAAACTTGGTGATCGTCTTGCCTCAGCCTCCCAGAGTGCTAGAATTCTGTGTGTGTACTACACACCCAGGTAAAAAGTAATTTCTTGGGGCTGGGGATTTAGCTCAGCGGCGTAAGTGCCTGCCTTGCAAGTGTGTGGTCATGAGTTCGATCCCCAGTACCGATTTTTAAAAAAAGGAAAAAAATAATTTCTTAGTCCTGCAAACAAGATGCTCTTTGTATTCCAACATGCTGTGCCCAAGAGCTGAGTCCCCTCCCCCTCCGCCTCCCCCGCCCCTTTTTTTTCTGAGACAGTCTCGTTATGTGGTTCAGGCTGGTCTTGAGCCCACTTTGTGGCCCAAGCTGGTCTTCAATTTGCAACAATTCTGCCTCAGCCTCCTGAGTGCTGGGATTACAGGCAAGTGTCACCATACCTGGCCTGAGTCCCTAATTTTAACACCCTTCCAATAATTCAATCACAAAATGTGCTTTCAAGGACTGTTAAGTCTATATATATGTTTTACTCCATACTGAAACATGAAAGAATGCATTCTTCCTGTAGCTGTCTCCTAGAGACAAAAGTCAGACCCAGAGTGTCTTCTGCTACTAAATATGAACAGTAATAAGCTTAGCCAATTATATAAACTCTTTCAATCAAGAACAGTGTTGGTTACAGTGTGCCTTACAATTGTCTAACAGCTGGGCGTGGTGCTGAGGCAAGAGGATCCATTCTCCAAATTTAAGGGCTCCTTGGGCTACATAGTGAGTTTCAGGCCAACCTAAACTACATAGCGAGACACTACGTTTAAAAAAATTTTAAAAAGCTGTCTAGCAAAATGGCAATACATTAAAAAGCAAAAACTGAAATTAAGGCAAAAAATACATACTTCTTTCTAGAATTAAAACAAAAAGTTTCCAAAGCACAACTTGATAGCTAATTTATAAGAATATCTTGGGAGCTGGGCATGCCTGTAATCCCAACAGTTGGGAGGCGTGGCAGGAGGACTGTAGCAAGTTTGAGACCAACCTGGGCCAAACAGTGAGCTCAAGGCCAGCCTGAACTACATAGGGAGACCTTGTCTCAAAAGGATGAGAGAGAGAGACAGACAGAGAGAGAGAGAGAAAGAGAGAGAGAGAATAAATAAATAAATAAATAAATAAGAAAATTTTGCTGGATGTGGTGGCACTCGCCTGTAATCCCAGTATCTGAGAGGCTGAGGTCAGCCCAGGCTACAAGTGAGTCCAAGGTCAACCTGAACTACATATGAAGACCACCTCAAAAAAAAAAAAAAAAAAGAAAAGAAAACTGGCAAGCTCAAATGAGATGAAATGAAATGAATGTTGTAGCTCAGTGCAAAGGTTCCGGGTTCAATACCTACTACTGGGGAAAAGAAAAACCCAGGTGTCTCTAAACCACAGCTACCAAAAAGCGCTCCACAGACCAGCTACTATCTTTATGTGGAAATGACAGGCTGACAGCTGACCTCAAGCACAGTGAGAGGTCAAAAGCCTGCTTCACCCAGCCAGGACAGCCAGCAAAGTGCCTCCCTAGAATGTGCAGGTTACAGACACTGTCAGAATTCACCACCAAGGGGCTTCACGAGAGAAACATTGAAACATTTTATACTGAAGGATCCTAGACAGCAGGTCTGGGGACAAAAGAGAATGACCGACCTCGTACTTCCCACATTTTGGGTGATAACGTCCATTTTTTACACAAAAATTATAGTGACTGCAAAATAGAATACTGGACAAAGAGCTTAAATTAGGAAAATTCTGAACAGTGTAAGTGAATATTTTGAGGAACTTGAACATGGACATTAAAAATGCAGAAGTGATTGGAGTTAAAGGACTTACTCAAAAGAAAGGCAAAGATATTAACTCTGGACTTGGACAAGCCACACACACACACACACCCCAGTCCCTCACACCAGGATGAAGAGCGTCCCTCACACCAGGTTGAAGAGCGGGAGGGAGGGAGAGCACAAAGGCAGAAACCAAATAAGGATCAGCATTGCTTCCAGGCTTGAGCTGTCCACACTCCTGTTTTCAGATGGAAAGTGCTTGCCGAGGGCAAGCAGGGCTCTCTGACCCAGAAGATAACTGCACTTTCTGTTTCACAGGACTGACTGAGTTTTCCTACGGAAATGGCTATTCATGTTACCTTTAAAATGGTCTCCACAGAAGAGGGTGGTGGCACATATACTCAGGAGGCTGAGGCAGGAGGATCATTGTGAGACCAGCCTGGGCTACATAAAAGTAAGTTAAAGGTCAGCCTGCACTACAAGGTGAGACCTTGTCTCAGAAAAACCAAAAAAAGTCTCCAGTCAATTAAAAGTTCTATTAATAAAGTACACCTCAAGGAAAAACAATTTGCATGGTGCTTCATCAATATTTATAGCTGGTCAGGGGTTTAGCTCAGTGGCATAAGCACCTGCCAGGCAAGTGTGAGGTCATGAGTTCAATCCCTGGTACCAATAATAATAATAAAGGTCATGAGTTCAATCCCTGGTACCAATAATAATAATAATAATAATAACTATTTTTATGACTTGTTCTGTGATGCTTCCTGATCATATTTATTTCTAGAAGTATTAACTCCAATTTAAAGAGAAAAACTGAACTAGTGAACTCATAGGTCCTGTCATGTAGATTGGAGCTGCAGTTACCCTGGGGTGTGCAATGTAAGAGGGAGTTCCCCAAGAACCTGGGAACAAAGCCACCCCAAGATGGTCAACTGAGCAGCCCCTCCTCTGTTTGGCGGGGGGGGGTGCCACTAACCACTGGGCTAAGGAGGACATCTCCCAGCCTTCCAGGCAGACAGTCACATCTTGGTTTTTTGGCTCCAGCCAGGTGGTGGGTGGGTCATTTCTACTTCACATTACTGCATCACCGTGAGAGCACTGGTTTGCAGTTTCAGCAAACACGGTGCTGGGAGCCGACTCCACGCATGCGGCTGCAGGTAAGCAGCCTCAGATCTCAACAGGAAGCCACGGATTGAGGCTGTTAACAGGAGATGCTGGGACTTTCTCTCCTACCCAAGGGCTGCATTTGTGCACCTCTTTCTTACAGCAGCTCCCTCTGTGACAGATGCAGAGGTTAGCAGTGAACACACTAACACAAAGAGCAAGGGGAAACCACGCAAGAGAGGCCAACGCTACCTTAAGGAAGAGAAACACCCAGGTCAGCAGCCTGGGAGGATGCGGCAGGCATCACATCTGTAACCTCCACAGGGGCGCCCCAGAGGCCGACCCCTTTGGAAGGGCGCCTGCCGCACTGGCTCCGGTAGTCCTGAGGTCTCGTGGCCCCTTTTGTGAAGACGGCTTCCCCAAGCTGACTGGTGAACAGTTACTAGATACTCGTTTCATTCCACCATCATGAGTCCTCTGAAGAAAAGCTCACGGGCCTGAGGGCTGGGAAAGAGGAGAAGCAGCAGCAGAGGTGGGAGCACAAGAGGAGACAGGTTTACTGCACACAAACCTGCGAGAGGACTGTGTTGGCGCTACGGGCCGCACCAGCCACTCTGTCCAGGTGATGGGGGCTTCTGTAGGGTCATGTGGGTGGGGGTGTCATGACTCCCTGCCAAGAACAAGGCTTGAGAGAGCACAAGCAGTGATGGCTGCCCAAGTGATACAGGGGGAATAAGTCACTTTCAACCTATTAGTTGTCAGACATGCAGAGTTTGTGTTCCTCAAACCTGAAGAATGGATTTTAAGCAACAACGGAGGTTAAGAGTAGGAAATACTTACTGGGAAAGAGATAATGGCTCGTGACAGATAGGAGGGGACCTGAAAAACGGGCTGCCACAGACCCCACTTTACAGAGTAAGTTTATATTGAGCAGTATCATGTGTGAGTACAATCTGGGACAAAACCATGCTCAACAAGTAAGATTAAGGGTAGGGCACTCAGGTAACATTGATCCAATGGGGAACCAGGTCAGGCTGCAAGTGTACATGGGAAGAACAAAGACCTTTTTAGGAAGAGAAGAAATGGGGGGTCCTGGCCACCCACCAGGGCAGGACACCTGCCCAGATTTCACTGAACCAGATAAGCACACTTTTTAATCCACTGTTTATCCCTCGGGAGGCACACAGATGCGGTCACCCTGTCCCCATCCTGAGGCAGTCGTACTGTGTGCTCATCTGCACGGACTCCCTCCAGGGCCTAGCCCTGTCTGGCTGGCTGTGATACAAGGCAAGGCTGGGGAAGGGGAGGGAGAGGCAGGGGCTCTCAACAGTACAGCTGATGGTGTTGAGTCTCTGGGTGCAGGTCTGCTGGAAAGCGATGCTTCAAAGGGGTCTGATAAGGATGGCGGCGGTCGGATTTATTCATTGAGGACATGGGTGCTCACCTCAATCACAACTCTATTTCCCCACTGGGTATTAATTAACTGGTATCCTGGCTTTATGTATGAATCCACTGAAGTCAGTCAGGATGAAACCAGGTGTTCAACTCCAAGCAATGAGAAAATCACATCTTTCTCTTGAGAAGGGCAGACACGACCATGCCCCATGCAGCCTTGCCCCAACCTCCAAGTCTGTCAGTCCCCAACCCATGGTGTCGGCACAGGTAGCAGCGCCTGCTCCATGCCAAGGGCCACTGCTCCAGCACCCCTGCCACGCCAGCCAACTAGCCATGGCATTTTAGCAACTCAAGCGTAATTCAAGAAATGAAATTCAATCTTACAGTTTTTGTAACTAATAATTCAAAACTGTACTTCTACTGTTAAGTAACAACCATAGGGGGCTACTATTTTATTTAGAGACAGGGTCTCACTATGTAGTCCAGGCTGGCCTTGAACTCACTATGTAGCCTAGGTTGGCCTTAAACTCATGGTGTTGAGTTTAAAGCATGATTTTCTAATGTGTGGGTACTGGGAATCAAATTCAGGAGTTCGCAATCACCAGGCAGGTGCTGTACCACTGAGCTAAACCCCCAGCCCTGGGTCCACTATTTTGCACTAAGGAACCTGTTACAGGCTTCAAGAGACCAGACTAGAAATCAAAATGGAGTCACTCAAGTTAATGTTCCTCCCACTAAACTGCATTTGACCTCAGCAATCAGGATTAGTGAGACAACAGCAAGATTTCCTAAAGGAATAGGCCAGTTTTACTGGCATGATAAAGAAGTTCCCTCAGCCTTACATTAAAAGAAAATAGGTAATCCAAAGTAACCTGATGCTAACCAATCAGTTATTTTCTTGTCTGTCTCTGGCTGTGCCTTACGAATGGAGTAACTCAAAGGACCAATCTGATTTTTGTTCTTTATTTTTTGCTTTCCTCAGTCCCTTTCAGTCTGTAAAAACCTCTTTTGCTCTGCTTTACTCCTTGAAACATTCATTCTAGTTCATGGGCTGATGAAGCTCTTCCACTTCTATAATCCAAAACACTGCGAATTAAGATCTGTAGATTGTTAGTTTTCCCATGGAAGCTGTAAGAAAAAAAAAAAAAAAAACCTTAAGCCCTAGAAAGTTTTTCAAAACCAACTGAGGTCATCTTTGCTTCATGTGTTTCCCTGGAGTACAATGGATTAAGCAGGTTACCACTCTGATCTTCAACTCCCCCACTCAAGTCCCACCCTCCTCTCCAAAAGCCTAGGAGGAGGGCACCCAACCCAAGCAGGGTGGACCTGAGCGCAGTGCCAGCAGCCCTGGAGGAGGAACAGTGCAGCTTCCCAGAGAATACAGGCGAGGAGGACAATCACCGCCTCTTCCCTCATGGCTGAGACTCAAAATTCAGTTCACAAAGCATCCGCTACACATTTAGCTAAACCTAATGTGCTCTGCAGTACAGATTCCAAGCTAACCACTTTAATACTTGATCCTGTGTTAAGTTAGACATACTTAAATTGGGTCCTAAGGAGGCTGATATTAATAAGCAACTCTGATGGCTTTTTCTCTGCCAATTTGCCTTGAAAGTGTTCTGATGAGTCAAGCGTGGCTGCGCACCCTTGTGAGAGTCTCTGCTAGTTCGAGGCTGACCTAAACAAAACTACACGGTGAGACCCAGTCTCAAAAAAAAAAACCAAAAAACAAAAAAGAACACAAATAAAAATGTTGATGAACACCTAGCATAACAATTTTTTTCTTTTTTCTTTTGTACCGGGATCAAACTCACGACCTTGCACTTGCCAGGCAGGCGCTTATACCGCTGAGCTAAACACACGGCCCTCAGCACAACAATTTTTGGTAATAATAACTTTTTAGAAATAAAAGCTACAAAAAAAAAAAAGAAATAAAAGCTAAAAAAAGGATTAAATACTTTCAATTCGCCACAGTCAATATTTTATACCACTTTCCTTAAAACTTTATAACTAGGGAATGAGGCGGGAGTTGTACTTTTAAAAACCCAGTCTCTCTATCTAAACAGCTTTCATTTGTTAAATCAGATGGGTACTGGTCTGGTGGGCAAAGAAGACTTGCACCATTCACTAATGGATAGAAACCTCTGTGTGGCATGTGTGAAGCCCAGGGTCCAATCCCCAGTACTGCAAAACCAAACCAAACGCTCCCTGCATTACTCACAGCGTGGAGATCAGGGTGGCAGACTGGCCCTGCTCTATCTCTACCTAGAGGTGTATGTAACACACACTGACTGGTCCTGTCTTCCAGCCACAAGGTCAAGCCTGCCATTTTAATCTCCCTTAAACCTTGTTCCTAATTTCTCAAGCACTCCTCACTGCCTGCATAATAAATTTCAAGCCCTTGCACTCTGCACTTCAGTCTTTTGTTGATCTACTGTAGTACAGAAAACACCAGGCAAGAGGCAAGGGGAATACAGAAATGCCATGAATCGGCCTAGATTCTGCCTTGGAATTATGGGCCAACCCACAGACTGACAGCTGGAAAGTGTGGCCTGGCATAACTGATGCCATCTTGTGCTCTGTATTTGACTTAGAAGAGTGAAAAATTACTCAGGGTACAAGTCCCATGAGCAAAGCAGAATGAGCTGCACCCACAAGAAAAAAATTAACCTGCTCAACAAGAAGCAGGATACAGGTGTCAACCAAAATTAATGTAAGGTTCCAGCAAATTGTTCCCAATAGGATGTCTTGCTTTGCAGTTTTCTGCTTTGAAAACTCTGTAACCCTCCAGTTCGGGGCCACTAGGTCTGCCTCTGAAACAGGGGTCTAAGTGGGTGGTGGCTGAGCTCAGCTAATAAAATCCCAAAATTTGTCAATTTGGCTGCTTGGATTCCTATATTGATTACAAACCCACCTCAGAAACCATTCATGTTGAATGAGTACACTGCCACTTATCAATCCTGACCAGGGTTACTTTCAGGTCTAAATAAGAACAAATGTGAAAGCCTACTAACAGCTATCAATCGCTCTACTAATACAGGATGCCAGTTTTATTGTCCTGCACTAGACATAAATCAAACACTAGAACTTCTCAGGATTCGAAGAGAACCCATCAAGCCAGGCTCAGCAGTGCACATCTGGGAGGCTGGGAGATGCTCAAATATAAAAGTGTCTACAAATCATAGGAAAAAGGGATAAAACCCAATCAAAACTGGACAATAAATAGCACTTTACGAAGGGAAACATGATCAGCCAAAAAGCAAAAAATCAACTCTTCTGCACCACTATGCATTGGGAAATGCACACTGGGGCCACAGTGAAGGCTGACTACACGTCCAGAATGGCAGAAATTGAAGAAAACTCAGGCCAACTACAACTCCTCGCTAGTGGGAGTGCAAAATGGGTAATGGGTTAACCTGTCTTTTTTCTCAAGTCCCACCCCTACTGAACCTAGTGCCTGTGCACTGAGCTACACCCAGCTCACTGATTGACTGACTGATTACAGTCCTGAGGTGGAATCCAGGGCCTTCACATTCCAGTCTTTTTGTTTGTTTTAGTTGAGGCAGGATCTCACTAAGTCACTAACTTGCCCAGGTGAGTTTGTGATCCTCCTGCCTCATCAGGATGCTGGGATTACAGGTGTGCCTGGCAGCAGTTTCTAATAAAGTTAAATATAATTTTTACACAATAACCAGCAATATCACTCCTCAGGGACCGGGGATGTAGCAGCATAAGCATCTGTCTGCTTGGCAAACACAAGGACCTGCGTTCAATTCCCTGTGCCAATTAAAAAAAAAAAAAAAACCACTCCTCAGTGTTTAGTTACCTAAGAGGAGAAAAAAAAAACCAACCTAGGTCCACAAGAGGTCTTGTATAAGAATGTTCAGAGAAACTAAGCATTTGTGAAATAGCCCCAAACCAGAAACTTCCTCAAAATCCAACAAATGGATAAAGGAATATAGTGAAGCCAGGTATGGTGGCATACATCTGTAATCCCAGCGCTGAGGAGACTAAGGTAGGAGGATCATTATTTAAGGCCAGCCTGCACTACATTTTGTATATAAAGTGAACAGGAAAAGAATCAAGAAAGAAGCCAAACCACGTCTTCCAGTGAGCGAGCAGGTGCGGCGGCTGGGAGACAACAGCAATCCCCCCCCACACACCCCTGTAAGCAATTCACTGATTTGGAGGAAGTCAGGCTGAGATGACAGCAACTGAAGTAAAAAATATAACTTAATGCTTGTATGGTTTGATTGACTTTGCTGGCCTAAAGCTGGTAGTCTGAGCACCTATTTGGAGAATAACAATATGCACTATAACAGCTGTGGGGGATTTCCTCTTGTCTTGTTTTTGAAATCCAATGTTTTGTTCTGTTTTACTGTTTTATTTCTGTATCTAGTAATTGAGCAAATACTTTGAAGGTAACAATATGCAATTTAACAACCATTGTTAAATTTCTATCATCTTGTTTTGAAAACCTATATAGTATGGCTGGGGATTTAACACAGTTGCACAAGCACTTGCTTGGCAAGTGTGAGGTTGTGAGTTCAATTCCCAGTCCCCCCCACAAAAGAAAACCTATATAGTTACTGTTGTTCTTTGTTGTCATTTTGCTTTTGCTGTTGTTTTTGATTTGTTTGCTTCTTGATTTTTCTGTTTTCTCTTTAAAGTAAAAAATGCCATATATATATATATATATATATATATATATATATATATATATATATATATATATGATGTCCATATTTAAACAAAAATTGCCAGTAATTATGTCCCTCTCCCTTCATTGTTCTTGCTACTTTCTGGCAGGGGCTGGGGCACAAAGGGTCTTGCTATGTAGTTTAGGCTAGGCTTGAATTCTCTTTAGGTAGCCCAAGCTGTCCTCAAACTTGTGGTGATCCTCCTGCCTCAGCCTCCCAAGTACTGGGATTACAGGGGTAGCACTACCCCCACTCCAGGCATTCTTGTCACTTTCTGAAGCAGTTCTGGAATGAAGTCCTCTTCATCAAAAATACAGTGAATGCTACTGGCAAGTGCTAACCAATCGAAAGGCAAGGCTGGCTCATAAAAACATAACAATGTGTCCTCTTTTGCCTTTTGCATCACATCTGGCACTGTGCAACTTCTGGCTCTTTCCCAAATCAAAATGACCATGAAAGTAAATTTTGGGGGAGGCGGGGGCGGGGTACCAGACCTAGGATGCTTCAATTGCTGAGCTAAATCCCTGGCAAGGTAAAATGTTTTTGAGTTGATACAGGCAGCCATAACATTGCAACTAAAGGTACAAAAGTAGACTTCAGAACTGCTTCAGAAAGTGACAAGAATGATGGGACAAGTGTGTTCAAAGTAAGGGAGAGTATTTTGAGGTTAACTAATAATGGTAATGTGGGGGCTGAGGATTTAGCTCAGTGGCATAAGCACCTGGCTGGCAAGCTTGAGGTTGTGAGTTCAATCCCCAGTACCTAAAAAAAAAAAAAGCTAGTATGTCTTGCACTGAAATAATGTTTTAAAATTTTTTAAACATTCACTGCATTTTCTGATCATACTGCAGCATATTCAGAGAACAAATTACTCAGCAATAAAAGGACCAAGCCACTGATTCACTCCAACAAGAGTGACTCTTAAAGTTACACTAAGTGTAGGGAGCTTGACATAGAAGTGTCACAGTATAATTCCATGTATATGAATAAGCAAAAGTCAGTCACCTACAACTGACATAAGGGGTTAAGTAACAAGGTCAGGATTAGCTAGAATAGGCAGCAGGGAACTTTCTGAGATATTGGAAGTGTGTGTGGGTTACACAGGTGTCAACTCAATGAGCCATACACAGTAACTATGACTTTCACTGTGTGTACATTACAGTTCAATCAAAGAAAAGAAAAAGGCGTTAGGGCTATAGCTCAGGGGCACAGTGCCTGCCTGGCAAGCCCAAGGTCTTGAGTCCAATTCCTAACACACACATACATACACCCCAAAAGACAAGACAAAAAATGATCTCTCAGTAACTATCTGAAGCCAATGGTCACCCCACTGGAAACCTTTGCTATTCCAAGGCAGAAAACAAAATACGTACCTTAAGAGAAAAAGGAAAAATACAACAGACCACAGTTCCTCAAACAAACCAAAGGACCTTGTAATTTACCTTGGGTTTCATCCATAAAAACAGGACTAAGACAACTGACCCCACTAGGAATAGTAGCTGGCACCCCAGGGCTGGGTAAAAGGCAGTGGTGGGAAATAATCGACAATCAGAACTCTCATGAGAAGTCCTTTTTCCCAGCTTAGCTTAAGGAAGAGCTGTTACAGTGGATTCTTACTGAACTATCTCTCCATACTGGATTCTTACTGAACTATCCGTCCATACTCAACCTTTTTCCTGGAAACTCTCCCCCTTTCTACATGGAGGGGGGCAGAGGAGGGAGCCAGGCTCCCAGCTGCAGGGTCAGTCTTACAAATGCTTGTAGAGATGGAAGATTTTGTATAACACCAAGCCATATTCAAGATATGAGACAAACACTGATGAAAGTAGTCTAAATCTTTTTTGATATTCAAGACTTTTTGTAAAGTTAAACATTTTAAAAAAAATTTTATCCAATGGCCAACTATGTTACTCCTAGATATTTTACCCAAGGGGGACAAAAAAAAAAAGTATGACCACAAGTCTTGTGAAGCGTTATTCACTGCCCAGTACTTAAACCCCACTTATAGTTTACCTACAGCAGCATTCTTTTTTTTCACATTCCCTTTCGATCTTTCACAAGGCCATTCCATCTCCACATTTCCAAATGGAAAAGACAGGAACACACCCCAACAACTACTTCCCACAAAAAGCTGGCTCCAAGCATAGAAAGAGCAGGTTGAGTACTCCTTTTATCACACCAGTTCGGTCAGGCTGGATTACAGCCAACAATCAGGCTCAAGTAGATTTATCTTTCCTGTAGATCACGGAGTAATTTGCCTAATGCAGTGCCCTAGATTTTACAAATGACATTCACTAATGTACTTGCAAGTCTGCAGATTTTCAAGGAGCACAGTTGTATAAAATAGTCTGCCCAATCATCAATCAAAAAAAAGCACTATTTTTAAGCCACTTATTGTGCTTTCGCTATGATATTAAATTTCTGTAAATAATTCCTTGGCTTTTAGAAGAGTCAGCGTTTAGCCAATACACTGATGTCCCATCTCCATTCACAATGTGCGGTAAGGACTCCATGCACACCAAAGACCTGGTTGAAAGCTTTTAAGGACAAAAATTTCTATTGTGTGGCCACGTTCGGCACAGACAAACTGAACAGCAGAATGAGTCGGGTGTGCTGGTGCATGACTGTAATCTGACATACTGGGAGGTGGAGAAAGCGGTAAGGACGACAAGTTTGAGCTCAGCCTGGGCAACTAG
Organism: Hydrochoerus hydrochaeris; assembly: GCA_004027455.1. Taxonomy (NCBI): domain Eukaryota; kingdom Metazoa; phylum Chordata; class Mammalia; order Rodentia; family Hydrochaeridae; genus Hydrochoerus; species Hydrochoerus hydrochaeris. The sequence continues at coordinate 470,288 of PVLA01000048.1, forward strand.
CTTAGCAAGACCCAGTATCAAAAGAAAAAGTTTGAAGAACGCTGGGAATGTTCCTCATTATGAAGGCCCTGAGTTCAACTAAAACGGCAAAAAATAAACAGCAGAGCGAACATCATACTGGGGGAAACGTTTCGTTTAAAATGACAACGCAGAAGTTGTCGAATCAACACAATGTCCATAATAGATTTTTTTAAAATCTACCAAGTATTAAAAATAAGCCAACAGAAAAACTTTGACTTGTGTTGAAGGAGATAAGAATGCACTCTCTCTTCAAAGTCCTATCGACCGCCGGACCATTTTCAGGCATTTTCTCGCCCCGCCGCGCTGGTCTCTGCGAGTAGGCAGTTGGGGTCGAACTGGCCACCACGCTATCACGAAACACAAAATGCAAAGGATTCGGCTCAGGGTCCACGCAGCGCACGAGGACGGCCCAGAGCAGCAATCCCTCAGAGCTCTTCACTGCCCCCCAAGTAGCACTGCTCCCCTACAAATAAGATGCGCCAATCCAAAGGAAACCCCACAGGCAGATGCGCCCGCAGTGCCCGGCGGGCAAAGCGCAGGATCGCGGGTGGAACACAGCCTCGAACGCAGCAAGCCCAGGCGGAGGCCGTCCTGGGGAAGGCCTTCAAAGCTGCAAGGGACCCCTGCGCAGCTTGGCCGCGCGGGTTGGAGAGGGCTCCTGACACACTGAGGCGACGTGGGCAGGGAGCTGGGCACTCACGCCCGGGATGCACCCGGCCCGGTCCCCTCCCGACGGCCGCGCGCACCCCCAAGGCAGCGCGCAGGAAGCCGCGCGCGCTTTCTAGGCCCGGACCCCCGCCCCGCTGCCCGGCCGGCCAGGAATTGTTTCCAAGCGCCCGCCCCTGGGCTGGGGGGAGGGGTCAGGCAGCTCAGCGTCGTCCCCACCGCGGGCCGCCAGGTGCGCTCACCAGGTACCACACGCCGAGCAGGATGGTGCCCGTGCGCACGTGGCAGCACAGGCAGCAGCTGTTGGAGTAGAACCGCGTCCAGGGCGCGACCATCTTCATCGCTCCGGCCCCGGCGCCCGCGCGCGCCCAACTTTGAGAGAGCGACGACCACGCCGCCCCGGGACCCGCGCTGCTGCAGCCGGTTCCCCGAACGCCCTTCCTGGCTGCAGGGAGGCTCCGGCTTCCTGGCCGCTCGCTCACCGCAGGGTCCTCGCCGGCCGGAGAGGTCCTGACCACTGCGCGAGAACTCCAGCGCTCGGAGACTGACTACCGCGGTGACTGCGCGGCCAGGGGCGGGGCGAGCGCGGCGAGGGCGGGGCGGATGAGCGGAAGGGGCGGGGTAAGGACAGAGAGGCGCCTGGAGGGGCGGGGCGGTGCTGGCTATGGGCGGGCCAGGGCGGGGAGATGGCGGAAAGAGGCGGGGCGAGCGTAGCCACGTGAACCCGATTGGGCCGGTGAAGTCACCGCAGGCTTCGCCAGCTGCGGGCTCCAGGACCAAAGGGGAAAGTAAATAAATCAGCGGCCCCCGCAGCCAGCGCCTGCGGTGGAGTTCTGGGCCTTCCCCTTCTCCTCTAGCCAGGGTTCCATATTTCCAGTATAGGCTTTTGCAGCCCCTCCCCCTTCTATCTTGCAGATAATCCTCAGTAGCAGCTCTATAGCTGTGATTATCTTGCAAAGTGGAGGAAGGAAGCCTGTACAGTGTATTCTAATCCACCGCAGTACTTTGAACCGCTACCGAATCCGCTGAGAGCAGTTTGTCTCTGCTTCCCAGCTCAGTGACTGTGGTAATAGTCTTTTGCTAGAAAATAGGATGTGTGTCAAGGCCATCCTCGCAGTGCTTGGGTAACATTTTTAATCGTAATTGCAGCTCTAGGGAAGCTGTTATCAAACCAACTGCTGCCACGAGGTCTCCCGCAAGACAACACCGAACTGATAGGGCCAGGGCTTGGAGAGGGGGATTTCTTACCAGCTGGTGTTTGCCTCCACAGCCATTATCCAAGGTTGGCCTTGGACCACTGGGAAAGCCAAGAACCCCAGATAGCTTAGGTTTTTAGCACGTGTGAAAGCTTGATTTCAGATGCTGAACAAGACAAAAAACGGATTGGATTTAAATTTTTCCAGGTTATTTCACTTCTTTTGTGTAAGGATTAACTTCATTATCATGACAATTGAAACTGGCCTGTGTGGGAAATTTGGCTGTTATCTTTTTAATTTTGGGCTGTTGGGAAGTCAGATAAACAGTTTAGTTTCAGTTTGGCATGGTGAATCCTTAGTATAAGTGACTCCATTTTAACGAGTTTTCTCCACCACCAGCACCACCACCCCACCCTTTTAAAAAATTAGTATACGTTTGTCATACATAAGCACATTTATCTGAAGTGGGTTCGTGAACAATATAGGAATCCAAGCCCCCAAATTGATAAATTTGGAATTTTATTAGCTGAGCTCAACAACCACCCACAAAGACCCCTGTTTCAGAGTCCAAACAAGTGGCACTGAACTGGAAAGTTACAGAGCTTTTAAAACAGAGAACTACAAAAAGACATCCTGTTGGAAACAATTTAGTTAGAATCTTAATTAATTTTGGTAACACCTGATCCTGCTTCTTTGTTGAGCAGGTTAATTTTTCTCCTGTGGGTACAGTTCATTCTGCTTTTCTCATGGGACTTATACCCTGAGTAATTTTTCACTCTTCTAGGACAAATACACAAAATGGCCTTAGCTATGCTAAGCTACAAAATTATCATGGGGAATTGTTGCAGATACATACTGCATCTTGATCCCATTTTATCAATTTAAATTTCTTAAGGGCAAGTTATACAGGAAGAAACATGATGTTAGATAAATCCAAGTCCAGGACTAGGTACTTTTACAAGGCGCTCCAGCTGCCACATACTTATTACTAGCTTAAACCTGTGGATGAGTAGAGACAGCCAGTCCTGGCCATACCAAGTGTAGGCCTTTGAGCAAAAATTAGTAAGTACATTGTTCAAAGAATTCATCAGAAACATCAAACAGGAAAGCTCAGCTTTTGTTTCCTATAACACTGGAGATAATTTTCTCTCTGGGACCTTGCATGTAGTATGAGCTGCAGGGTTGGCTCAGTGATGGAGCGTTTCTTTGCCTAGCACATGTGAGGCCCTAGCAGGGATTCAAAACCCAGCCAGGGTTAGTTAATATTTAATTATGCCACAGCCATTTCTAGTGTAGAGATACGAGATCAGAATAAGTGAGGATGGCAGCCTGAAAAGAGGTTTTCCCAACTCAAACTCCTAGAAAGTTCCCATAGCTACCTCCCTCTTTTTCTTCCCCACCACAGCTTCAGAGTCTTTGATACAATGGAATTTGGTATTTCAAACAACTTAGCATTCAAGATCTGAAGTCACAGTATTGTAGCTAGTTAAGTGAGATGAAAATACTGTAGGAAGCCAGACAGGGCTGGGCCCTTTCTGGAGTCAGTGCAAGAGATAGGAATACATGCAGGCTCTGGCTGGAGGTGCATCTGAAGAAGATTAAAATCACAATGGCTAGATAAAGGGATAAGGGATAAAGGGAAGTTTGAGATTATTACTATCACCCCTTTCAGATTTCCCATTATCTCATTGGGGTGGGCCATCCTCTCCCACCCACTAAGACTAAAATGAAAGACAAGACTATAAACCTAAATTCTAGGCAACAAAGGTAAGGCAAGGGGGATTATAATCTCTGATTTGAAATTATACTACAAAGCTACTGTGATATAAACAGCATGGTACTGGGGGAAAAAAAAACAGACCCAACGATAGCTCAGCTGTATAGTACCTGCCTGACAAGTGTGAGGTTGTGAGTTCAATTCCCAGTACCAAAAAAAAAAAAAAAAAAAAAATCCCAAAAAACCAACTCCAGACACTCAGCCACCTTATCTTTGACAAAGGTGTCAAACACCTTCACTAGAAGAAAGCCTCTTAATTAAATGGTTTTGGAAAAACTGGCTTTCCACATGCTGAAGATTAAACTAGACCCATATCTCTTTTTGTTTTATAGGTACTGGGGATTGAACTCACGATGGCACACTTGCAAGGCAGGCGCTTATGCCACTGAGCTAAATCCCCAGCCCCTAGACCCGTATCTCTTACTATGCACTAAACTAAAATAAAAATGGATCAAAGATCTAAATATTAAAACACAAATACTAAATATGCTAGAACATAGAATAGATAAAACACTAGGAAGACATAAGTTTAGGCAAAGACTTTATGAACAAAACCCCAGTTGCACAGGACATACCACGGAGAATCAATAACTAGGATCACATCTTATTAAAAAGCTTTGGCACAGCAAGAGAAACTGTAACGGCAAACAGAAGCACCATGACACCCAGGATTTGGAGGCAGATTTATGTTCATTGACAGGCACTGATGGGGATCATTCCCAGGATGTCACCAGCCCTAAACTCTGGTGGTCTAAAGTTTATTCTGGAATAAGCAAGCGGGAAGTACAGAGGCAGGATGGTTTGTCAGCTGGGGATTGGTGTGTACAATGGGCATCACAGTGACCAGCTATGCCACCCAGAGACCTGCCATTTCTAAGAGACAGAACCAAGTGGAACTGGAATAGAAACTGTTAGTGTGTAACTGAGAAACTGAAGTGTACTGGCTGGTAGGGGGAGGGGGAGATTTTCTGCTGCAAAACCACCAACAGAGTGAAGAGACTGTAGGGAGCTTGAGCTTGGTCATACCATGTGTGGGGCTAAAGCAAGGCCAGCCCAGAAAAAACAGAGACCAAAAGAAGCTATGTAAACAAGTTGTTCCAGAACCAAGAAGACCTGGGACCCAGGCCTGCCAGGCAAACAAGTTGCTAGGCAGCAACTGACATTCTTGCTGGGGGAGTTTAGTTTAGTGGCCTAAGCACCTGCCCTGGCTAGCTGTGTGTGTGTGTGTGCGCGTGTGTGTGTGTCCTGAATTCCATCCCTGGTACCAAAAAAAAAAAAAAAAAAAAAATTAACATTCTTCTTTGGCCGGTATAAACGTTCTGCATTGGCTGAGCAGTTCCTTTCCTCAGGTGGAGAGTAAGGGCTCCACCTGACCCCAGATTTATCTTTTCTTTTCTTTTCTTTTCTTTTCTCATCCTTTCATGTGTCATTAACTCCAAGAACCTCAGGAGCTGCACTGGGTTGCGGCAAGAGACAAAGTATGGTATGGGAAAAAATGTTTGCCAGCTGTCCCTCAGACAAAGGATTACTATCTAGAATACATAAAGAACTCAAGAAAAAATCAGGACACCCCCTCAAAAAATCAGGAAACCCCGTAGGCTTGGAACTAAAACCTAGTTCCAAAATGGGCATCTAAAATAGGCACATCTCAGAAGAAATAGAAATGGCAAAGAAGTATATGAAAAAATGTTCAACATCCCTGGTAATTCAAGAAATGCAAATTAAAAGGACTCTCTGAGATTTCATCTTATTCCATAGTAATACTTTTGTGGGGGGCTGGGAATCAAACTCAGGCCTCACGCTTGCCAGGCAGGTGCTGCACCACTGAGATAAATCCCCAGCCCCTCCATCTCACTCGGAAGGAATGGTTATTGACAAGAAATCAACCAATAACCAACGCTGGTGGCGGCTGCTGGGAAAAAGAAACCCTTCTCCACTGTCAGTTGGAGTGCAGACTGGTGCAACCACTGTGGAAATCAGTGTGGAGATTCCTCAAAAACTAGGACTAGGAATAAGCTTGGTTCCATTTGACCAAGCTTATTCTGCTGTTTGATATCTTCCTGAAAGAATTAAAAACATCATGCCACAGCAATATAGGCACACCTGGTTTTATATTAGCAGAATTTATACTAACTAAATCTTGGAAACAGCCAAATGCCCATCAACTGGTGAATGGATAAAGAAGATGTGGGGTTTTTTATAAATACAATGGAGTACTACTCAGCCGTAAAGAAGGATAAGCTTGAGACATTTCTAGCTAAATGAATGTGCCTTGAGACCATACTCTTTTTTTATTTTTTTGGTTCTGGGGATCGAACTCACAACCTCATGCTTGCCAGGCAAGTGCTTAAGCCACTGAGCTAAATCCCCAGCCTCTTAAGTGAAATAAATTGGACATGCATGTATAAATATCAAATTGTTTCTCTGGTGTGAGAAACTGAAGGTGTAAATAAGGACCAAAATATGGCCATGAGTTTAGCTCAGTGGCATAAGTGCACAAGGTCATGAGTTCAATTCCCGGTACAAATAAATAAATAAATAAATAAGGACCAAAATATGTAATAAATATTGTGAAATAGGAATTAAATGTTCAGATGGTAAGGGAAACTAGGGAGGGGGAAGGGGAAAGGAAAGAAGGGGAAAAAGAGGATAAAAGAAGGAAAAAATGGAAACAATGCTTTTGTAAATAAGGAGGGCAAGAGAGGTTGAGGGGAGGGGAGGGGAGTGGGGAAAAAGAGAATCGAGTCACATCATGCACAGGTACATGTTCCCTGTGACGAATGTGATCATTGTGTGCATCTAAAATGTACCAACAAACTTAATAATAATAAAAAGACTATACACCAACTGAGCCGTTCACTCCTGTAGTCCCAGCTCTCAGGAGGTTGAGGCAAGAGAATTACCATGAGTTTCAGGCCAGCCTGGGCTACAAAGCGAGTTCAAGGACAGCCTGAACTGCATAGCAAAACCCTATCTCAGTAAGACCAAAAAAATAAAAAATAAAAAAGACTATAGATTATCAACCAAGGTCAATGATGTCTTCATGTGCCCTTGCTTCCACCCGATCAATATTACTAAGTGACTTTGCTTATAATCTTATTGATTATAATGTTGACCCACATGTACCCTCCTCGGGATTTTACTCTATAAAACAAAGCAAGACCCTGTCTCAAAAAACAAACCACACACAAAAAAAGCTTCTTTTGAGAAGTGGGCTCACTGCCAACTCACTGCCAACTCATCTGGGACCCTTCCTGTCTCTCAGGAGCTGTTCCTAGTCCCCCTTCCTTTCTCCACCTCCGTTCCTTGGAATTCATTCTTTGACTTCAGGGAACATGAACTCAGTGTATTTGACATCTAATCTAGAGATTTTTATTTATTTGTTTGTTTTGACACAGGATCTCTATGTAGTTCAACCTGTCCTCAACTCATTGGGATGCTCCTGCCTCAGCCTCCCAAATGCTGAGATTACAGATGTGCGCTGCCACACCAGGCTCTGATAGCTAACATTTCTCTTCTGTCAACAGTTGCTAAATTGTCTAGGAAAGAAAACATCAAACAGAGAGAGAACCTAGCCAGGGAAAGAAGGTACCAAGAGAGAAGTCATGCATGTGAAGCTGTGTCTTCCAGGTGTGCTTATTAGGAAGCAGTGGGTGTTGATCTCAAAAGGAGAGTTGCATCCTCCCGAGGAACTTGGACACTGGGTTGCTCCTTTCCTGGGAGGCTGAATTTAACTGGGATACCAATTGCAGTTCCCATACCTCCCCTTCAGCGACCTTTGAGTTTAACAAAGGCTTAGATTTAGGACCCACCAACCCATAAATCACACGCACTTATGGACTCGCCTTTTGCTTTTGAACAGGTTTTAGTTGGAGGCCAGCCTGAACTGCATAGTGAGACCTTGTCTCAAAAAAAAAAAAAAGACAGAAAAAGAAAAATACAAAACTAAACTAAAAACCCCCGAGCACCTGAGCAAGGCCAAGTGTGCACCGGATCAAAGCCTCCCCCTTCTCCCCATTGGCTGCTCTGGTCTCTGCGGTTCTGCTCCAGTTTGGAGTTAGGAAATTCTCAGACACAAGCAAACACTTTAGAGGTCATGTTACCAGTGGAACTTTTTTGTTTTCCGGAAACTTTTTGGTTTGTGATACATCTCATGTGATACCGTTACATGTGTTTCCTTGAACCACAGGAAACAGGGCTGGGGACATAATTTAGTGGCACAGAACCTGCCTGGCAAGTGCAAGGTCCTGAGTTCGATTCCTGATACAAAAAAAAAAAAAAAGAAAGGAAGAAAGAAAGAAAGAAAGCAAGAAAGCCCCAGGAAATAATTGAACAATTAATCATCACTGTTATTCTTGACTCTGTGATTGTTTTATGTGTTTAAATTTTGTCTTACATTCTGGTTAGAAAGCTCCTTTAGTACGTACTTTCTATGTCTTTTTTAAAAAAATGATGTTCATTAGTATAGTTTAGGTGCACATAATGATCATATTTATCATAGAGGATTTGTACCTGTACGTAATACATCTTGATTCTTTTCTCCCCATCCCCTACCTACCCTTTAACTCTTCTTCCCTGCTTTCTTTTTTCTTTTCTCTTTTTCTTTTTTCTTTTGTATCTGGGATCGAACTCACAACCACGCACTTGCAAGGCAGACGCTTATGTTGCTGAGCTAAATTCAGCCCTTTTTTGAGACAGGGTCTCACTGTGCAGTTCAGGCTGGCCTTCAGCTCCCTTTGTAGCCCAGGCTGGTCTTACACTCTCAGTGATCCTCCTGCCTCAGCCTAACGAATGCTGGGATTATAGGCATGCCCCAGCTTTCCCCTCTTTACTCAGGAAAGCTTTGTTTCCATTTTTTTCTTTCTTTTCTTGCCTTTTTCTTTTCCCTTCCATCCCTTCCCCACCTCCCATCCCTAATTCCCCTTCCTGTTTGAACATTTCTTCCTATTTCACAATATCTGGCACACATTTTGGTCCTTATTTACATTTTGTGTTTCTCACACCAGAGAAACAACACAATATTTACAGTGTCTACTTCACTTAAGAGAATGGTCTCAAGGTTTTTTAGCTCAAATGTCTCAAGTGTACCCTTCTTTATGGCAGAGTAGTGCTGCATTATATAAAAAGCCTACATCTTTATCCCTTCATCAGTACTTTCTGTGTCTTTCTGTCCTCCGAGGTATTTACTGCAGAGGTGGACAGAGCAGTGGCTCTGTGAGGACCAGTCTCGCTGTCAGGGACACCGGGCGTTTCCAGTGATTGCACAGCCTGAAGAGGTTCACAGTTCTGTGCTGTCCTAGGAGTACTGGTCCCTTGGTCCCTTGCAATGACCTGCAGAAGCTCCTTCATGAATGAGCCAAATTGCACATTCAAAGCACAGCTCCCAACAATGCCAACTGTGGGCTCCATGTAGCCTTGAAGAACTCGTGGAAGCTGCTAAGATGCCAGGAAACGGCACAGGAGGAAGCGGAGGAAGAGACTCCTTATTGATTAACTGAAGATCCTACCTGGATCGCGTCTGTTTTGCAGTCATAATTATTGCTCAGCGCTTCCTATATCATTGCTGTATCATAAGAGATCCTGGATTTTCTGAATAATTTTCATCCCTGCCTCTTCTGACCTGTGACAGATCAGTATTGCCTGAATCCTGCTGATGTGATGATTTGTCAGTGGCTGCTGTATTTTATTTTAAAGGTTATCAGAGAGCAAGTGTTCTTTTTTTTGTTTATTTTTTGAGAAAGGGTCTCACTATGTGGTCTAGCCTGTCCTGGAACTCATGGCAATCCTTCTGCCTCAGCCTCCTGAATACTGGGATCAACAAAAGGTACCACCACGCCCAGCTGGTCCTTTCTTTTTTCGAATCTCTTTTAGGACTATTTGTATTCCATTGTTTTTGTTGTTGTTATTGTTTTGTTTTGTTTTTTGGTGCCGGGGATTGAACTCATGTCCTTGCGTTTGCCAAGCAGGCACTTACACCGCTGAGCTAAACCCCATCATTATCTCCATTGTTAGCTGTTAATTAATTAATTAATTAATTTGTTTTTTGTGTTTTTGAGGCAAGGTCTCCCTATGCAGTTCAGGCCAGGCTTGAGTTCACTTTGTAGCCCAGGCCGGTTTCAAACTTGCAACAATCCTCCTGCCTCAGCCTCCCGAGTGCTGGGATTACAGGTGTGTGCCACCACGCCCGGCTCCACTGTATCTGTTAGAAACCCAAATGGCCCAAGACTAACTTTTGTGCCTCCTCTGTGTAAGGCATAAGACCCAGAGGTGACAGGGATCAGTGACATTTGGTTCCTACTGTCACAGTTGACTGGTTGGGTCACACAAGTCACTCTGCCATCACAGTGTGTGCAGAGTAACATCACGGATAAAAACAGCCCTGCCAGCAGAGCTGCCTGTGTGACAGCTGAGAAGGGAGAAGGAGCCTTCAGAGCGGGTCCCAGGCTGCAGAGAGGAAAGGAAAGCAGGGGAACGTCAGCAAGACAGGTGCTTCTGGGTCATCCTGGGCACCTCGGGACCCGACAACTCAGCCTGGGAAGATTGGCCTGCTTCTCCGAGGCACTGACATCGAAGCTGACTTGGGAGAGAAACACAGAGGACCTGGCCAGGCCACCAGGATGCAGGATGGATGGGTGCGAGGGCTGAAGGAGTTACACCTTGGCCACCCTAGGCTGACCAGAGACCATGCTAAGCCTCACCGACCCTGCTGTGCATCTACCCCTGCACAATCTAGGGTTCATGAGGCCCAGGAGGCACAGCTACAGCCCACAGCTGCCCCCGTCCCTCAGCCTCTCATATAAAAAGTATTGAGAACTTCTGCAGGGTCACAGCACAGCTGAGGCAGGAGGATCACAGAGAATCCAAGGCCAGCCTTGGCTGCGTAGTGAGTGCAGGGCCAGCCTGAACTGCATAGGGAGACCTGCCCCCAAATAAACAAGCCAAGCATTGAGAATTTCATTTAGAAAAGGCAGGAGCAGGGCCCGAGTCCAAGCTTGGGCCTTGAAGGACTGGCCCTGCCCTGCCGGGCTGCTGTGTCACACGCTCTGTGGGGCTGGCCCTGGAGATAGGCTTCCTCTCAACGTTAGAACTTAGAAACGAAAGTAAACGAAAACAAAAGCCTTCTGGAGAGCTGTCCCTTGCTTCTGTCAGATAACAAGGAAGTTTCATGGAGGCTGTAAAAAATGTCAGTTTTATAGAAATGTGGGGAGGAAGGTAAGTAGCCTGCCGGGTGATTCATTCAAGAGCCTGGCACTTGTCCCAGTCCGGGTCAGGGTTGTGAAGGTCTGTATGTGGAGCTGGCCCTGGCCCTGAGCCGCTGCCCAGGCGGAAGTCCAAAAGGACCCTCCTGCCTCTCAGAGGCCATGAATCACCTTTGATTAAAGCACACAGGCGCGGCTTGGCAGGTCCGGACTGGAGGGTGGAGGACAGAGAGCCTAAAATACAAGGCCAGCTCCAAGGGACTCCAAATGATGACAGAGACAAAGACAGGCTGATGGACTCCGGACGCTGAGGCAGAAGGATCACTCCTGAGTTCAAGGCCAACCTGAGGGACATAGTAAGTTCAAGGGCGGCCTGAACAGCATAGTGAGACCCTGTCTCAAACAAAACAAAATAGGGCTGGGGATTTAGCTCAGTGGAACAAGCACCTGCCTGGCAAACTCAAGGTCATGAGTTCGATTCCCAGTACCCCCCAAATAAATAAAGAAATAGACAAATAAATACCTAAAAAAAAAAAAAAAAAACCAAGCAAAAAACTAACACAAATCAGAGGGAATGTAATACTGGGAATCGGTTGCTATAGTTAAATAATGTCACAAATCCACCTTGGCTCATTTCGAAATGGTTGCCGGTCTCCTTTGGGACCTTTCCCAGGCAGTGTGCTGGGCCCGTGCCCCCTTATCAGGCTCTGGCATGCCTGGGTTACCACGCACACGCCCAGGGCCCTGTCCCGTCCAGGGTGATTCGTGACACTCAGCAGGGCCTGGGAAACCTCAGCTCCCTGACCCTCGGGGCCCTATCCTCTCCTGCACCCGTTCCTGGTCGATGGGCCCGATTCTCAGTTCAGGTGCAGTGACACCGCTGAGGAGGCTGGTGCGGAGAGTGGCCTGAGCAGAGGGGAGCTGGGTCCATAGAGAGGCGGCACAGAGGGCACTGGGTCCGTAGAGAGGTGGCACAGAGGGCACTGGGTCTGGGCCTCAGGCAGCAAGACGGGAAGAGAAGTAGCTCAGGCTCTCCCCACCTGCCACCTCCAGCTTTCCCTTTGGCTGAGTTCCCAGAACCCAGCCTCCAAGAGCGCCTGGGAGAGAGACTTCTAGCCACACAGAGGTGTGGGTTGTACAAATGTTCATGGTAGCAGTATTCATAGGGCCAGAAAGCAGAGCGGCCCAGGGTCCACCAATGGGTGAATGAGAGACAACATGTGGTATATTCCTACAGTGGAATGTTACACAGCCACGACAAAGGGGTGTGATTCTGACGCATGCTATGACGTGGATGAATTTTGAGAATTTTACATCGAGTGAGAGGAGAACCAGTCACAGACAGACAAATACTGTATGACTGCTCTTATCTGTGGTGCTTAAGATAGTAAAAATCATAGAGATAGAAAGCAGAAGGACAGCTGAGCTGGTGGTGCAACCTGTAATCCTAGCACTCAGAGGCTGAGGTCAGGGAATCCCTAGGGTTCAAGGCCAACCCGGGCTACCCAGTGAGTCCAAGGCCAGCCTAAACTGCATAGCGAGACTCTGTCCCTAAAAAGCTTAAATAAATAAATAAATAAAAATGAAGTCTAAAGGAGGCTGTGTGCTGGTGATATGCAAAGCTGCCCCACCCCGTACGAGGGGGTGGGCACTGGAGGACGGCTGTGTTAAGTGAGCTCTCTACAAACTTCGGAGCGAGGCTTTGTAATCCCCATTTCGGGGCTGGGGATACAGCTCAGGGGTAGAGCACTTCCATCCCAGGCATGGAGCCCTGGGCTTAGTGCTCAGTAGCACAAAAATGAAATGAAATAAAACAAAGTCCCCGCTTTTCAGATAAGTAAACTGAGGCTCAGTAATTCAAAATCACTTGCCTGGCGGCCCTCTGCTAGGCTGTCAGGATGGGGCGTGGCTTCCAGGGAAGGTGTCTCCCTGCAGGTCCTGTGCACTCTGCTCCCCAGGCTGCCACTGACCCAGAGTCACACTCCAATGAGACACAGGTGATGCACTAATTTTTTTTTTCTGGTGCTAGGGGTCGAACTCATGACCTAGCGCTTGCAAGATAGGTGCTTATGCCACTGAGCTAAATCCCCAGCCCCATGATGCACTAATTTAAAATGTCAGCCAGGCTGGGCATGATGATGCACGCCTGTGAAGGTGGCACACAGGAGGCTGAGGCAGGAGGCTCCACATAAGCTTGAGGCCAGCCTATACTACATAGTGAGTTTAAGGCCAGGCTGGGCTACACAGCAAGACACTGTCTCAAAAAAACAAACAATCCTGGCGTGGTGGCTCACGCCTGTAATCCCAGCACTCTGGAGGCTGAGGCAGGAGGATCGTTGTGAGTTTGAGACCAGCCTGGGCTACAAAGTGGGCTCAAGGCCAGCCTGAACTGTATAGTGAGACCCTGTCTCAAAAAGACAAAAAAAAAAAAAAAATTCCACTTCCAGCACTTGGCTTTGGGACTCGGCCCAGATAAGCATTCAACAAACATTTCTGGATCACTGCACATGTGCCCGTCGCACTTATAGAGGTAGACTGAACTGGGGTCATCATAGTCCTTCCCTGTTCCTGGGCTCTGTGTGTAGACCCATTTCCCAGGACTCTTTCCACAGACACCGTGGACCTGAGTCTGTGCCCTGGAATGGTGTGGCCCCTACCAGCATGCACTTTCTACAATTTCTTGGCCTAATACATATATGGTATTGAGGTATGAATGTGGCAAGGCAGGTATAGATGTTTAGAGATTCTCACGAGCGTGGCAGAGGAAGTGTTATGGCCTGTTTCCAGATTCTCCCCAAACATGCACCATAGATGGGGCTTCAGAAAATCACTAGATGGTGAGTGTGTGGTACAGGGATTAAGTGTGTGTGGCTCTGGACTAGTCCATTGGTTGGAATTAGCATAGTTCTGGACAAGAGGAAGCCCCAACCTTCATGTGGGTGGCATCAGCCAATAAGCTTGTGGCCTAGATAGGATAAAAGGGAAAGGGAGGCTGGCTGCTGCTGCTACTGCTCTGCTCCTTCCTATCTACTCTGCCATGGACTGTTTCTTTGCTGTGATGCCCCTCTGCCATGCCACCCTGCCTTGGAGCCAGCTGACTATGGACTGAAATCTCTACAAACTATGAGCCAAAATCAGTCTCTCCACCTTTGAGTGTTGGGTATTTTGTCTTAAAAATGAGAAAATAACTAGGACAATAAGTATTAGGCCAAAAATGGGTACCTAGTTCATTTGACTCTCATTTCAAAAATGCAGACACTTGGAAAGCTCTGTCAAACAGCTGGTGCTGAGACAATTCAAGCCAAGTTAGCACCTTTGGTACTGAGTTCCTTTCAAAACACACTTAGAACTTGGCCAACTGAATGATAATTAAAATAAGTTTTTTGTTTTCTGTTTTTGTTTTTCTGATGGTGCTGGGGACTGAAACCAGGGCCTTTGTGCTGAACTACATGTTTAGCCTTTTTGTAATTTTTATTTTGAGCCAGGTTTTTTTTTTTTTTTTTTTTTTTTTGGTACCAGGAATGGAACTCATCAGGCAGGCACTTATGCCACTGAGCTAAATCCCTGGCCCTTGAGCCAGGGTCTTACTAAGCTGCTAAATTTGCCCAGACTGGGCTTGAATTTATCTTCTCACCTCAGCCCTCCAGAGTGCTGGGATTGCAAGTGTGCATCACCATGTCCATTTTAAAATTTCTAAATATCATCCACCTCCTAGTAGATCAACTACTCTTTTTATTTTCTAGGAATTGAACTCAGGACCTCGTGCTTGCCAGGCAGGTGCTTATGCTATGGAGCCATATCTCCAGCCCCCACTATTCTATTTCTACTGACTCAATCCCCAACACTCTATCATGAGCAGTTTATCTTGGCCTGTCTTATTTCTAATGTTTCTCCTGAGTTCTGCACACTTTCCTTAGTTACTGGACAGCACAAAGCTGTGAGAACCATTAACCATTTTGCTCAGTAGGAGACCTCTCGGGATCTGTGACCTTCACTCATTTCCCCCCCAGGCCTGCAATTTTCAAATCACCTCTGAATGTAGTTTTCCTGGACTCTACGGAATGTGTAAAAGTTATAAAAAAAATGATTGGGCAAATAAGGCAGGGAGAACAGACCCACTGTAGTGTTTTCACGCCTGCCTTCCGCGGGAAGGTGCTGGCAGCAGCATTGGTCTATGTTTTTCTTTTGGTTTCTCGAGACAGGGTCTTGCTACCTGCCTGATTCAAGCTGGCCAGGAACTCACCATGTAGCCAGAAATAGCCTCGAACTCGCAATTCTGCCTCAGCCTCCTGAGCGCTGGGATTCCAGGCTTGAACCACTAAGCCCACTGGTATTTTTTTTTAAATTGAATCAGTGGCCTCCTAGGGGACCCAGCCCAGAAGCAACTGCTCCAGTACTAGGGGCCTTCAGAAGCCCCTCCCCCTCCTGGAGCCAGTGGGAGGCCAGCGGGGATGAGCAGGTGATGTCCTCCTTTTTTCCCACAGAAAATGTCACTCGCCACTGCCAGGTCCCTGACTCAAGGACAGAGGGGAGCTGTCCTTCTGGGTTGTCCCTGTACCCTTGACCAATCCACCAGCCGTCCCCAGTCTCTAGTTGAAAACAGTTCTAGGCCAGGGGATTTGGCTCAGCTGTGTAAGCGCCTGCCTGGGAAGTACAAAGTTGTGAGTTCAATCCTTGGTACCAAAAAGAAAAAAAAAAAAAAAATAGGGGTTGGGGATTTAGCTCAGTGGCTTAAGCGCCTGCCTTGCAAGTGTGAGGTCATAAGTTTGATCCCCGTACCAAAAAAAAAAAAAAAGAAAAAAAAAATTCTAACTAAGCAGTGGTTAAAAAAAGAAAAAAGAGAAATTGGATTCATAGAAGGTAAATTTCCAAAATTGCCAAAAATTGTAATATATAAAAATAGCCAGGCACAGTGGTGCACCCCTGTAATGCTAGCACTCTGGGAGACTGAGGCAGAGGACTGCAAGTTCCAGCCCAGCCTGAGCTACTTAGCCACTTAGTGAGACCCTAAGTTAAATACCAAGGGCTGGGGATGTAGCTCAATGCAAAGGCCAGGGTTCACCTAGAATTGGTTAATAATAATAATAATAATAATAATAATAATAATAATAATAAGGGCTGGGGATTTAGCTCAGCAGCATAAGCACTTACCTGGCCAGTGAGCAGTCATGAGTTTGATCCCTGGTACAAAAAGTAAAACAAAACATTAAAAAATTGATGTATAAAAAAGAAACCAAAGCCGGGTGTAGTGGTGCACTCCTGTAATCCTATCAGTTGGGAGGCTGAGGCAGGAGGATCGTTTGCAAGTTCGACACCAGCCTGGGCTACAAAGTGAGCCTAAGGCCAGCCTGAACCGCATAGCGAGACTCTGTCTCAAAAGGACAAAAAAAAAAAAAAAAAAAAAAAAAAAAAAAAAAAAAAAAAAAAAAAAAAAAAAAAAAAAAAAAAAAAAAAAAAAAAAAAAAAAAAAAAATCAGTAGAAGAAACCATAGGAAACTCATTTAATAATTTGAACGAGGAGAGCTTTTCAATAACAATTAATCATCAGGGCCAGGGATTTAGCTCAGTGGCTTAAGCACCTGTCTGGTAAGCACGAGATCATGAGTTCGATCCCCAGTACCAAAAAAAAAAAAAAAAAAGAATCATCATAAAATTAAAAAAAAAAATTTAAGTTCAGCTGTTCGAAAACTTAAAAAAAATTCTGTATGGCAAAAAACTATGAGAAATACTGGGGATATAGCTCAGCTTCAGCCTGGCAAGTGTGAGGTCATGAATTCGATCCCTGGTACTAAAAAACCAAAAGACAAAACAAACAAACAAAACACATACCTATGAGGAAGTTTTGTCCCTTCTTTGTAAGATAATCTTTTTTGTTGATATCTTGTACTCTGAGTAAACTAGTTTGAAGATAATGATACACAGGGTACTATTGTTATTTTCTGATTATTTTGTTATGAAGTTTTATTTTTTCATAAAACAAAAAAAACCTGTCATAAAGTGAAGAACAAAGCAAATGTGGAGAAAGTTATAATTCATATCGAAAGGCATGATTTCCTTAGCAGACAAGGAAGAAACCGGTTAGAACAACAAATAGGAAATATCTGCCCATAAATGTGACTCACATATGAAGAGATAGACGACATTCAGCCCAACTCCTGATGAAATAACAGTTGTTTTGTTTTGAGACAGGGTCAACCTGTATAGTTCAGACAGGCCTTGAACTCACTTTGCAGCCCAGGCTGGCTTCAAACTTGAAATGATCCTCCTGCCTCAGCCTCTCCAGTGCTGGGATTACACCACCATGCCCGGCTGTGACCTTGGGTTTAACTTCTGTTCTGTTCGTACCCAAAGATAATCACAGGTGAATAATGAATTATCCCACGTGAGGAGACCACCATGCACCCCTGCCTGTGACAGAGAGGAGGGAGCAGGAAGGGGAGGGAGAGGTGCCTCCTGAGGTACCCTGCCTGGTAAGGACCCCAGGCAGGACACTGGCTGTGAGCAGGTGGCATATGTTTAAGCAGAGGAATTCCGGACACATATGCAGTTGTAGGGAGCCCTTGAAGCTGGAGACTGATCACATGTGTGGGGCTAAAGCAAGGCCAGCCCAGAAAAAAAGAGACCAAAACAAGCTAAGTAAACAAGTTGTTCCAGCACCAAGAAGGCCTGGGGCCCAGACTTGCCAGGCAAGGGGTTGCTAGGCAGAGGGGCTGAAAGTGACATCATCTTTCCGAGTATATAAATAAAGGTGTAAGGGCTGGGGATTTAGCTCCATGGCAAGCATGCAGTCGTGAGTTCAATCCCCAGTACCTATAAAAAGAAAGAAAGAAAGAAAGAAAGAAAGAAAGAAAGAAAGAAAGAAAGAAAGAAAGAAAGAAAGAAAGAAAGAAAGAAAGGTGCTTCGGTGGTTGAGCAGTTCCTTCCTCCCATCAGGAGTAAGGGCTCCACCTGACCCCAGCTTTGTCTCTTCTTTTTCTCATCCTCTGGCTGGTCCTTAA